>CM046442.1:92299274-92622410 GCA_025506515.1 Flaveria trinervia
ATTGCTTAGACTACACAGACTTATACTTTGAATATTTCAACCTTTTCTAAATTAGGATTTTAAAGTCCCCCTTGACTTGTTCCTGTATACTATCATATTCCAAAGGGTTGAATCAGTATCACAGATACATCTACCTTATATCCGCTTTCCACTTCTTCTCCCTCTCTTTTCTTTTTTTTAAAGTTGTTTGCTGACTTATTCTCCCCCTAAAATACTAAAATCATAACCGATATTATATTTTAGGATTTTAATAAACAGCAGAATACATAAGTTTAACGTTAACCACTAATTTAACCAAATAAGCTCAAACAAAGTGAAGAATTAGCTAAGCTACATCAGACTACACATGATCATCATCAGGAATAACCTCACTTCTCTTTTAACACCGTTGACCTCTAGCAAATATTGAAAACTGGTTTATCAAAGGCTTTAGTATAGAGGTCAGCGCGTGAAAGTCAATATTAATTTTTACCCACATCAATTAAGTTTTTTCAAAACAATTCTTATGAAATGATATTTAATACCGATATGTTTGGTCTTAGGATGTTGGACCGGATTTTTAGTTACTGCATTTGCAGCAGAGTTATCTACAAAAATAGGAGTAGAATAGAACGTTAAACCATAATCCCGCATTTGCTGTTGAATCCAGAGATTTGTGAACAGCAACTTGCAGCAGCAACAATATTCGGCTTCATAGGTTGACAATGCAACCTGATGTCGCTTCTTACACTGCCAGGTAATTAATCTTCTCCCAAAGAATTGACACCCTGCTCATGTAGACTTGTAGTTCATCTTGCAGCCTCCGTAGTCCGAGTCACTATACGTCGTGAGCTTAAAATCATCATCATGAGGATACCACAGCCCAAGTGTGGTGTACCCTTTGATAGCGAAAAATCCTTTTGACCCCGACAACATGATTGACCTTAGGTTTAGCCTGATATCTAGAACATAAACATGTCGCATACATGATATCTAGTCTTGAGGCGTGAGAACATGAGGATCCAATCATTCCTCGGTACATCATGGCATCCACAAGATCTCCATTTTCATCGGGTGCAATGTCGTGATTCGTAGCAAGTGAGTCCCGGCAGCAGACGCATTCTCCATGTCAAAACGATGAGAATGTCTCTTACGTACTTGGTCTGATGTAGAAAGATCCCATTTGGTGTTTGATCCACTTGTAGCCCGAGAAAGAACTTCACTCCCCCTAGCACTTATCTCAGACCTTTCTGCATAACTGCTTCAAATCTTTGCATAACTCTTCGTTCTTTGAACCAAAAATTATGTCATCAACATAGATTTGTACAGCAGTAGGTCGCCATCTTTTTCTTTAATGAACAGCGTGCAGTCAATGACTCCCCTGCGAAAGCCGTGTTTCACAAGATGAGTCGAGAGTTTCTCATACCAAGCTCTTGGAGCTTGATGAAGCCCGTATAAAGCCTTGTGGAGCTTGTAGATCTATCCGATGATAAGGATCTTCAAATCCCTCGGGTTGACTGACATAGACTGTTCTCTAATTTCCCCATGAAGAATGCACTCTTCACATCTAATGATAGACTTAATCTTCATGTACGATGCATAGGCAAGGAATATACGAATGGCTTCCATCCTTACCACGGCTGCAAACACCTCATTGTAATCAATTCCCTTGACTTGGCGAAAACCCTGAACCACCAGTCGAGCTTTATTCCTGATAATGACCCCTTGGTCATCTTCTTGCATTTTAAAACCCATTTGGTGCCAATGACCTTAGCACCTTTAGGTCTACAACCAGAGTCCAACACCTAACTTCTTGAACTGAAGAAGTTCTTCTTGCATTGCACTCACCACGCCTCATAATTTAGTGTTCACGACTACTTTGGCTCAAACTATGAGACAAAACACCGATAGGCACCATCATGAATATATCCCTTCTCCATAACTGAGGCGTGATCGGCTGAGTATAAATGATTTCGGGTTGTACTCCTGATCTGACATCTCCAATGACATTGTCTATTGGATGATAGACATTTAGTCGTGATCCTGGAGTAGTAGGAATAGCTACCTCAGAGCCAAGATGATGAACATTTGGTTCTTCATCTAAGGTAGTGGAGTTTGAGGGTCTGACGTCGAAGGTGCACCACTGGTAGATGCTTGTGGACTTTCAGGAACTGGAACAATTCGGTGGCACAGATGAGGTCTTAGCAATCAATAGAGAAATCCTTGCCCAACAATATGAGACATTCTCTCATAGAAAGGTGGAGACACTAATCAACAGTTTGAGCGCTTTTCCTGCTTGATATCTGTGCTGAAAATGGTGAAACAGGAATACACCAATAGCCAGATGAACAACAGGTTCCTCAGATCACTTCCTGGAGAGAGGGACCTACACTATTGTCCTACGCTCCAGTGCAAATCTTGATGGCCTATCTCTCACCCAACTTCATGGGAAATTGCTTACATTCGAAAGAGAGATAGAGCAGAAGAGGAAACTATCCTCATCAGGAAAGCTCATGATGACTTTGTACCAGGGAATACTGCGTTGGTTGGTCATGAGTCAGAATATGCTGCATCTGAAAGCAATTATGATGAGTATATTGATTTCTCTACAAATAGTTTGATCATGCATTTTTTGGTTATGAGAGTCATTCTGGCAGTAATAGTGACAATTTATGCTTCATTATGGATGATCTGAAAGGAATAGCTGATGATGATTAGAAGAGATGGATATTCTGAGCCAAATGGCATTGATTAATATCAGATCTCAGAAGTTCTATAGAGAACTGGCAGGAAATTTCCTGGACTCTCTGGCAAAACAAGGTGGTTTTGACAAGAGTAAGTTGAGGTGCACAAATGCCAAAGGCTGGGACACTTTGCAACAGAGTGTAGATCAACTGGATCTAACTCTTCTGCACCCTTTGTGACTTTTCCTAGTACTAGTCCACAAAACAGAGGGCAACATCCTGCTGGTTCTGGTCATCATTCACATCCTAGATCTCCTGCATACTTGTTCCCAGGGTCAAATGTCATATCCTTATCCCTGCTATTATATGCCTCAACCAAATCCGTTCAAGCTCCAATTGCACAACAACCACAAGCATGCCTGAACCACAACCTTCCCAATCTCATAACAAACTCAACTTAACAACACAGCTTCTTCACCCTAGGAGTTGTTGACTGGAGCAGTTTACCAGATGACTTGTCTGGTCATGAACAACTGTTCTCAGGTGTGGTCAACATGGTGGTGAAAGTCCCTTTGGAAATCTAGCTCTTATGGCTTTGGATTCTGATGATACTTCATCCACTAATGCCTCTACACCAAAGGTATCACATGGTATCCTTTGAGGCAAAAGCCAAATTATGTTCTGAAACATGCATAGCAGCATTTGAATCTATTAAAGAAGCAAATGTAGCTTTAA
Source organism: Flaveria trinervia (assembly GCA_025506515.1). Classification (NCBI taxonomy): domain Eukaryota; kingdom Viridiplantae; phylum Streptophyta; class Magnoliopsida; order Asterales; family Asteraceae; genus Flaveria; species Flaveria trinervia. The sequence goes on from CM046442.1 coordinate 92,302,673, forward strand.
TCAACAAGAACATTGAGCTAGAACAAATAATTTCCAAAAGCAAAGCTGAATTTGAGTCTGTGCTTAATGATTAGAATGATGAGATTTACAAACTTAAATGACAATAACTGATGATAAGGCTAGGGAAGAGATACTTCTAGAGAAGTATAAAGATCTCAAAGAAACCCTTGCAGTCACCCAGGTAGAGTGTGATAGATGGGTACAATCATGCAAAGGTTTTGAAATGCTTCTTAGTAAGCAATCTGCTTCCAATGTGAAGTTTGGCATTGGTTACAATCACACTGCTCCACCTACAGATTTTACTCCCAGAGCAGAGGTAGAATCTGATGGTGAGAGTAATAACCAATCCATCTCATCATGTGATCTACTTTCTGATACAGCACAATCAGAAGTAGAAGTCAGCACCAAGCCCTCTCAGAACCTATCAGCTGATGTTGATGGTTCCACTGCTGACACTCACATGATCTGATTGATCAACTCAGGAGTTAATTCTGAAAGTCCTGAAAGGACTAGAGAGCAGGATTTAACACCTGAAGTTCAAACTTCAACTACTGCCAGTACTGAAAAGAAGAAAACTGTCAGTAGAAAGAGTTTGAAGACTACTAAAGAGGTAGTCAAGAAAGCAAACAATGCTTCCAAAGTACTAAAGAGCAAGTCTTCAGTTGCTTCACCCTCTTTAGTAGATGATCAACTAAGATGAAGAAGAAACCATGTGAAGTATGTGGTTTGTTCAATCATCTTACAGATGATTGCTGGTACAAAAGAGGTTCCAAACTCAAACAAAAAGAAGAAATTAAAGAGAAAATGGTTAAAAATGAAAACTGAGTTTGAGACCACATTTGTATCAGCAACATCAAATCCTGTAACCCTTAAGTCCTCAAAGAAATCCAAAAAGGAAGGGGTGTTAACAGGTGACAGCTGAGAGTGCTCAGAAGAAGAAGGTGCAACATAGGAACTTATCAAACTCCACTAGCAATGTGTCTGATGAGTTGAAAGCTTTATCACAAAATCAGACACAGCTGGTTATGATGGTTCAACATCTATTGGGAAGAGTTAACCAATTAGATGCTCCTATGTTGAAACCACAGAAAAGGAGGTCCAAGCCAAAGGATTCCTCTTCTTCACCATCTTTTCCTCTCAGGCTGTTGTTTCTAATAAACCTATTAGTTTACCATCTGTTGATGAGACCAGGCCCAAAACCAAAAAGGTTTGGGTCTCCAAACTAACTGATTGTTTATTATTGCAGGGTTCTCCAACATGCCAAAGTAGCATCTGGATGTAGACAGTGGGGGATCTATGCACATGACTGGGAACAGCTCTCTTCTTCTGACTACTCTCAAGGAAAGAAGGGGTTTGTTTCTTTTGGCAATGATGCTAGGGGTTACATCATTGGAAATGGCTTTGTCTCCAACGGAGAAATCAAGTTTGATGATGTTAATCATGTGGAAAATCTCAAGTACAATCTCTGAGTGTCAGTCAAATGTGTGATTAAGGCCATGTTGCTCTTTTCACCAGTCAGAACTGTAGGATTCTGTCATCCAAAGTTCTGCATTTGATTGATAAGGTGTTAGATGATCACACTCTCCTGAGAGCCAACAGGACAGGAAGAGTGTATGCCTTAGATCTTTCCAAGAAAATAGATCTCAGAGGCAATCCTTGCCTATTTTCCAAAGCCTCTTCTCAAGAATCTAAACTGTGGCACAGAAGGCTGGGTCATGTTAATTTCAAAAACATGAATCAGCTTATCCACAATAGTTAGTTAGAGGCTTACCAATAAAGGAGTTCCACTGTGATGAAACCTGCACTGCTTGTTAAAAGGAAAACAGCACAAAGTCTCATTCCCTCCTATTGAAGAGCCTAAGTCCACTGCCTGCTTGCAATTACTGCATATGGATCTATTTGGTCCTATGAGAGTAATGAGCATGGCAAAGAAGAAATACTGTCTGGTAATTGTGGATGATTACTCCAGATTTGTATGGACTTTCTTTTACATTCAAAGGATGAGGGTGCTCAGAAGATTATTCACTTTGTGTTGTATATTAAGAAGCAGTATTCCCTTCCAGTCAAGTGTATTAGGAGTGACAATGGAACTGAATTCAGAGAAACCATACACTTGATGACTTCTATCTTTCAAAGGGAATCAAAAGGCAGTTTAGCATACCAAGGACTCCAGAACAAAATGGAGTAGTGGAGAGAAAGAACAGGACCCTAATTGAAGCTGCAAGGTCCATGTGGCTGACTCTGGTTTGCCACTGACCTTTTGGGCTGAAGCTGTTAACACAACTTGCTATGTGCAGAATAGAGTCTTAGTAAATCAGAGGTTGATGAAGACTCCATATGAAGTTCCCCATCACTTGGCTCCTTAATTTCATTTTTCAAAGCTTGGGTGTCCCTGTTTTATTCTCAACACAAAGGATCAACTCCAAATTTGATCCTAAGGTGGATGCAGGGTATTTTGTTGGTTATCATCTACTTGCAAGGCATACAGAGTCTTCAACTGCAGAACAAAGATGGTTGAAGAGACTTTGCATGTGAAGTTTAATGAATCTCCTTTGGACAAGATTCAACAAAACCTTGTGGAGTTGTTTGATTTGGACATACTGCAATATGTTCCTTATCAACCTCCAGCTGTTGCAGATCCTGTGGCTAAATCATCTTCTGCAGCATGTCTTCCACCTGGTGTATTGATGATGATGATGATAATATCAATACTCACCTATTAAGTTTAGTGACCAACTGCCTGTGTCTGCTAAATTGATGTTCTTGTAGCTTCAGCAGTTCATCCACAACAAATGCTGATGAGATCTCTGATTCCTCTACATCTTTTGAGTTACCATCTAATTCTTGGTTTCAAGAGTCTACATCAACATCTGCTGCTGCTGAAGGTCCTACAAACACTTGCACAGATCTCATTGTTTATCAAGAACTGAAGAATCACCCAATGTCTCAGATTATTGGTGATATCAATGCTGGTGTTTTAACAAGAAGTCAATTGTCTAACTTCTGCTTCTATGCTCTCTTTATTAGTCAGCTAGAGCCAAAGAACTACCATGTTGCTTTGAGAGACAATGGATGGGTTGAAGCTATGCAGCTTGAGCTACTTCAGTTCAAGAAACAGCAAGTGGGGAAATGGTTCCTCTTCCCCAGGTAAGTGTGCAATAGGCACTAAATGGGTGTTTAGGAATAAAACTGATGAAAATGGGCTTATTGTTAAGAACAAGGCTAGACTGGTTGTATAGGGGTTTTCACAAGAAGAAGGTATTGACTATGATGAAACCTTTGCCCCTGTAGCCAGACTAGAGGCAATCAGATTGTTTTTAGCCTATGGTGCATTCCACAATCTTAAAGTTTTTCAAATGGATGTCAAAAGTGCCTTTTTATATGGTAAAATAAAGGAAGAAGTTTATGTGTGTCAACCACCAGGTTTTAAGGATAATAAACATCCTGAATGGGGGTTATAAACTTGATAAGGGTCTTTATGGGTTGAGACAAGCTCCTAGAGCTGGTATGAGACACTTTCCACTTTTCTTTTTGAGAATAATTTCACTAGAGGCTCCATTGATAAAACTCTGTTTATTAGAAGGTGGATCAGCATAACCTACTTGTTCAGATTTATGTTGATGATATCATTTTTGCATCCTCTGATCCCTAGTTGTGTGATGATTTACAACATTAATGAAAAAGAGGTTTGAAATGAGTGCAATGGGAGAATTACAGTTCTTTCTAGGCTTGCAAATTAAACAAAAGGTGATGGAACTTTATTCATCAGTCAAAATATACAAAGAGACTTTTGAATAAGTTTGATTTACAAAATGTAAGACCTGTTCTACTCCCATGTGCAACACCACACAACTGGATGCTGACCAGAAAGGTAAAGCTGTTGATGAAACACTTTACAGATGTATGATTGGGTCCTTGATGTATTTAACAACTTCTAGACCAGATATTATGTTTGCTACATGTGTTTGTGCTAGATTTCAGGCTGCTCCTAAAGAGTCTCATTTGATTGCAGTCAAGAGAATCTTTAGATATTTGCAAGGTACACAATCTCTGGGTTTATGGTATTCCACTGGACACTCTTGCAAATTAGTTGCTTTTTCAGATAGTGACTATGCAGGGTGCAAGTTAACTAGAAAGTCAACTTCTGGTGGTTGTCAATTCCTAGGCAACTGTTTGATTTCTTGGCAGAGTAAGAAACAAACATCTGTTGCTACATCAACTGCTGAGGCCGAGTACATTGCTGCTGCAAGTTGCACTTCTCAGGTACTCTGGCTTCAGAACCAACTTCTGGATTATGGCATTACAGAGACTAAGACACCATTATTAATGGATAGTGCTTCAGCTCTGTGTATTGTCAAAAATCCAGTCCAGCACTCTAGGACCAAACATATAGAGATCAGACATCATTTTATTCGGGATTGCTTTGAAAAAGGTCTGATTGATCCTAAGTTTGTGCCTAGTGCTGATGAGCTTGCAGATATTTTTACTAAGCCTTTGGATAGTTCTACTTTCCAAAACCTTGTGTTAAGGCTCGGTATGCTGCAGCTAGAATAAGTGACAACTACTGATGATTTCAGTAATAATTACTGGTGATCATTGGTAACCATGTCACATATAAGTACTCATGAGTCCTTCACCTTCAGTAGTTTTTATAACTACTGACGGCTAAATGCCTCACAAGTACTGAAGTACTTTATCTGTTCCAAACTACTGATGTAGTTACAACTACTGATGTAGTTACAACTACTGAAATCAGTACAACAGATAAGTACGACGTCCTATGAAACACCTGAAAAGCAGATGCAAAGTCTGATGAGTAAGTGTTGAGGACAGTATGAAACAGCTGAAAGGCTATGAATTGACGAAAACTACTGAAGAGAACTTTCTCTTCAGTTGTTTCTACAACTGCTGTTTCATTCTAAACAACTGAAGCAAAACCATGTCTTCAGTAGTTTTATAACTACTGATGACTAATACCAAGTCTTCAGCTGTTTACAACAACTGATGACAAACCACTGTCTTCAGTAGTTTTCACAACTACTGATGACAAACACCAAGTCCTCAGTTGTTTCATCATCTGAAGTCAAAACCATGGTCTTCAGTAGTTTTCTAACTGCTGATACCTAAAACCACGACTTCAGCTGTTCAACGTCTGAAAGGGTAATACCATGTCAACAGTCGTTTAAAACTACTGATGACTAACACCAAACCTTCAGTCGTTTTCTAACCCGTACCCTATAAATATCCCTGACCTAATCCTTCAAAGCTTCATCTTCTTTGAACCTAACGTTCATCTCTCCAAAACTTCTCTCTCCTAAATGGCGTCCATGCAACTCAAACCGCGACACAACTGTGTAGCTTACCCCACCAAATCGCCATTCTGGGCTATGTTCGATAATGCTATTGATCTTATGGTCCAGTCACCCTACAAAACGACCTTTCTTCTCAATCCAATCCTTCATGCCGAATCCCTTAACCAGTTTTGGATGAACGTCACCCTCACGGTCGGTCATCAACAACCACAAAGTGGTCATCACTCCCGATATACTTCGTCAAACTCTACACCTGGATGATGCCACTTCTCCTGTTGGATATCCAAAGGGCACAACTGATTTATCATTTGCCCACCATGGATATCAGGGAAACCTTAGTGCCTCCACCATACTGAAGAAACATTTCCATGATGCTGAACGTCTAATCTTTCACATGGTAAATGTCTGTTGGCTCCTAAGACTTCGTCTTGGGTCAAATTTCTAGAAAGTGGCAGCAGGTAATGTACTCCATTCTTGAGCAACAGCCTTTAAAATTTTCAGAAATACTATTTTCAGAGCTCAAGGATATGGCACAAAAACAAACTGCTAACCGTTGGATATTATATCCGCGGTTCATAATGGCATAATACAAACAGCTTCAAGCTGAGGGACTTGTTGGCCTGGGAGTCCCTGCTATGGCTGTTTTGCCTGAAGTATACTACCGGCACAACTCTGACCAATCACTCAAAATGGCTGCCAAGCTACGCAAACCCACGCAGCTGGAACCCTCAGCCACCACCTTCAAATCAAAAGCCCCCACCAAACCCACTAAAAAGAAAACAAAAAGGTTACTCAGGGAAATGAGTCCCCTGAGGATGCCCCTGCACACAAACGCAGGCTATATCCACTGGTTATAACCCCCTAGTGGATATAAGGACTCTTCCAGCCATAGCCACTCAGGATTCCTCTCAAAAGGAGCCTGCAGCAACCTCAGAAGGGGTACCCACCAATCTGGGATCTTCCTCATTTGAGGAGATTGCCATTGAAAAGCACCATCCTCCCAGGTGCAGACTGCTTTTACCCCATCTCCCATGCAACCCCCCCCCACAGTCCTACATTGCTTGTTGCACAAGTGCTGACTCAGTTGCACTCCTCACCCCCTCCCCAGATACCAAATTACTACTGGGAACACTTCTACCATTGAGGGGGAGGACCAAAGTGCAGCTGAGAACCCATAGCATAGGGGTTACAATGTTCCTTCTCCTAGTGGAGCAATGGAGATTTGAACTTCTGGTGAGGCTGCCACTTCTCCTGCGTTAGCATATGATCAGGTTGTAGTTGGTACCATTACTAAGACCTTACCAGAGGCAACTGCTGATGACGAACATAGTCCTGAGGCAGGAAGTCCCCAGTTCCAAGACAAGGGGCACATGCTACAACTGAGCTACACTCAGTGCATGTTCATCCTGATCCTATCAGGAGGTCAGGTGATTCAGTGTCTACTGATGATGACCTGGGCTTCTTTTACGATGTAATCACCCAAAACACCATCCTGGAAGAGGAGGTGAGCAGACTCAAAGAGTTGCTTGCCAAAACTTCTAAGGAACAAAGACCATCTGCCTCTACCACCTCACAGATGGCACCTTCATCTGAAGGTCTCCCAAACACTGAGCCACTCCCAACAACTAAGCACCTGCCTCTACTTCTGGCACTATTTCTCAGGAACGAACCCTCCTGAGCAAATAGTTGCTGTCCTTCAAAATTCCTCCCTCTCATCACACCATAATCATTGACATCATGATTAAAGCCATTGATGAGAGGCTTTCCACAGTAATACACCCTTTGATAGAGGAGGTTGTGGGCAAACACCTTTCTGGAAATCAACCCCTTGCAACCAATGCAACCAAAAAGGGGGAGATAGTCAGTGAAAGGAAAAGAAAGAGGAGTACAGGAAAAGAAACAGAAGGGAGAGTAGTGGAAAAGGAGTTGGAGGTGAATGTGGAGACTGATAAAGAGAAGGAAAAAGAGAAAGCCTTGGAGCTATTGATAAAAGGGCTGATGCCGAACACAGCAGATCAATGGACAACATCATTGATCAGCTGTTTAGGCAAGGCCATGACACCGATAAACTTGACTCTGAGATTCGACGATTAGAGATGAAGAAATCCAGAATAGATGGGCGAGTTATGAAGTGTTAGAACGAGAAAGGCTTGAGATCATGATTAGATTTATTGCTAAATATCTGGGAAGATCAATGATCGAAATCAAAGCTTGGTCCGGACAGTATCTTGGCAATCACCACCAAGACCTGTTCATCTGAAGCATATACTAAAGGACTTGTTATTGAAGCTTGAATGAAGCAGGAGCAGGGAGCAGGACTGAGCTAGCCAAATACTCAAAAGCAACACTCACATCCAAAATGCTAACTCAGCCTGTCAACATTCCCTCTCCAAAACAACCACAACACAACCCACAAAACCAACTCCCTTACCATCTAAACCAACAGCCGATGATGCACCTAAGAAGAAGAAGAGAAGGGTGTTGAGGCTAGAGAAGAAGAAGAGGAAGATGTGGAAGAAGATAGGCTGCCTCTGTCTGTAGTTCTAACATTGGCGAAAGCCAAACCCATGCCCATCACTCCCACCTCATAGATGGAAGCTGTGAGAGTAAAGATTGAAGAAGAACAACAACAAAAGCTTTATGATGATGAAATGCTGAAAAGCATTGACAAAACTTATGCTGCTTCGTCATCAATTATAATATGAAGAAAGAAGCTCTGAGGTTGTACACTCTTGCCAACACATTTCAATATCAGAAGGAAAAGGTGAGAGTATGGCCTGATCCTAGGGTGGCTCACATGATTGTAAAGAAAGACATTCCTTTGAGATACAAGGGCCAAGTCAAAAGGATCGTAGATGAAGAGATCACAGTGGTCCTTGTAGTATCACCCTGGGAGATTGTCGAAGACTTCAAGAAGGCCTATGAGACTAAACAACCACCCCAAAGATGTTAGAGAACAGAATTATAAAAAGGGGTTAGTCTACAAGAGGCTTGAGAACTTCAAACAAAATGAGCTCAGTCTGTTACTTGAAGGGACTCATCCTGATGTGTTTGCATACAGACAGATTACAACAGTTGAGCTCAAAAATGGTAAACAGCCAAGTACATCTCAGAGCTGTATAGGCGAGAAGGATTGTTTGATGGTGAAGCCAAGAACCTGACCATGGAAGAACAAATCATGTTTCTCAGAGCATACACCAGAGAATCCTACAGGCTTATACACGGGAAGTAGATCTCATGAATGGGATAACAACTCTGTGTCCAGTTCCCCAAACAGAGTTCCCATTCATATCTTGCCAAACAAATATCTGAGAATTCTTCCCAGGCCGGAGCTTATATGGGTCATCTTCTCTACTGATCAAGAAGGATAAAGACCAACCTTTTTGCCAACAATAAGTGGGAAAATAAATAATTAGAGGTTTTGGCTGCATTGGTTCAGGGGGAGTTTGTTGACCAAAAGAACCAATGAGCCAAGATCAGAAAACCTTGAAGTCCCACATGATATCACAACACTGCTAAAGGCTTCATGAGCAGTTCGACAAGTGCTGATAACTCCAACAGCTGAAGATCAAGTGCTGAAGACTTCAACAGCTGAAGACTAAAGTGCTGAAGTTCAACAGCTGAAGAACACAAGTGCTGAAGCTGAACAGCTGAAGAACACAAGTGCTGAAGCTGAACAGCTGAAGAACACAAGTGCAGAAGCTGAAGACCAAAGTACTGAAGTATAACAGCTGAAGAGTCCACAAGTGCTGAAGATCAACAACTGGTGTACAAAGTCTGAAGACAAAGACTGAAGACATCAGCTGATGTTCTACTGAACTCATCAGCTGATGAAACGTCTGAAGTTCAAGTCTGAAGATCAAGTACTGAAGTTTCAGTAGTTTGTCACAACAGCTGAAGAGTACTTCTTCAGTAGTTGTGATATCAGTAGTTTTATGTTTTTACTTTCAGTAGTTTTGTAAAACGACTGAAGAGCTTGTTCTTCAGTCGTTGTAGATTCAGTAGTTTTATGTTTTTCAGTAGTTATAGTAACTGATAACACTTAGTATTTTTGTAAGAAGATGTCAGCTGTTTTGACATCTCAGTAGTTTGTTTCAGTTGGAATAATTCTGTTAGATGTCACAATCAGTGACATCAGCAGATGTCACATCTCTCGTATAAGAGGTGTCGACCTAATTGTAATTGTGAAATTCCGTTACCACGAAGCGAATATTGAATGAAATATATTTGCAGAATTCTCTCTACCTATAACCGTTTTTGTTCTTCATTGAATATCGTTTTGTTCTTGTGAATTGCTAATTCATTGTTAGAATTCCGTTGCTATACTCTCTAATTAATCAAACGTAGATCACTGATCCTAACAAGGTACATTGCACTTAAACCTTATAAAATCAAAAGATCTTGAGTCAAATTTGGGTTATTCGAATGAAACATTGATCGGATTGAAAATGCCCTAATAACCTACATAAACTAAGCTAAATGTTAAAATTAAGTTTAATAGGTCATTAGTGACAAGATGGCGAGTCCAATGAAGTAGATATAGAGGTTTAAAAAACAAAAAAATGGTGAAAGAAAATTTGAATCGAACAGTTGGTCTTCATACGAATGGACAACATGATGAACTTCAGTCGCATGTCCTGAAGGGCTCCAAACTGCCCATACGCATGCTGAACCATGCGTATGAAGTTCAGTCGCATGACTGATGTAACCGCATGAAGGTATATGCGTAGGAGCCCCATCGCACACTCCAAGATACGTAATGGGGTCAATCGCACGACTGAATCCCATTCGTACCATTCAATCGTACGATGAACCCCTTTCGCACGGTTCAATCGCACAATTGAACTAAGTCGCAGAATTTCAATCGCATGACAAAAGATGTTCTTCAAGCTTAGTGAGTTCATGACTGTCTTAGTAAATGGTACTAATGTTTACTATCTTTGTGTAACAGATGGCGAGTAGATGGATTATGAGCACAAAGCATGATATATGTGCCCATCTGGACTTACATCCAGAAATGTTGCAGAATTCTCTGGCATTATCACGTTCCTATTGAGATCACGGATTGCGCATGCCATCTCTACCCCTTGCACCCCATATCGATCCATTCAACAAGCCTTCTGGGAAGGCGCTACAGTTGATAGATCATTTGAACCTCACTGCATAAGAAGTACATATTTGGTGAGGATATTACCGTTTCTGAGGAGGATCTAAGGATTGTACTTCAATTGGGGGATGACGCTGACTGCTCAACCCGTTTACACACCCCCTCACTGTCAGAGGATGTTTTCTCAGAGCCAATACTCTGGGGACATCTTCAGGGGTACTCAACAAGTAACCTCTGTTCCCAGTTTAATACCTTGCACATGTGCTGCTCAAATGCATGGCTTCAAGAAAAGGTGGGTTTGAGAGCTGTCGGACCAGATGCAAAACGCATACGTTGCGTTGGTACTGAACCATCCGTTCAGCATCTCTAAGATGATCTTCACCTATCTGGTGGAGAACATCGAGGTGAAATGGAAGGAAGCCTTCTGTATGTACCCACGGTTTATGCAAATGATAATAGATCAGAAGCTTCCTTCCCTGCCAAAAGAACAGGAGGATTCGGTAGTCTTGGAGGTAATGGATGACACCACCCTGGGAAGGATGAAAGTATACCGGGGAAAGCAAGTGAAGCCTCCGGTCAGGAGGTTGTTTGGTCATCTTGCAAGAGGACTATGTTGTGCCGGAAAAGAGAAAGTGGCATCACGAGGACAGTGACTCTGATGTGGAACAGATAGCCCTACCCACTCATGACTCAGATGAGGATGACAGTGGGGATGATGCTATTCCATTCAGAGGCACTGTGTCTGATTCTGTACCTCCTTTGTCTGTCACATCTGCAAGTAACGAGTCAGCGGGATTTCATCAAGATTTTGTTCTTGACGAGGAGGATGAGCTGAATCGGATGAGGAGCCACTTACCCGAACTGTGGGAAGGAAAGTTGTTCCCACAGAACATGGTTTAAGTTGTTGGGTGAACAACCAAGAGACTCCGGAGATACAGAAACTGACCCAACCTATGCTTTGGGTCCTCAGGCGGGATTGTAGGGGAGCTTCCTCCTCAACTGGAACAAGGAGGAAGAAATGGCCAAACCCCATGGCAGAAAAAAAAGAAGCGTAGGGTGACCTTTATCACCACCACATCCACCACAACCACGACTTCCATAACATCCACCACATCCCCACATCTATCACAGCCCCCACCATACCTTCCACCACAGCACCGTTTCCCTCCACCACCACATCCTTTACTCCCTCATCACCTCCACCACTATACAGACCTATCTTTACTACCGCCACCTCCACTACCACGTCCCACCAATCAATGCCCTCAGCCCATCCCTCACACACCTATAGATCTCCTCTACCTCCAATCGGGGTAGAGGAATAGTTGTCAGCGCTAAACAGAATGGTGTTGTGATTGCTGGCGGCTGATGAGGAAAAGACTCAGATCCGCCAGCTTACTGACCTGACTGCTGCACAATCTCATAAAATTGCAGAGCAGGATCGAGTAATTGAGGAGCAGCCCAGCAGTTGGCTGCTCAGCACCCAGATGGACCAACTCCAAGCTCAAAGTGTCGTAGAAAGTAAGCAAATAGAGGAGCTATAGAAGGCAAGGAAGTTGATCCTGTTGAAACTGAAAGGTCTAAAGAGAGCCATTAAAGATCAGGGAAGAGACAGAGATGAAGATGATGAAGATAGTGATGAGGATACTGAGAGTGACACTGAGGATGAGGAGAAGGAGAAGTAGGGGATGCACCTGCATCGGCCACTGCTACAGGTCAAGAGAAAGGACTAAGATAGACAAGATCAATCAGCTTCTACCTCTGCCCCTACAACTGATGAAACCTTGATACAAGAAAAAAATAAAGATTAGATGATTAGTATTTATCTTCTTTTTATTTTAATCATGTAATTGAACACAATGTACTTAATGTTTATATTATTTTAATGCCTTTCTGTTTGATGAATTACTAATGATTATTTGTGAAATGTTTAAATCAAACAGATCAAAATTACCAAAAGATGAGTTTGACATTGCTCCCCTTCAGCAGGTTAAGTCTCAGCTAACGATGATACTTGACCTGCAGGGATTGTCAGGAGGTCAGTGAATTACACCCTGAAGAAGGGGAAATAATTCATGATCTAACAAATGAGCAACTCGCCGAGCTTTTCGCGCTAAATCCAGATGAAATAGTAAAATATGCTCCGACATGCGATTCGACTAGTGACGAAGAGTTCAACGATGTTGATGATGTGAGATCGAAGATGTCACTGCCGAGGAGTACCCTCAGTACGCGACAATGAGGGTAATGTGGTCCCAAATCTGGGTGAATCCCTAGTCAGAAATACTATTAAGTCTTGAACAATATGAGCCAGAAACAGAGAAAGCAGAAGACACAGCCCCTTTTCAAATGACACTGTTGACGTCGAAAGGCTGAGTGGGCTGCATGGTTTGAAGAAGCTAGAGCCCAACGTACTGCACCAAAGAAGGATTCCTACATGAACTCTATAGAGTCAAGAAACATAATAGGGTGTCAGGAAGGATCATAGCATGGGCGTACTTTGAAGATCTAAATGCGTATGCATTAAGAGAGAACAGGGCATAGAGTACTTCAATTCCCACATGATCTGAAGACCCTACCAGGTTTTGAGCTCAACCAGCTGGCCAAACTAAGGCTTTTGCATGCTGACCCGAGGAAGATGTCAGGCTGGTTTGAGACTGCCCTAAGAAGGAGTACCACACTAGGTGGGTTAACTTCAGACCTCAACAGCCTACTAGTATATCGAAGGTCTGAGTTGATGTCATTACTGGCAAGCCTAAGATAGTGTTGAAGTGGAATCCTCCTCGCACAATGTCAAGAATCCCACTCACTCAGGAAATGCCACAGGATTTCACTCCACATTTTAAGTGGTGTATTATGATTGGAGAAAGCTGAAGCGGTCATAGTCTTATGTAGAGGGACAATGGATACTATCAGGGTATTCGACCCGATGTGGTGTCCTACTAACTTGTCGCAAGTGATGTCTATACGCTATACAAGTGGCCACTATTCTATGATACGCAAGATATTGTACAAGCTCTTCATTTCCAGAAAGTTATACGACTCTGCTTCGCGTTTAAGATTCACACGGGAGTCACAAAGAGGAGAAGTACGATAAATACAAAGAGGTTATGCAGAAAACAAGAGATAGAGAGATCTAGGTCCAAGGGGGAGTTTGTTGATACATGTAGTCCCTAGATCTGATATGATTGTATTAGATCTTGTTTGTCTGATTCTGGTGTAAGTTGATATGATGAATGAAATGATATTAGTAGACTGTGATTTGTATGATTAATATTTCAGTAATAAGTTGATATAAAATGGTTAATTAGGTTAGTGATTGTTTGAATGTTTACATATAATGTTTTATTAATCATACATTCAAACTTAACATAATGAATTTCTCATGCGAATGGCCATGCGAATGGACCATTAGCATGAACAACTTCATACGAATGACTCAGTCGCACGACTGAACTGGGTGACTGGATTAGTCGTATGATTGACACATAGATTGGCTCAGTCGCACGACTGAACACTCAGTTGTGCGGATGAATCAACCGCATGGTTCAATCGCACGACTGAAACATACTAATGGTTCAGTCGCACAATTGAATAATACCAACCTATAAATACAACCCAATTCGTGAAAAATAATAACTCTCGATTATTACTATTCCAGACGTACCCTAGCCGTCCAGAAACCTCCCAAATTCATTCTCCAAGTTCATAGAACACATTAGATCGATTCCCAATCGATTTCTAACGTTAGTTTCAATTCTTGAATGATTCTTTGTGTGTTCTCATGATTGGATGGCCAATCAAATAGGATTCCGCACTATTGATTGGTTTACACGCTAATCACTAGGTATTTCGTTCAAATACCAGGTCCTAACAGTTCCTCTCACCATGATGATTTGAATGTCTCCTATCTTGATGTAACCAATGCGGGTGGTCAATTCCCACCACCAGAATACAGAAGAATCATCCGGTAGAAAGCATTATTGTTGAACTTAATGAACGGGTGACAAGAAGCAAGTCAAGTATTGCAAACATATGCTATTCTCATGTTTTTGTGTGAAACAGTACCTAACAAAGTCAAAGAGGCTCTTCAAGACAATAGCTGGATTGAAGCAATGCGGGAAGAATTGCTGCTATTCAAGAAACAATAAGTATGGCAACTGGTAGATCTTCACAAAGGACAATACGCTATTGGTTCAAGATTGTTGTACGGAAACAAAACTGATGACTGAGGAATTTTCATCAGAAACAAAGCAAGACTAGTGGCACAGGGGTACCCACAGGAAAAAGGAATTGATTATGACGAAGTGTTTGCACCTACTGCTAGATTAGAAGCAATAAGTGCCATGGGGGAACTCAATATCTTTCTGGGAATTCAAGTGAAGCAAGTTGAATATGGCTCTTTATTAGTTAGTCAAAGTATGTTCAAGACACACTTAAGAGGTTAAACATGACTGATTGTAAGATTCCTAAGACACCATAGCAAGAAACCACTCCCTTGGACTGATCTTGAGGGGGAGTGTGTGGATGAACACCTTACACGTCTATGATTGGGTCTTTTATGTATCTTACAGCTAGCAGGCCTGATATCATGTTTGCTACATGTATTTGTGCAAGATATCAAGCCAAGCCTAAGATGTTTCACCTTATCACTATCAAAAGGATTCTATGATACCTCAAAGGTGCTTCAACACTTGGTCTATGGTATCCTAAGAACTCTAGCTTCAATTTGTATTCATATACAAATAGTGATTACGGTGGTTGCAACATGACTGCAAAGTCTACATCTAGGGGATGTCAGTTCATGGTGGAAGGGTTGTCTCAAGGCAATGCAATAAACAATCATGTGTCTCTGCATCAACTGCTGAAGCTGAATACATTGCTACTGCAAGCTACTGTCTCAAGTGCATGGATACAGAATCAGATGCTTTACTATGGATTGAACTTCAAGGAGACTCCTATTCATATGGACAACAACAATGCTCTTTCTTTTGAAAATTTCAAGTGCTATGGATTCAGAATCCGAATTTTAAAAATTTCTGATCCTTCGGAAGATATATCTTTTATATTGGAAGAAAATCATATCTTCAAAACAAATAACTATCTATGAAGTTTACCTTTAGAAGAAATTCTAAAATGTCTTCCGAAGCTTAAATACTTGTCTCAAACACTTATATGATTTAAAGAACCATTCTCTTGAAGCAAATTAACTCTCGGAAGCTTTGTTCATCTAGACAAAGCATTCAACTCTTAATTCTTCTTCCGAAGCAAAATTTTCATAACTCTTAGGAAAATCTTCCGAAGTCATTTTAGCTTCGGAAGCTTTTTCACTAAAACTTCCGATGATAATTCAACTTCGAAAGCTTTTTGACTTCCAGAGAAAACTACTTTTGAGAAAAAGTAAACCACTTTTTCAGAGGTGGGACTGACATTCGGATTTCAAAGTTATCCTCTTTCATTAAACTTTATCTTAAATCCTTATTCACATAAAACCCCAACGGTTTCCCCCTCTTTCTATCTCCATCTTCCTCCTGACCTAAAACCCTAAATTTTCTCTGTAATTTATTCTTTCTTCTTTCTTCGTCCTTAAGCTCTCTCATTATGGCCAACCTTAACTGCGTAAATGATCCTAACATTTCCAAGTAGTTACACATGTAAACAACCATGTTGCTCTGTTACACTCTGAGAAAGATAATCATTTCTTAGAGGTTTTCTATTTCTTAAGTCTATCTAGCTACTTCACCTCCATAACCATTGATCCTACTCTTTATGAGGATCAACTGCTACAATTCTGGAGGACCTGCCATGAGGTCGTAATGGATGGGGAGAAGGCACTATTTGCCACAGTGTACGGGATAACAATCTTCATCACTCCGGCCATCATCGACATGCATCTTCAGCTGGATGATGAAAAAGGTGAGGTGTTCTTTCCTAAAGAAGTTGTTAACCAGTCCTTCGCGTAGATGGGCTATGAGGGAGACTACTCAGTCATGACCTTCAGGAAAAGGAAGGTCTCATCCCAAAGGAAATTCTTGCTCCATGTTGTTATCCATAACTTATCAAACAAGCATTGTGGATGGGACCAGATTCCTGAGGATCTCTCCTTCATTGTCCATGGGATGGTTCAGGGGGCCAAGTTCAAGTATTCTCAGTTTGTTTACATAAATAGCTTGCAAACTTTGACTCCTTAGAGTATTACATGTTCCCTAGATATGTTCAATGCATTCTTAACTATGAACTGGGCTAATAGTTAAGGGGAACATGTAATATTCTTAAACTAGGATAGATGAAGCCTGGCATCTTTAAAATAATGAGAAAGCCCAATATTAGAGCTTATTGCTCAAGGTGACAACCTAGCAGCACCAGTTAGTGTTGAACCCACACCTTCTACTTCCTAACCACCTCTACAGCCCCAAATCACTCTCACCTACTAAAGAAAACACAAATGAACCCCTACACACACTATTCAGCCTGTGCAGGCCCCCATATACTTACCCATAGAGGAAGAAGTAGACACTGGAGCTCCCACTTCTCCTGAGGAGCAAACCACTCCCATTCATTCAAGGATCAGTGCTGAGGTTCCTTATGCTTAGCTGATGAGCTCATAAGCCCAAATGCCTTAAGCCACACTCTAAGTCTCAACACTCAGGTGATCAACCTTTAGGGGATAGTTACAATCCACAGCCTTTAGATTTAAATCAACCAATCCCAAAGCTTGACTTCTATATTGAATAAGATTTTGGTTTCAGTGAATACCATGATTCTCTCTTCTTTTCCCTACTCAAAAAGAGATAAGTGCACTTGAGTCTCCTACTTCTATCCATATCAGTCACCTAGTACTGAGGTTAACACGTCTTAACTTGTTCAGGATGTCCATATGGAAGAGGCTCTCACCTTTGCAAGTGATTACATCATTAAGATCTCAACTATGGAAACTCAGCCCACTGACTCCTCAACTGAGGCTGCCAGTGAGCAGAAGAAATCCAACAGCCAAGAACCTAAATCAAGTGATAAAAGAGAGGACTCTAGCCCAATCATCTCATCCCTTAATGACTCTTTAATGAAGATGAGGAGAATCTAAGACTAAAAGTGAAAAAAACTTCTAAAACATGCACCTATTTAGTCTCCAAGGTTAGTCACCTTGAATCTCAAGTGACTACCTAGCAGAACAGGGTCAATGATTAGCAACTTGAGATTTCTTATTTTAAGGAAAAACTAGCTGGGAGACCTTTACAAGGACCACAAGAACCTATGAGTGTGATTGACCAAACTCCTAGCTCACCTATGCAAGTGGGTGATGCTACCAAAAGGGGGAGAACATCATTACAATCACAGAACCTGGGAGTTCTTCAGAGAGTGTGGACACTAAGTACTCACCATCCTCACTTGCAATTATGCACACTCAACAACTTCCTCAAGTTCACATTGACATGGACTCTGTAGAATCCTTCAGATAGAGTATGTTTGAGGAAGGGATACCAAGAGCTATGTCATCTCCACTAACTTCAAATCACATCATTTGGTGGAGGTATGACAGCAATAGAAGAGCCCTTGTCATTATTAGACTTCCAGGGCAGTAAGAGATCTTCAACTTTCAGACCTTGAACCTCTATGAAGGTCTAGATCTAGTTAACATGCCACTTGTCAGTCCAAGCCAATCAAGACAAGCTAATAGGCTCTCTCAAAGAATCTAAGACATGATCACTACAGAGTTCAACTTTAGAAGAAGACTAAGGTAATCACGCAATGCCATCGGTCAACAAGATGTTAAGACAGACCCTAAGATTAGTTTCATAGGAAAACCTTGACTGAAGTCCTAGAGGCAGAACCTAAGAGCCTTGTCCCATCAACATCAACTGCTACAGAGATCCATACCCTTTTTGAGACACCTGCTGGTGAAGGTGCTTCTCAATCTCTCCCTAGCCAGAGCTTAGAAGCTACATCAAGCAATGAAGGCCATAGCTCTCTCCACCCTGAGTCACAAAGGTCTGTGAGTGATAAAAGGAAAAGAAAGATGACATCTGAGGAGATTGAGAAAGAGGAGAGAGGAGAGAGAGGAAAAGGAAACTAAGGGGAGAACGTTCCTCTTCTGGGTCTACAAGGATCATGGAAAGTGCAATATGGGCTACCTCTAGACTAAACACTCAGGATGATGAGTTGAAGGAAGTCAGGATCAACTACTTGCAAACAAGGAACTATGACATTGACAATGTGATTTCTCTCCCCATAGAGAAACTAAATGAACTGGTTGACATGGAAAGGTCAAAGGAGAAGAATGAGGCAGAAAATGCTGAGCTACAAGATCAAATTAAAGAAGACAGAAGAAAGAAAAGATTATTTAAGCATGTGCCTACTCTCTCCCTGGTTCAAGAAAGTCCTGCATATGAGGATGTGGTCAACAAGAACCTCAGGTAGATAAAGAAGAAGACAAGATCAAGATGATCAACTACTTGAGTGCAACAGGCCTCTATCAGGCCGAAAAACTTCTTCCCTAATCCTATGACTATGTTGAGTTTGAGTATCTCAAACAACTTGAACTGAAGATAGTCAAGGAAAGAAAGACAACCAAAAGGAAACTAAGGGAAGAAGCTGCTAAGTCAAGAGTCATCATCCAGAAAGCATGAAGAAATCTGCAGACGGGCAGAGGATGATGAGCTTCTTAAAGCTGTATGGATTCTCCAGAAGGAGACTTGGCCCCACGTCTATATCCACTATGGATGAGCATATCAGGGTGATCAAGTAGAAGATAAAGAGTGGAGAGCTAATTGACATACACTCCCCTCCAAGTTAAGCTCCACCTGAAGTGGAGGTGAAGGTTGAACAACCTGAGACAACACAACTTGAATCTCCTACTGAATCTCACAAGCTTCATCTTCTAATCCACAACAGGGTCAACCTCCCTCTCTTTTTGAACTTGTGAGGGAGGAAGACCTAACTGAGAAAGACAATGAAGATCAATCAAGTGCTGCAGGTCAGTCTTCTTAGTTAAAAGTGATAAAGAGAAAGAAAAGGATGGCTTCAAACCCAAAGCCAAAAAAGAAGAAAGATGCATCCTTTTCTAAACCTCAGGACGAGTTAGAACATCATGATGATGTGCAGCTAGAGGATGCTACATCAACTCCTATTCAAACAGCTCCTCTACCAATAGGAAGACCTATCTTGTCCTGGACATACACTACAAACCGGAAAGATGTCATGTCATTAGAGATCAAGGCATTGAAGACATCTATACTTGGAAAGACATGTTCATTTTGTGTCTACTTGATGTCTTTAATATGAGGAGACACTTTGATAGTCTGAGGGATCTTGATCTCATGAAGAAAGGGTTGGTCATCATTCTAATGAGGACTATTAATATTTGAAGTCTACAAGTGTTTTGGTAACATCAACCTAGGGGGAGTTTGTAAAGATTATATGAAGAGGCTGATGCAATCCAAACACCTAAAGTCTCTCGTGCATGCTGCATAAGTACATTGAAGAAGAATGCTTCGGAAGTTTCAGACATGCAACATAAATATTCTAAGTGTGAAATCTTCCGAAGCCAAGACCAATATCTTCGGAAGCCAAAGATGAAGTCTTCTGAAGGTTGAGAGACAAAGTCTTCCGAAGCCAACACATGAAGCCAGATTTCTTCTGAAGACTTTTAACAACATGCTTTATCTAATATACTTTTCCATAAAGCTGGACCTTTTTCTGCTGCAACTCTATAAAGTCACCAACTTACATGTATCGTGAAAAGGTCCATGCTTTTGGTAACTATACATTAAGGTCTTGAGTCTATAACTTTCTACTTCATGTACTTCATACTTTTTGTAATATATTAGGATGTGAGCTATGGCATGTCATAGTCCTAAGTCAAAAGGCAATCTGCGTTTTGACTTTACAATTGATTTTGTTTTGTGTGTAGTCTATTGTATCCAGCTAGCCTTCAAAGTATGGCTGGTTGTTGGATGTAGTATATGTATCTCAATTACTTGTAACTTTCCTTTATGCTTTGTAACACTTGTAATTGAACTTGAGAAAGCAATATACTGCAATCTTGAATACCATCTCCTTGTGTATCTTGTTCTCTTGTTCTGTCACTTACTTACTTGTGTTATTTGTATCATGTATTGTAGTTAATCTAGTCTCACTGTTTGATTAAGTTAAGTAACTCTCTTGTTTGTGTTGTTGTGTTGTAAATGACCACCCTTCATCGGTCCCGCAAGTGTTGATGTCACACACATTCATAAGTGCGGATGAGTAAAAACAAATGCGTGAATGAAAATATTATCCGCATTAATCAAATGCGGTAGAACACTTTGGTCCCCATATGTTTTTAACATCAAACTTTTCATGAATACTGTTAGACACCAATGTGGTAGAGTAAAATTCTTATCCGCATTAGTTTCACTTTGACATAAATAGTTACCCGTATTGGTTATATGCATAGGTTACCTTCACCTGCATTAACCAATGCACTTACCCGCATTCAGTTTTGAACTTGATCAAAACATAATGTTTCTCTTTTGGTTTTTCTTTTTATGAAAAACTATCTTTGGTTGAATTATCTTATGACGTTGTTGACTGTTGTTGGGGTTATCAAATCTTGCTTGGATTGACTTGTATGTCAAAAGTGATACAAGTTTCCCATTATTTGACTAATTTTGGACTTCACATGCTTCCAAGAATCTGCATAAGCTGAGATACTATGGTATAAATTCTACACCGACCCAGACATTCTCGTTTTGATTTGTTTTGAAGTTTTAAGAAAGTAATTTAAGATAATAAATATCTATAAAAACTAGTCAAAATTTTAAATTACTCCCCCTAAAGTTTATATCCACATCTAGATAGAACTTTTAAAGATTTGAAACTTTTTTCTATGGAATATTTCTAAGAATGAAGAGATGTATACCTTTTGTTAGGATCATAACAATGTTACATCACACATGTACATTCTTTGTAATAAAATAGACCTGTTTATGAACTTGTGGATTGAAGGTATGTTTGTCCTCCTAAACTCATACCAGGTTGATATTATAATGCTATGATATATATCATGTTTTCATTGATTTGATTATTTAACATGTACCTCACACACAAAAGCATGGAATGATCAACCATCCTTATGTAGTGCATGGTAGAACTTTTTCACAACTTTCTTAACCAGGTTACTTAAGTTACGAGGATTCTTTTACTTTGATCCTTTTCATGATGATCAATATTGGGATTCTTTTCACTTCACTTTGGAAGGTGATCCATGATTGGATTCTATTGTTCATTCACATGAAATATATTGTTTTTGTAGATTCATCCAATTTGGATGAGTTCCTCATTGGGAATCTTTTGGATCAATACAACTACACTATGAGCTTGTTTCATCAAGTCTTTGCTCAGTACAATAGAGATGAATCTTGATGTAGGTGATAGAGATTCATAAAGTATCATTTCCTAGTGTGTTTAGGTTACTACACACATACACTTAGATAAGCAAATACGTACCAGTACTCTGAGATGAGAGTTTCACCATTGAATAAGACTTTAATTCATCACATCATGTATTCTCTTCCAAGTTGAGCCTACCAATATATCTGGTATGTCATGGAAGTCTTTCAAATTTGTAACTTAAGCACAATGAATGATATATCGACTGTAATTATACCATTTCCCAAATATTCTTTTTCTTCGTTAAAATTGACTTCTTTTTGTGATTTTCTAATGTTTTTAAATTTTTTTTTTTTGTTTTGACTGGTATTACTCAAGGTTAATCATCCCAATTGATTGAACTAGGAATTCAAACCTACTATGTTTAAATGCTTTGGTGAATAAATCAGCCAATTGATTTTGAGTGGGAACTTGAATCAATTTGGTTAAGCCCTTTTCAACGCATTCTCTCAAAAAGTGATATCTAATTTCAATGTGTTTTGTTTTTGAGTGCTGAACTGGATTATTTGTAATGAAAATGGCTATAGTGTTGTCAATGTGAATTGGTGTATGCTAGAATTAAGACCATAATCAAGTATCTGGTTTTGAATCTAGAGAACTTGAGAGCAACAATCTGATGTTGCAATATACTCAGCTTCAATTA
Organism: Flaveria trinervia; assembly: GCA_025506515.1. Classification (NCBI taxonomy): domain Eukaryota; kingdom Viridiplantae; phylum Streptophyta; class Magnoliopsida; order Asterales; family Asteraceae; genus Flaveria; species Flaveria trinervia. The sequence continues at coordinate 92,325,162 of CM046442.1, forward strand.
TTGAGATAGATACGTTTGTATGTTTCTTGCACTGCCAGGAGACCAGTCTGGGACAATGAAATTGACAACCGCCAGAAGTGGACTTCCTATTAAAGTTGCACCCTTCATAATCACTATTAGTGAAGGCATAGAGATTGAAGTCTTCTTCTTTTGGATACCATAACCCAAGAGCTTGTTTGCCCTTAAGATATCTAAATATCCTCTTCATAGCATTCACATGAGATTCCTTAGGATCAGCTTGATATCTAGCACACACACAAACACAAAACATAATGTCAGGCCTACTAGTTGTTACATACATAAGTGAACTGATCATGGATTGATAGTGAGTCTGATCCACTGATTTTCCCTCTAGATGAGTGCCTATCTTCATTTTAGTATCCATAAGTGTTCTTATAGACTGACAATAAGCAAAATTGAATTTCATCAACATTGTTTCTACATATTTTGATTGATTGATGAAAATTCCATCTGCTTTTTGTTGGCTTGCACCCCTAAAAAGAATGTGAGTTCCCCTTGTAAAAATTGCACTCATTTAAAATTTTAAATGCATAAGGTCTTCAAAGTCTTTACAAAGTTGCTTGTTTGCAGAGCCAAAAATGATATCATCCACATAATTCTAGACTAGCAACATGTCTCTTCCTCTTCTCTTTCTGAAGATAGTCTGATCAATCTTTCCTCTTTCATATCCATGTTTAAGAAGAAAGACGATAGAGTCTCATACCACTTTCTTGGAGCTTGATGAAGACCATACAGTGCTTTGTCAAGCTTGTACACCCTTTGAGGGAAATCAGGATCTTCAAAGCCAGGTGGTTGACTCACATAGACTTCTTCAACAATCTTTCATACAAGAAAGCACATTTCACATCCATTTAATAAACATTAAATTTCATGGATGCAGAATATGCAAGAAAGATTCTTATTGCTTCTAATCTGGCAACAGGTGCAAACACTTCATCATAATCAATTCCTTCTTGTTGTGTGTAACCCTGTGCCACTAGTCTTGCTTTAATTATGATGACAATCCGTCTATCATTAGTTTTATTTCTTTATAGCCATCTAGTGCCGATCGGGTATTGTCCTTCGAGAAGATCTACCGGTTTCCATACTTCTTGCTTGGGAATCGTAGCAATTCTTTGTGTAATGCTTCAATCCAGCTATTTTCTTGAAGAGCCTCTTTGATGTTTTTAGGTACTGTTTGACAAAGAAAGCAAGAGAACAGACAGATGTTTGCAATACTTGACTTGCTTATGTCACCCTTTTATTAAGATCATCAATAATGCTTTCTACTGGACAATTATGTGTATTTTGGTGGTTGGAATTGAGTCACCAGCAATGGTGACATCAAGAATGGAGACATTCAGATCATTATGGTGAGAGGAATATCATCTTGTACTGTTGGGGAGTTATGAAGATAATCAAACTCGGTTTCAGTGATTGCTTCAGCATGAGTAGCACTTTGATTGCTTCCATTATTTGATGTTCTTTCTGTTACAACTAGCGGAGTAGCTTGCTTTTGATTTCTAATCTCTGTTGTTAGTGTTCTGAATATGATAGTAAAAATCTGGGACCAACTTCAGTTAAACAACATTGATTTTGAGATGGTTGTATGACATGATCAGCTTGGAGTGGAACATCTTCATTCATTTTCTCAGTAGAGATAGGAGGAATCAATGGAAAGTCATCTCTTCTTTCTACACCTGAAGAAGATTCAACTAAATATAGGATTCCTACATCAAACAATTGAAATCGATCAAAAGATTCTGTAAATGAGTCAATATCAAACAACCAGTTGGGACCATATGTGACAGGATCAGTGATCACAAGTTTGATGTATCAGAATATAAAGCAGCGGAATACAAACACGAATTAGACAAATTGTAGCAAGCAATCGATACTTGTAAGCGTTGAGATCGCATACGGTTATAGGGAGAGAATATGAATTTCTGATTTCTAGGAATTTTATAGATGTAGAATATTTCTAATCGAATCAATCAATCATTCATTCAATTGCTCATATCGCTCACTGATTACAATGGGTTGTCACTCCTTATATAGAGTGCAACAGTCACTGCTGTTATCACGGAAAGTGACAACTGGCAGATCCAATACAGAAATAACTAATTCTTAACAAACTACTGAAATGTTCACAACTACTGAGAACATATCAGCAAGTTAAGTACAAAATATAAAACTACTGAAACTACAACGACTGAAGAACAAGCTCTTCAGTCGTTTTACAAAACTACTGAAACAAAGAAAATAAAACTACTGATATCACAACTACTGAAGAAGTACTCTTCAGCAGTTGTGACAAACTACTGAGGCTTCAGTACTTGATCTTCAGACTTTGACCTTCAGGCGTTTCATCAGCTGATGACTTCAGTAGATATCATCAGCTGATGTCTTCAGTCTTTGTCTTCAGACTTTGTACATCTGTTGTTGATCTTCAGCACTTGTGAACTCTTCAGCTGTTGTTCTTCAGTACTTTGGTCTTTCAGCTTCAGCACTTGTGTTCTTCAGCTGTTGTACTTCAGCACTTTGGTTCTTCAGCAGTTAAGGTCTTCAGCACTTGATCTTCAGCTGTTGAAGTCTTCAGCACTTGTCAAACTACTGATGAGGCTTTCAGCAGTTGTTGTGATACCGTGTGGGACTTAGAGGTTTTCTGATCTTGGCTCATTGGTTCTTTTGGTCCAACAATATGTAAATTTGGGAAATGAGTGTTCCTTGAATTGAACATTTTTTGATTCATCAATAATGTTTAATAAAGGATTAGACACTATGTAAGCCTTTGAAACAGAAGAATAAACTACAAAGAATCCTTATCAGACTTGATTGAAAATTTTACCAAATAGTCTTGGGTGTTTAATATTGAGATAGGACTACCAAATGACGTAAAAAAATCCAATAAATGGTTTTTTATGAAACAATAATTCATATGGAGTCTTGTTACTTTATTTTACAATCAGAGTTCGATTTTGCAAAAAGCACGATGTGTTACTGCCTCTGCCCAAAGGTAATAGGCAGTTTAGCATCGCTAGCATTGTTCTTGCTGCTTCAATGAGTGTTCTATTTCTCCTTTCAGCTACCCCATTTTGTTGAGGAGGTCTAGCTATACTTAATTGAAGAGCAATGCCTTTGGTTGCACAAAATAAACACATGTCTTCAATTTTAAACTCAGTTCCATTATCACTTCTTATTGTTTTGATAATATGATCAAGTTGGTTTTCAATTTTTGTGATAAATTATTTTATTATTGGGATGCCTCATTTATATGAAGTAAGAAGAAAACCCATGTAAATCTTGAAAAGTCATCAATGATCACCAAACATAATGTTTCCTTCTAATACTGATAACATGAGTTGTTCCAAACATATCCATGTGAAGTACCTTCAATGGAGTATTGTTTGTGTTCACCAGCTTTGGTTGTGAGAAGATTTATGTTGTTTTCCTTTGAGGCACCCTATACAATGATCAACAAAGTGAAATCTTTATAGGGAGGACCAATGACATGGTTTTCTTTGACCAATATATTCATGTCTTAAATTTTTGTGCCCTAAACATCAAAGTTGTGACTAATCAAATGATGCTTTAGACAAAAGACATGTTTCTTCTATTGGTGTTGTAGAATTAGGTTTAAGACATACGTGTTATTCTTCCTCAGAGTCTTTAGGACAACCCATTCTTCTGAGATTGATATCCTAGTTTCAGAATGTAGCAATAAGTGTTGGTAAAGTGAGTTGAATATTTCTTGTCACAGATCTGAGACACGCTTAGAAGATTGAAGTTTAGTTCATCATAATAGTTCAGTCTATGAAAGCTTAGCATCCCATTTGTCACAGATCCTTCAGCAGTAATTCTTCCACCTATGAATCTCCTTCGAATGACACAGTGGTTCCTTTTATTTGCTCAAAAGCAAGAAGGAGGGTATGATCTCTAGTCATGTGTCGGGAACATCCACTATCCATGTACCTGAGGCTATTAGACCTATATGGATGACCCTGCAAGCACAAAAGAACTAATTAGAATATGGAACCCAAGCCATGATGGTCTTGGGTTTCCCGTTCCTATCCATGATGGTGACCTCTTGATACTTTCCACTAAATTGTGATCTAGTTGGAGGTGACTTGGGAGATTGCTTGTGATGATTTGATTGAGTCATCTTAACAACATCAACTCAAGTGTCAAAGGAGTAATGAAACCTTTGGTCTCTATTCTTTTGAACAAAATTAATCTATTTTTTATTATCAAACATCATTTTAGGTTTGGTAAGATCAAACATTTGCTTAATGATGCAATATTTGTTTCATTGAATCTTCCATAATTCTTTTGTGTTACTCCTGTCATTGTTTGTTAGGACCTGGTATTTGAATGAAATACCAAATGATTAATGTGTAGACCAAAGCAAATAGTGCGGAATCCTATTTGATTGGCGATCCAATCAGTGAGAACGCATGTAGAATCAATAAAGTATTGAATCAAACGTTAAGAATCGATTAGGAATCGATCTACAGCGTTCTATGAACTTGGAGTATCAACTTGGAGGCTTTTGGACGGCTAGGGTACGTCTGGAGTCGAAATAGAATGAATGCTCTCATTTTTCCATGAATTGGGTTGTATGTATAGGTTAGTCTTGTTCATTCATGCGACTGAACCATTAGTATGGTTCAATCGTGCGATTGAACCATGCGATTGATTCATCCGCATGACTGAGTGTTCAGTCGTGCGACTGAGCCAATCTTATGTTACAATCATACAACTTATCCACTCTCCTGGTTCAATCGTGCGACTGAGTCATTCGTATGAAGTTATTCATGCGTATGGTCCACTCGCATGGGCCATTCGCATGAGCACTTCATTTTGTTAAGTTTGAATGTATTAATTAATATAACATTATGTGTAAGAATTCAAACAACCACAAACCTAATTAACCAATTCAACATCGACTCATTAATGAAATATTAAACATTATAGATAACAAACAATCAATATCATTTCATTAATCATTCGAAACATTTCATCAAAATCAGACAAACAAGATCTATTACATTCATATCATGATCTAGGGACATACATGTATTAACAAACTCCCCCTTGAACCTAGATCTCTCTAATGTCTTGTTTACTTCATTACCTCCTCATACTTCTTGTACTTATCCTCTTTTGTGACTCCTGCATGAATCTCAAATGCAAAACAGAGTCTATGACATTTTGGAACTGGAGGGCTTGTACTATATCCTGCGTATCATAGAACAGTGGCCACTAGTATAGAGTGTAAACATAATTAGTTGACAAGTTGGTAAGCCACATTGGGTCAAATAACCTGATAGTATCCATTTGGCCCTCTTTGTTTAGGACTATGACCGCTTCTCCTGTCCTCCAATCGTAGTACCACCACTTAAAGTGTGGAGTGAAGTCCTATGGCATTTCCCTGAGTGGGATTCTTGACATCGTGCGTGGAGGATTCCACTTGAACCCGATCTTTGGCTTTCCAGTAATGGCATCAACTTCAGACCTTCTGATGTACCTTGTATGCTGTTGGGGTTGAAGTTAACCCACCTGGTGTGGTACTCCTTCCTTAGGGAAGCCTCAAACCAGCCTGACATCTTTCTCGGGTCAGCATACAACAGCTTCAGTTGGCCAGCTGGTTGAGCTCAAAACCTGGTAGAGTCTTTAGATCATGTGGAAATCTAAAGTACTTTATGCCCTTCTCTCTCTTAACTGCATAGACGTTAAGGTCCTCAACATATGCCCATGCTATAATCCTGCCTGACACCTTATGATGTTTCTTGACTCTGTAGAGTTTGGTGTAGTCATCGTGTTTATGTGCAGCGCGTTGGGCTCTAACTTCTTCATAACAGGCAGCCCACTCAGCCTTTCGGATATCAACATCATCATTTGAGGCTTGGGCCGTTCCCTCTGTCTTCTCTGACTCCTGCTCCATTTTGTCTAACACCTCAAACATATCACCGACAAGGGATTCATCCAAATTGGGGACCACATTTCCCTCATTGTCAGCATACTGAGGGTAGTGCTCTGCAGTGACATCTTCTATCTCTATTTCATCAACGTCATTGAGCTCTTCGTCACTTGTCAAGTCGCACGTTGGAGCATCCTTCATAATCTCATCGGTATTAACTTGAATATCTCAGCTAGTTGCTCATTTGATAGATCATGAATTATTTCCATTTCTTCAGGGGTAAACTCACCGACCTTCTAATGATCCCTTGCAGATCAAGAATCATAGTTAGCTGAGTTTTGATCTGCTGAAGGGGAGAAACATCGAAATCATCCCTCTGATAGTTTGGATATGTTTGATTTAAACATGTAACACATCAACCAGTAGTTAATAATCAAAATAGAAATGCATATTTAATATAAACATCCAATACATAAGTTTAAATACATGATTCAAATACAAAAGTAGTTAATATATAGACATCTAATCATTACTTTTCTCTTGGATCACTGGATCATCGCTTGGTGGAGCAGAGGAGGAATCTTGTTGGTCTTGTTTCTTCTTGGATCTCCTATCCTGACCTTGAGTAGAGGCAGATGCAGCTGCATCCCCTCCTTCTTCATCATCATCCTCATCCTCTCCTCTGTCCTCTCGTCCTCAGTCCCCTCATCATCCTCAGTCTCATCATCATCATCATCCTCATCATCTGCGTCTCCCTCTTTAATCTTTAGTGGCTCGTCTTTAGATCCCTTAAGCTTTAGCATGATGGTCTTCTTAGCCTCCTCCAACTCCTCAATCCTCTTAGTAGATGTGACACTGTGCTCTTGGAGTAGGCGATCTCGTGGCTCTGAGCAGCCATTTGTTGGGCCTGCTCATCTAGCAACCGAGCCTGCTCCGAGATCTGCTGAGAGTGCACTGCAGTAAGATCTGTCAGGTGATGGATCTGTGTCGTCTTCTCCTCATCAGCAGCTAATAAACGCATCACTATCCGGTTCAGCGCAGAAAGCTGTTCCTCTACCCCAATTGGAGGTAGACGAGATCCATATATATGTGCGGGATGGGATGAGGGTCCTGCTTGGTGGCTAGTGGTGGTGGTGGTGGCTGTGGTGAAGATGGGGTTGGGTCTGTGAGATAGTGGAGGTGATGTAGAAGTGAAAGATATGGTGGTGGTTGGCATATGTACAGTGGTGGGAGGTGTGGTGGTGGTTGGCATTTGTACAGTGGTGGGAGGTGTGGTAGTGGTTGGCATATGTACAGTGGTGGGAGGTGTGGTGGTGGTAGTGGTAGCTGTGGTGCCATCCTTTTCTTCCTCGATCCAGTCGAGGTGGATGCTCCCCTAGAACACGGCTAGCTGACTCAGGGGCATAGCTAGGATCTACAGTCATCTCTCCCGAATCCCTGGGGCGTTCACCAACCTCCCGGGGTTGATACTTTGTGGGACAACCTTGCTTCCCACAGTCCTCGTCAAGGGCTCTTCATCCGACTCTTCTTCCTCCTCACCAGGTATGAAGTCCTCGTGGAAACCCGCTGACTCAGCTATGTCGCCTGTTGGGGCAGATACTGGGGGGTATAACATCTGAAGTTGTGCCCCTCGGTGGAATAGGCATATCATCCCCAGCATCCCCACTGCCATTATCGTCTGAATCATGCTCTGGGAGCAATAGCCTCTCATCGTCTGAATCGCTGTCATCATGACGCCACTTGCGTCTAGTTGGCGCCACATATCTTTCATTTGCCCATGGCCGATCAACCTCTTTACCTAGGGTTTTACCTACTTTCCCCAATACACTCTCATGCGACCCAAAGTCATGTCATCCATAATCTCTAGGGCAACCGCATCATGGCTCTCCTTGGGAAGTATGGTAGCTTCTCATTGAAGATTAGCTGCAGAAATCTAGGGTACATACAAAAACCTTCCTTCCCCTTGGCCTCCAGATTCTCCACCAGATATGAGAAGATCATGCTCGAGAAGCTGAAGGGGTGATTCAACACTAGTGCCACATAGGCATTCTGAATCTGGTCTGACAGGTCATCAAACCCACCCCTCCGAGAAGCAATACACTTCAGGATCACATGCGACAAGTACTTATACTGGGGACACAGGTTGCTCTTGTTGAGCAGACCTGAGTTGATGTCCCCAGCGTACTTGATCCTGAGAAAGCAACCTCTAACTGTAAATGGATGTAGTCTGGTGGGGTGATCAGTATCGTCCGCAAAGTCAGTACTCTCTCTCTCTGATGTCAGCTGCTGTATCTCAATATCATGACCATGAATGGAACATCGTATGCTGTAAGGCTCACCTGAACGATCTACGGAGGCATTCTCCCAGAAAGCCTGATGTAACGACCTGTAAGGAGTACATGGTGTGGATATGGCTTTAGGTATCCGAGAACGTCGAAGAACGCAATAATCTCTGTAAACTCGGCCCCATTCCGAATCGTATGATCCAAATGAGCACATATATTGTGCATTGGATTGATGGACCATCTATCAGCCATTTACCTGAACACAAGACACGGAACCATTAGAAAGTCATACATTCAAAATTCAGTTCAAGGTGTATAGTTTAAATTCAATCTGATTCATTCGTGTAAATGAATCATGCGACTGAAGTCAGTCGGTTGTCTCTAATGCGACTGAGCTCATTCGGGTGAATGAGACATGCGACTGAGTTCAATCTGATGGCTAAGTCTGTGATTGGTTCAGTTAGCCGACTGAGTTCATTCACATGGTGCATTCGGCCGATTTACCCAATCGCAAGATTCAATCGTGCGATTGGAGTTCATCCGGTCGACCAGTCGCTTGTCCCACTATTCAGTCGCCTGTGGTTCGAATCTTGACCAAATCAAATAATTTAACATGGTTAATGGTCCATTAGACTCGCCATCTTGTCATTAATAAACTATTAAACTTAATTTTAACATTTTGCTTAGTTTATGTTGGTTATTAGGGCATTTTCAGTCCGGTTCTTGTTTCACTCGCATATCACAAATTTGGATTCAATGTCTTCTGATTTCTGTAAGATTTCAATGCAATATACCTGTATAATAGACAACCCATGTCAGAAGATCGATAAGATGTAAAAGAAGGTCCAGCGGAATTTCGGCAGAGTAACGGTACTTGGTGAGATTTAGGAGCGATTGAGGGTGATGACTGGGATCGACTAAGGCCCTTTAAATACTGAACCTGAGTTCAATCGGCCGATTGGCCTCATTAGCTCAGTTCATTCGGGAGATTGAGTCTCAGTCGTGCCATTGGCCCAGTCAGTCGTATTCAGTTGGCCGACTGAGTCTCAATCGGTCGACTGACTCATTCGTGCCCTTTCATTCGCACCTTCAGTTAACCAACTGAGTCTCATTCGGTCGACTGACTCATTCGCACCCTTTCATTTGGTCGAATGGGTCATTCTGATAAGCCATTCGGGTGAATGTCTCAATCTCATGTCCAGTCGTGCGAATGGGATCCATTCGCATGGTTGGTCCGTACTTATGATCAAGTCGTGCGAATGGGTTACACTTATGAACATTTAGCACTTAAATCCTTTTTACCTATTGAAATTAACATTATGAGCATTTGATCATCTTAGACATGATCATTTTGACTTGAAAACCTTTTGTCACCTCAGATGTGATCCTTTTAAACAATTTAGTCACCTCAGACGTGACCCTTTTTAACTTTGAAAATACATGTGGCCATTTCAGACATGACCCTTTTAGTGAGTTAATCCCATACTGATTTTCATGATATAGTCCATGAACAAACAAACTAAAATGACTTGCTAACTAGAAACTAAACTAAAGACAAAAATAAAACTTGTTTTTGACTTTTTGTGAGAGATAAATCCTAAGATTGACATCTAACGATTTGGTTCCAGAATAGGCAGCTTCAATTTAGTTTGACCACACCTGGACCAATTCAATTTGGAATCATAGTGGCAAGTCAAATCATTTGGGACTTATTATCAAAACCTTTTGATGCTCAATTCTTGGTTTTCATCCAGATTCGTTAGCAAATTTAGGAAATCACACTAGTACTGTTAGATTCCCACATTGATTTGAACTTTCTAGAATTGCATCCACAATGATTGTCAGTATATTTTTCCTCTTAAATCCATACACAGACTTTAGACACAAACTGGTGATAATTTTAGTTTAATTATTTCAACTAACATTTTGGATCCCACACTTATATGGTAATCAACATTCCTCAGGAGCTTTGGAGCGGTCTACGGGTATTTTTACTAGAAGAGCCTATTCTTAGAGCTTTTAAAGAGAAGCTAATCCTCAGGTCAGTGCCATCGCACAACAGAGAGGCGGCAAACAACATGAATTCTAGAATATCTAGGTTATTCTTATCCTCAGGTCAGTGCCATCGCACAACAGAGAGGCACACAACCTACCTTCTTGTTAGAGCAGCTAAATTTTCTTTTGCACAGAATGTACCAACAACATAAGTCATTAGGTTGATAGATTTGTCTTTCAATTTTTTCCGTGCTTTGCTCTATTTATGGTCATCCGCACACATTTCTGGCGTTTACAAGCTTATTACCCCTTATTGGAATATTGTTGATTGTGTTAACTAGTGATAAGATGGCAGCCCACAGTCAGTTGAACAACTTAGTTTGATCTTGAGATCACCAGTCAGGTCTAATCATCTATTGTGTTGAATCTACCGACATATCATTTGTGGTCTGGCAACCTCTAGGTCTACTTTCTTTGTGTTACCTTAGTAGTTACTAGTTTTTTCTATCATCTTCCCTTTTATATTGCTTAGACTACACAGACTTATACTTTGAATTTTGCATCTTTTCTAATTAAATTTTTTAAAGTCCCTTTTGATTTGTTCCTGTGTACTATCATTTTCCAAAAGGTTTGAATCAGTATCACAGATAGTGTTGGACCAAAAGAACCAATGAGCCGGATCAGAAAAACCTTTAAGTCCCATAGACGTCACAACAACTACTGAAGACCACAACAGCTGAAGACAATAGCTGACTACAAAGTCTGAAGACAAGTGCTGAAGACAAAGTCTGAAGACACAAGTGCTGAAGACAAAGTCTGAAGGCACAAGTGCTGAAGACAAAGTTTGAAGACACAAGTGCTGAAGACAAAGTCTGAAGACACAAGTCCTGAAGACCAAGTATCAGACGTTGTCATAACAGCTAAAGAGGTCTTCTTCAGTAGTTGTGACGGTTTACCTTTCAGTAGTTTTATGTTTAACTTTTTAGTAGTTTGACACAACAGCTGAAGAATACTTCTTCAGTTGTTGTGCTCATCAGTAGTTTTATATTTATCAGTAGTTTTGTAAAACGACTGAAGAGCTTGTTCTTAGTCGTGGTAGTTTCAGTAGTTTCTTATCAGTAGTTTTCTTATTTTGTACTTAACACTCTGATATGTTCTCAATAGTTGTGAACATTCCACTAGTTTGTTAAGAGTTAGTTATTTTTGTAATAGATCTGCCAGTTGTCACTTACCTGTGATAACAGCAGCGATTGCACTCTATATAAGGAGTGTCAACCTAATGTAATAATGAACGATTTGATCAAAATATTCGATATTATTGAACATTCCTGTTACAAAATATTCTCTCGTTATAACCGTATTTGTTTTTAATGCATACAAGTATCAAACTCTTGCTACAATTTGTCTAATTCTTGTTCTTATTCCGCTGTGCTACGCTCAATTACATCAAACTTGCGATCACTGATCCTGACAGATAGGATCTACCTTATATAAGTTATCCACTCCTTCTCCCTGGTTTTTTTTTGGTATTACTAGCTGACCTACTCTCCCCCTAAAATTCTAAAATCATACCGGATTTAATTATTTAGGATTCTAACAGACAGCTAAGTAACATGATTTAATTTAAAACAGAATAAAATAAATAAGGAAAAATAAAAAATAAAAAGATGAAAAAAATATATAACTACAATGCATCGGACTACACATGATCATCATCAAGAATAACATCACTTTTCTTTTAACGCCATTGACCCTCTAACAGATATAGAAAACGTGGTTTATCAAAGGCTTTTGTATAGAGGTCAGCGCGTTGAAAGTCGGTATTAATTTTACCACATCGATTAAGTTCTTTTCAAAACAGTCTCTTATGAAATGGTATTTAATACCGATGTGTTTGGTCTTTGGATGTTGTACCGGATTTTTAGTTACTGCAATTGCAACAGAGTTATCAACAATATGGGTAGAAGAAAACTTTAAACCGCAATCCCGGATTTGCTGTTGAAACCAGATGATTTGTGAACAGCAACTTGCAGCAGCAGCATGTATTCGGCTTCACAGGTTGACAATGCAACCGAGGTCTGCTTCTTACACTGCCAGGTAACTAATCTCCTCCCAAAGAATTGACACCCTGCTGAAGTAGACTTGTAGTTCATCTTGCAGCCCCCGTAATTCGGGTCACTATACATCGTGAGCTCAAAGTCATTATCATGAGGATACCACAACCCAAGTGTGGGTGTACCCTTCAGATAACGAAGTATCCTTTTGACCGTGATCAGATGGTTACCTTAGGCTTAGCCCGATATCAAGACATAAACACTCTGATATGTTCTCAGTAGTTTTGAACATTTCAGTAGTTTGTTAAGAGTTAGTTATTTTTGTAACAGATCTGCCAGTTGTCCCTTACCCGTGATAACAGCAACGATTGCACTCTATATAAGGAGTGTCAACCTAATGTATAAATGAATGATTTGATCAGAAAATTCGATATTATTGAAACATTCCTTGTGACAGAAATAATTCTCTCATTATAACCGTATTTGTTCTTAATGCTTACAAGTATCAAACTCTTGCTACAATTTGTCTAATTCTTGTTCTTATTCCGCTGTGCTACGCTCATTACATCAAACTTGCGATCACTGATCCTGACAAATGGTATCAGAGCCCAGTTAATCATTGATCGATCTAATAATTGATCATTGAAACTGCTATTCAAGATTCAAGTTTAACTGAATTAGCATTTTGTGTTTTGCAAGAAACGGTATAGAGATTGAATTTTCTATGTTTTCTCTGTCATTCATCCTGAGATTTTCTCTTGTTTTTCATTGAGTCGTTGTGGTCTTTATAAAATCGTTTAAAGCTTGAATTAAATTGTATTTGGACTCAAAATGACTACTCCTTCCATGATCCTCACAATACTGGTTCCTCAACCAAGCCTCCAATGCTGGTTAGGAATGAGTATACATATGGTAACGACGAATGCTCCATCACCTGTCTGTTAACAGCGCAGGTTGTTGGACATCAGTGGTACAATGGTCCACACAAGCCTATGGTGAATAACCCGGAAACCAATCAAATGGTTCCGAGAGGAGGGAGCAATACTCAGATGAGGATAAGAAGTTGTTTGAGATTGATGCAAAAGCCCATGGAATTCTGGCCATGGCATTGCCTAATGAAATCTATTCTGGGCTAATGCATCATGAATCTGCCCATGACCTCTGGAATGCCTTGAAAGAACATTTTGGAGGAACAGATGAGGTCTTGGCAAATAATAGAGAAATCCTTTCCCAACAAATGAGACATTCTCTCATAGGAAGGGTGAGACACTGACTCAACAGTTCGAGCGGTTCTCCTTGTTTGATCTCTGAATTAAAATGGTCAAACATGAGTACACCAATAGCCAGATGAATAACAGATTTCTCAGATCACTGCCTGAGAGATGGGACACATACACTATTGTCCTACGCTCCAGTGCAAATTTGGATAAACTATCTCTCACCCTCCATGGGAAATTGCTCATATTTGAGAGAGAGATAGACAAAAACGAAAATTGTCTTCATCTGGAAAGCTCACTGAAGACTTTGTACAGACAACACTGCCTTGGTTGGTCATGAGTTAGAATATGCTTCATCTGAATGCCAGTATGATCAGCATATTGACTTCTCTTCAAACACTTCTGATTCTGCATTTGTGAGTGTTGATAGTCAGTTTACTGGATGTAATAATGACAATCTATGCTTCATCATGGATGATCTCAAGGGGTTGCTGATGATGACTTAGAAGAGATGGATTTTGAGCCAAATGGCCTTGATAAATATCAGATCTCAGAAGTTCTACAAAGAACTAGAAGAAAGTTCCCAGGACTCTCTGGCAAAACCAAAGTTGGTTTTGACAAGAGTAAGTTGAAGTGTCACAAATGCCACAGGCTTGGACACTTTGCTAGAGAATGCAGATCATGTGTATCTAATTCCTCTGCACCTTTTGTGACTTTCCCTGGCAATAGTCAACAACACAGAGGGCAACATCCTGTGAATTCTAGTCATCATTCTCAACCACAATCTCCTGCATATTTTGTTCCTCGGGGTCAAATGCCATATCCTTACCCTTGTTATTACATGCCACAGTCAAACCAAGTTCAAGTTCCTATAGTACCACAACCTCATGCACTACCAGAACCTCAACCATCTTAATCTCATCAACCTCCTCACCTCTACAACACAGCTTCTTCACCCTTGGAGATGTTGACTGGAGCAGTTTACCGGATGACATGTATGGTCATGAACAACTGTTCACAGGTGCTGGTGAACATGGTGGTGACAGTCCTTTGGGAATCTGGCTCTCATGGCCCTGGAGTCTACTGAGGGTTCCTGCTCAAATGCATCATCTTCACAGGTAACTCAGGTATCTTCAGAGGCTAAAGCCAATTTGTTCTGAATCATGCATTGCTGCCTTTGTCTCAATTAGAGAGGCAAATGTAGCATTAATAAAGCAAAAACTTGAGCTTGAGAAAACCATTTCCAAAAGAAAAGCTGAGTTTGAGTCTGCTCTTAATTGTAAAATGATGAGATTTATAAGCTTAAATGCCAACTAAATGATGAAAAGGCTAAGCTAGAGGTTATTCTGGATGACCAGAGAAATCTAAAAGAAACCCTTGCAGTCACCCAGGTAGAGTGTGATCGATGGGTACAATCATGCAAAGGTTTCGAAATGCTTCTTAGTAAGCAATCTGCTTCCAATGTGAAGTTTGGTATTGGTTACAATCACACTGCTCCTCCTACAGATTTTGCTTCAAGAGCAGAAGTGAAATCTGATGGAGAAAGCAATAACCAATCCACCTCATCATGTGATTCACCTTTTGATAGAGCATCATCAAAAGTTGAAGTCAGCACTAAGCCTCTCAGAACCCATCAGCTGATATTGATGGTTCTACTACTGACACTCACATGATAAAAGAGATGATCAACTCAGGAGTTAATTCTGAAAGTCCTATGGACTAGAGAGCAAGATTTAACACCTGAAGTTCAAACTCCAACTAATGACAGCACTGAAGAGAAGAAAACTGTCAGTAGAAAGAGTTTGAAGACTACTAAAGAGGAAGTCAAGAAAGCAAATAATGATTCTAAAGTACCGAAGAGCAAGTCTTCAGTAGTTTCATCCTCTTTAGTTGATGATCATCATAAGATGAAGAAGAAACCATGTGAAGTATGTGGTTTGTTCAATCATGTTACAGATGATTGTTGGTACAAAAGGGGATCCAACTCAAACTTAAAGAAGAAATTCAAGAGAAAATGGCTAAAATGAAAACTGAGTTTGGAGCCACATTTGTACCAGCAACATCAAATCCTATAACCCTCAAGTCCAAACAGAAATCCAAAAAGGAAGGGGTTAAACAGGTAACAGCTGAGATTGCTCAAAAGAAGAAGGTGCAACATAGTAACTTATCAAACTCCAATGCCAATGTGTCTGAAGAGCTGAAAGCCTTATCCCAAAATCAGACACAACTGGTTATGATGGTTCAACATCTATGGGAAGAGTTAACCAATTAGATGTTCCTATGTTGAAACCACAGAAAAGGAGGTCCAAGCCAAAGGATTCCTTTTCTTCATCAGCTTCTTCCTCTCAGGCTGTTGTTTCCAACAACATGTTAGTTTATCATCTGTTGATGAGAACAGGCCCAAGACCAAAAAGGTTTGGGTCTCAAAATCTAACTAATTTGTTGTATCTTGCAGGGTTCTTCAACATACCTCAGAGGCATCTGGTATGTAGACAGTGGAGGATCCATGCATATGATAGGAAACAGATCACTTCTTAATAACTACTCTCAAGGAAGGAAGGGGTTTGTGTCATTTGGCAATGATGCAAAAGGTTACATCATTGGCAAAGGCTTTGTTTCCAATGGGGAAATAAAGTTTGATGATGTTAACCATGTGGAAAATCTCAAGTACAACCTCTTGAGTGTCAGTCAAATGTGTGACAAAGGCCATGTTGCTCTTTTCACCAGTCAGAACTATCAGATTCTGTCATCCAAAGTCCTAAATTGATTGATAAGGTGTTGGATGAACACACTCTCCTAAAGGCCAACAGGACAGGAAGAGTGTATGCCTTAGATCTTTCCAAGAAAATAGATCTCAAAGGCCATCCTTGCCTATTTTCCAAGGCTTCCCCCCAAGAATCTATTCTATGGCATAGAAGGCTGGGTCATGTTAATCTCAAAAACATGAATCAGCTGATAAACCATGGTTTAGTAAGGGGACTGCCAATGAAGGAGTTCAAGTGTGAAGAAAACTGCACTGCCTGTTTAAAAGGAAAACAACACAAAGCTTCATTTCCCTCCATAGAAGAACCTAAGTCCACTGCCTGCTTACAGCTTCTTCACATGGATCTCTTTGGTCCTGTGAAAGTGATGAGTATGGCTAAGAAGAAATACTGTGTGGTAATTATGGATGATTACTCCAGATTTGTATGGACTTTCTTCTTGCACTAAAAGAATGAGGCTGCACAATCCATTATGAACTTTGTGTTACACGTTGAGAAGCAGTATTCCCTACCAGTTAAGTGTGTGAAGAGTGATAATGGTACTGAATTTAGAAACCACACACTTGATGAGTTTTACTTATCAAAGGGAATCAAGAGGCAGTATAGCATCCCAAGAACTCCTGAGCAAAATGGAGTAGTGGAGAGGAAGAACAGGACCCTTATTGAAGCTGCAAGGTCCATGTTGGCTAATTCTGGACTGCCAATGACTTTTTGGGCTGAAGCTGTCAATACAGCTTGCTATGTACAGAATAGAGTTCTAGTAAGTCAGAGGTTGATGAAGACTCCATATGAAGTTCTTCATCATTTAGCCCCTCTAATTTCATTCTTCAGAGCATTTGGGTGTCCTTGTTTCATTCTCAACACACGGGATCAACCCCAAAAATTTGATCCTAAGGTGGATGCAGGGTACTTTGTTGGTTATTCATCAACTTGCAAAGCATACAGAGTCTTCAATTGCAGAACAAAGATAGTTGAAGAGACTCTACATGTTAAGTTTAATGAATCTCCTAAGGACAAGATTCCACAAAGCCCTGTGGAGCTATTTGATTTGGACATACTGCAATATGTTCCTTATCAAACTCATGCTGTTGCTCCTGTCAACAGTTCACCACCTGGTGGTACTGCTGGTGCTGATGATGATGATGAGAGCAGTACTCACCTCTTCAGGTTTAGTGATCAACTGCCTGATTCAGCTAGACCTGATGTTCCTGTAGCTCCAGTAGCACCATCCACAACAAATGCTGATGAGATTCTTCAAATTCAACCTCCTTTGAATTACCATCCACTGATTGGTTTCAAGGAAATGATTCACCATCACCATCTGTTGCTGCTGAACCTGCTGCAAACATTTGCAGATCTCATTGTGTATCAAGATCTGAAGAATCACCCTATGTCTCAAATCATTGGTGATATCACTGCTGGCGTATCAACAAGAAGTCAATTGTCAAATTTCTGCTTCTATGCTCTCTTCATCAGTCAGCAAGAGCCAAAGAATTATCACATTGCTTTAATGACAATGGATGGGTTGATGCCATGCAGCTTGAGCTTCTTCAGTTCAAGAAACAGCAAGTGTGGGAACTGGTTCCTCTACCTCCAAGTAAGTGTGCAATAGGCACTAAATGGGTGTTTAGGAACAAAACTGATGAAAATGGGCTTATTGTTAAGAACAAGGCCAGACTGGTTGTTCAGGGGTTTGCACAAGAAGAAGGTATTGATTATGATGAAACCTTTGCCCCTGTAGCCAGACTGGAAGCAATTCGATTGTTTTTAGCTTATGCTGCTTATCAAAAACTTAAAGTTTTTCAAATGGATGTCAAAAGTGCATTTTGTATGGGAAAATCAAGAAGAGGTTTATGTATGTCAACCACCAGACTTTGAGGACAATAAACATCGTAATTGGGTGTATAAGCTTGATAAAGCTCTTTATGGGTTGAAACAAGCCCCTAGAGCCTGGTATGAGACATTATCAAACTTTCTTTTGGAAAATGATTTCACTAGAGGCTCCATTGATAAGACTTTATTCATTAAGAAAGCTGGGCAACATAATCTACTTGTTCAAATTTATGTTGATGATAATATTTTTGCATCCTCTGATCCTAAGTTGTGTGATGCCTTTACAAAGTTGATGCAACAGAAGTTTGAAATGAGTGCCATGGGAGAATTACAGTTCTTTCTGGGTTTGCAAATCAAACAAAAGGCTGATGGAATTTTCATTCATCAGTCCAAATACACAAAAGATCTTTTGGAAAAGTTTGATTTACAAAACTGTAAGCCCTGTTCTACCCCCATGTGTAGCACCATACAATTGGATACAGATTAGAAAGGTAAAGTGGTCAATGAAACACTTTACAGATGTATGATTGGGTCCTTGATGTATTAACAGCTTCTAGACCAGATATTATGTTTGCTACATGTGTTTGTGCTAGATTTCAGGCTGCACCTAAAGAGTCTCATCTGATTGCAGTCAAGAGGATCTTTAGATATTTTCAAGGTACACAATCTCTAGGTTTATGGTATTCCACTGGGCACTCTTGTAAATTAGTTGCTTTCTCTGATAGTGACTATGCAGGGTGTAAGTTGACCAGGAAATCAACTTCTGGTGGATGTCAATTCCTAGGCAACTGTTTGATTTCTTGGTAGAGTAAGAAACAAACATCTGTTGCTACATCCACTGCTGAAGCCGAGTACATTGCTGCTGCAAGTTGTACATCCCAAGTACTCTGGCTTCAGAATCAACTTTTGGACTATGGCATTATAGAGACTAAGACTCCGTTATTAATGGATAGTGCTTCAGCTCTTTGCATTGTCAAAAATCCAGTCCAGCACTCTAGGACCAAACATATAGAAATTAGACATCATTTTATAAGAGATTGTTTTGAAAAGGGTCTAATTAATCCCATGTTTGTGCCTAGTGCTGATGAGCTTGCAGACATTTTTACTAAGCCTTTGGATCGTTCAACTTTCCACAACCTGGTGTTAAGGCTTGGTATGCTGCAGCTACAATAAGTGACAACTACTGATGATCTCAATAATAAATATTGGTGATCATTGGTAACCATGTCACATATAAGTACTGATGAGTTCTTTCACCCTCAGCAGTTTTTATAACTACTGAAGGCTAAATGCCTCACAAGTACTCAAGTACTTTATCTGTTCTAAACTACCGATGTAGTTACAACTACTGATGTAGTTACAACTACTGAAATCAGTACAAACAGATAAGTACTGACGTCCTGTGAAACACCTGAAAAGCAGATGCAAAGTCTGATGAGTAAGTGTTGAGGACAGTATGAAACAGCTGAAAAGCTAAGAATTGACGAAAACAGCTGATGAGTAATTTCTCTTCAGTTGTTTCTACAACTGCTGTTTCAAAACAACTGAAGCCAAAACCATGTCCTCAGTAGTTTACAACTACTGAAGACTAACACCAAGTCTTTAGCTGTTTACAACTGCTGACAAAACCAATGTCTTCAGTAGTTTCACAACTACTGATGACTGATACCAAGTCTTCAGTGTTTCATCACCTAAGTCAAAACTGTCTTCAGTAGTTTTATAACTACTGATGACTAAATCCGAGACTTCAGCTGTTTCAACGTCTGACGGTTAATACCACGTCATCAGTAGTTTCAACAACTGATGACTCACACCAAAACCCTCAGTCGTTTTCTATCCCGACCCTTTAAATACCTTATCCCACCTTTAGAGTTTTTATCTTCTCTTCTCAAACCTCACGTTCAAAACTCTCTACCCTCTCTTCATCAATGGCGACCATGCAATTAAAACCACGACATAACTGTGTCGCACATCTCACCAAATCGCCATACTGGACCAAGTTTCACAACGCCATTGATTTAATGGTTCAATCACCCTACAAAGCGTCGTTTCTGGTAAATCCCACCATATATGCCGCATCCCTTAACCACTTCTGGACAAATGTCACTTTGGTCTCTGAGGAGAACGACACAGAGTCTCTTCAATCGTTTTTCCATGGCCAAAAAGTGGTCATCTCTCCAGACACTCTTCGTCAAACCCTTAATCTGGATGATGCCACTTTCCCAACTGGTTATCCAAAGGGCACAACAGATCAATCATTTGCCCACCATGGATACCAGGGTGACTTGAGTGCATCTACCTTACTGAAGAAACATTTCCCAGATGCCGAACATCTCATATTTCATATGGTAAATGTATGTCTTGTCTCCAAGACCTCATCATGGGATCAAATGTCCACAAGGTGGCAACAGGTAATGTACTCCATCCTTGAGCAACAACCTTAAATTTTTCGGAAATACTATTTTCAGAGCTCAAGGATATGGCTCAAAAACAAACTGCTAACCGTTGGATATTATATCCTCGCTTCATAATGGCCATAATTGAAAACCAGCTTCAAGTCAAGGGACTTGTTGGCCTGGGAGTCCCTGCTATGGCTGTACTGCCTGAAGTATACTCCCGGCACAACTCTGACCAATCACTCAAAATGGCTGCCAAGCTGCGCAAACCCACGCAGTTGGAACCCACAGCCACCACCTCCAAATCAAGAGTCCCCACCAAACCCACTAAAAAGAAAACCAAAAAGGCTACTCAGGGAAATGAGTCCCCTGAGGAGGCCCCTGCAACACAAACGCAGGCTATATCCACTAGTTTTAACCCCCTAGTGGATTTAAGGACTCTCCCAGCCACAGCCGCTCAGGATTCCTCTCAAAAGGAGCCTGCAGCAACCACGGAAGGGGTACCCACAAATCTGGGATCTTCCTCATTTGAGGAGATTGCTATTGAAGAGCACCATTCTCCCCAGGTGCACACTGCTTTTACCCCATCTTCCCATGCAACCACCCCCCAAAGTCTACCCTTATCTTTGCAAACGTGCTGACTTAGCTACATGCCTCTCCTCCTCCCCACCACCACCAACAAAAGGGAGAACCACAGCTATTGAGGAGAAGGATCACCATGCTTCTGACAACCCACAACACCGGGGTTTAAATGTTCTATCTCCTGGTGTGGATATGGAGACCAGAACATATGGTGAGGCTGCCACCTCTTCTGAATCAGCATATGATCAGACTGCGGCTAGTAACATTCCTAAGACCTCACCAGAGGCAACAGCTGATAAAGGAAAAAGTCCTGAGGCTGGAAGTCCCCAGTTCCAAGACAAAGGGGCACATGCTACAACTGGTCTACACCCAGTGCATGTACATCCTGCTACAAGTAGGAGGTCAGGTGATTCAGCATCTGCTGATGATGACCTGGGCTTCTTTTATGATGTTTTTACCCAGAACACAATCCTAGAGGAGGAAGTCAGTAGGCTGCAAAAACTACTTGACCAACTCTCTCAAGGAGAAAGACCATCTGCCACCACATTCACCCAACAAATGGCACCTTCCTCTGAAGGTCCCTTAAACACACAGCCACTACAAAATTCTCAGCCACTGCCTCTGTTTTTGGCACCATTTCTCAGGACCAAAACCCCCCTGAGCAAATGGATGCTATCCCTCAAAATCCCTTATCTCTCATCACACCACAGCTAACCGAATTTGTTATTAAAACTGTTGATGAGAGACTTTCTACTGTCTTACAACATCTGGTGGAGGATGTATTGCGCCAACAACTTTCTGCTACTCAATCCTTGCAACCAATGCACCCAAAAAGGGGGAGAGTTCAACAGTGAAAGCTAAAAGAAAGAGGATGGAGAAGGAGAGAGAGAAAGAGAAAGATAAAGAGGTGGAAAAAGAGAACGATTGTGTGTATGAGGCCGAAAAATAGAAGGAGAATGTGATTGAGAAGGGAGCTGAAATTGAAAAAGTACATGAAAGTCAAAAGGAGTTTCATGTCACATACAAGAAAAAGAAGAGTGCTGAGAAAGAGAAGAACTTGAACGAAATGGTTAAAGAGGCTGATGTTGAACATAGCAGATCATTGGACAATATCATTGATCAGCTGTTTAGGCAAGGTTTTGACACTGAAAAGCTGGATTCTGAAATAAGAAGATTAGAGATCGAAGAGATCCAACAAAGATGGGCCAGCTACAGCACTATGGATAGAGAGAGACTTGAGATCATGATCAGATTCATCAACAAATACCTTGGGAGATCATTGATCGAAGTAAAATCATGGACCAGGGACAGCATCTTGGCCATAACCTCCAAGATCTGTTCGTCTGAGGCATACACTAAGGGGTTAGTAGTCGAAGCTTTGAATGAAGCAGGAGCAGGGAGCAGGACTGAGCTAGCCAAATACTCAAAAGCAACACTCACCTCCAAAATGCTAACTCAGCCTGTCAACATTCCCTCTCCAAAACAACCACAACCACAACCCACAAAACCAACTCCCTTACCATCTAAACCAACAGCCGATGATGCACCTAAGAAGAAGAAGAGAAGGGTGTTGAGGCTAGAAGAAGAAGAAGAAGAGGATGATGTGGAAGAAGATAGGCTGCCTCTGTCTGCAGTCCTAACATTGGCTAAAGCCAAACCCATGCCCATCACTCCCACCTCACAGATGGAAGCTGTGAGAGTAAAGATTGAAGAAGAACAGCAGCAAAGGCTTCATGATGATGAAATGCTGAAAAGCATCGACAAAACTTATGCTGCTTCATCATCAATAATAAGTATGAAGAAAGAAGCTCTGAGGTTGTACACCCTTGCCTACACATTTCAATATCAGAAGGAAAAGGTGAGAGTATGGCCTGATCCTAGGGTGGCTCACAGGATTGTAAAGAAAGACATTCCTTCGAGATACAAGGGCCAAGTCAAAAGGATCGTAGATGAAGAGATCACAGTGGTCCTTGTAGTATCACCCTGGGAGATTGTAGAAGATTTCAAGAAGGCCTATGAGACTAAACAACCACCCCAAAAGATGTTAGAGAACAGAATTATTAAAAAGGGGTTAGTCTACAAGAGGCTTGAGAACTTCAAACAAAATGAGCTAAGTCTGTTACTTGAAGGGACTCATCCTGATGAGTTTGCATACAGACAGATTACAACAGTTGAGCTCAAAAATGGTAAACAGGCCAAGTACATCTCAGAGCTGTATGGGCGTGAAGGATTGTTTGATGGTGAAGCCGAGAACCTGACCATGGAAGAACAAATTATGTTTCTCAGAGCATACACCAGAGAATCCTACAGGCTTATACATGGGAAGTGAGTCTCATGGATGGGGGAACAGCTCAGTGTCCAATTCCCCAATACAGAGCTCCCATCCATACATTGCCAACCAAATCATCAGAGACTCATTTCCAGGCCAGTGCTTATATGGGTCATCTTCTCAACTGATCAAGAAGGAAAAAGACCAACCATTCTGCCAACAATAAGTGGGACCTCAATAAAGTTAAAGGTTTTGGCTGCATTGGTTCAGGGGGAGTTTGTTGGACCAAAAGAACCAATGAGCCGCATCAGAAAAACCTTTAAGTCCCACAGACGTCACAACAACTACTGAAGACCACAACAGCTGAAGACAACAGCTGATTACAAAGTCTGAAGACAAGTGCTGAAGACAAAGTCTGAAGACACAAGTGCTGAAGACAAAGTCCGAAGACACAAGTGCTGAAGACCAAAGTATCAGACGTTGTCACAACAGCTGAAGAGGTCTTCTTCAGTAGTTGTGACGGTTTACCTTTCAGTAGTTTTATGTTTTATCTTTTCAGTAGTTTGACACAACAGCTGAAGAATACTTCTTCAGTTGTTGTGCTCATCAGTAGTTTTATATTTATCAGTAGTATTGTAAAACGACTGAAGAGCTTGTTCTTCAGTCGTTGTAGTTTCAGTAGTTTCTTATCAGTAGTTTCTTATTTTGTACTTAACACTCTGATATGTTCTCAATAGTTGTGAACATTTCAGTATTTTGTTAAGAGTTAGTTATTTTTGTAATAGATCTGCCAGTTGTCACTTACACGTGATAACAGCAGCGATTGCACTCTATATAAGGAGTGTCAACCTAATGTAATAAATGAATGATTTGATCAGAAATATTCGATATTATTGAAACATTCCTTGTTACAGAAATATATTCTCTCGTTATAACCGTATTTGTTTTTAATGCATACAAGTATCAAACTCTTGCTACAATTTGTCTAATTCTTGTTCTTATTCCGTCAAACTTGCGATCACTGATCCTGACAGATAGGATCTACCTTATATCAGTTATCCACTCCTTCTCCCTGGTTTTTTTTTTGGTATTACTAGCTGACCTACTCTCCCCCTAAAATTCTAAAATCATACCGGATTTAATTATTTTAGGATTTTAACAGACAGCTAAGTAACATGAATTTAATTTAAACAGAATAAAATAAATAAGGAAAAATAAAAAATAAAAAGATGAAAAAAATATATAACTACAATGCATCGGACTACACATGATCATCATCAAGAATAACATCACTTTTCTTTTTAACGCCATTGACCTCTAACAGATATAGAAAACGTGGTTTATCAAAAGATTTTGTATAGAGGTCAGCGTGTTGAAAGTCGGTATTAATTTTACCACATCGATTAAGTTCTTTTCAAAACAGTCTCTTATGAAATGGTATTTAATACCGATGTGTTTGGTCTTTGGATGTTGTAGCAGATTTTTAGTTACTACAATTGCAGCAGAGTTATCAACAAAGATAGGAGTAGAAGAAAACTTTAAACCGCAATCCTGCATTTGCTGTTGAATCCAGATGATTTGTGAACAGCAACTTGCAGCAGCAGTGTATTCGGCTTCACAGGTTGACAATGCAACCGAGGTCTGCTTCTTACACTGCCAGGTAACTAATCTCCTCCCAAAGAATTCACACCCTGCTGAAGTAGACTTGTAGTTCATCTTGCAGCCCCCGTAATCCGAGTCACTATACATCGTGAGCTCAAAGTCATTATCATGAGGATACCACAACCCAAGTGTGGGTGTACCCTTCAGATAACGAAGTATCCTTTTGACCGCGATCAGATGGTTAACCTTAGGCTTAGCCCGATATCTAGAACATAAACATGTAGCATACATGATATCAGGTATTGAGGCAGTGAGATACATGAGGGATCCAATCATTCCTCGGTACATTGTGGCATCTACCAGATCTCCATTTCGTCAGGTGCTATATCATGATTTGTAGCAAGTGGAGTCCCAGCAGCAGAAGCATTGTCCATGTCAAACCGACTGAGAAAGTCTCCCACATACTTGGTCTGATGTAAAAAGATCCCATTTGGTGTCTGATCCACCTGTAACTCGAGAAAGAATTTCATCTCCCCCAAAGCACTCATCTCAAACTCTTTTTTCATAACTGCTTCAAACTCTATGCATAATTCTTTGTTCTTTGAACCGAAGATTATGTCATCGACATAGATTTGTACTAGCACTAGGTCTCCATCTTTTTCTTTGATGAACAGTGTGCAGTCAATGACTCCCCTGCGAAAGCCATGTTTCACAAGATGAGTTGAGAGTTTCTCATACCAGGCCCTTGGAGCTTGTTGAAGCCCGTATAAGGCCTTGTCGAGATTGTAAACTCTGTCCCGATGATAAGGATCTTCAAATCCCTCGTGTTGACTGACATACACTATCTCTCGAATTTCCCCATGAAGGAATGCACTCTTCACATCTAATTGATAGACTTTAATCTTCATATACGATGCATAGGCAAGGAAGATACGGATGGCTTCCATCCTTGCCATGGGTGCAAACACTTCATTGTAGTCAATCCCCTCGACTTGGCGAAATCCCTAAACAACCAGTCGAGCCTTGTTCCTGATAATGACCCCTTGGTCATCCTTCTTGCATTTCAAGACCCAATTGGTGCCAATGACCTTAGCACCTTTAGGTCTATCTACCAGAGTCCATACTCCTAACTTCTTGAACTAAAGAAGTTCTTCTTGCATGGCACTCACCCATGCCTCATCGTTTAGTACATCACTGGAGTATTTTGGCTCAAACTGCGAGACAAAACACCGATAACCACCATCATGAATGTATCCCTTTTCCATAACAAAGGCATAATTAGCTGAGTACAGCTGATTTCGGGTTTGTACTCCTGATCTGACATCTCCAGTGACATTGTTTAAGGGATGATAGACGTTTAGACGTGATCCTGGAGTAGTAGGAACAGCTACCTTAGAGCCAAGATTATGAACATTTGGTTCTGCATCTTAGGTAGAAGGAGTTTGAGGTTCTGAAGTCGAAGGTGCATCATCGTTAGATGCTTGTGGACTTTCAAGAACTGGAACCTGTTCCTCCTGGCTGTTTTGTTCATCTTCGTTAGCTTCATCTTCAGAGGAGGATTCACTGTCGTTGACTACTCCCCCTGATTGAGTAGATGATTCTCCCTATGAACTTGATGATGTTAAATCAAGAGATGGTGTATTCAAGATATCATACATCATTTGAGTAGCTAACTCGTCAATAGAAGGAGAGATAGGGATGTTGAAGGACTTAAAGAATCCATCATAGTCGAAAAAGTAGGCAGGTCCTTTTCCAGTAGGTGGTGTGGTATATCTCTGAACATCAACATGACACCACACTTCTACTAGACCCGTTGAGTTGTTGTAAACATTCTTGTTCGGTATGTTGTATCCTAGGAAGATTTCTTCATCAGCCTTCTCGCTGAATTTACCTTCTTGAGTCTTCTTCAGATGTGTACACGGTGCGCCAAATGGTTCGAGATACTCCAGATTCGGTTTACGTCGTTATAGTAGCTCGTAACAAGTCTTCCCGTGGCGCTTGACTATCAGAACTCGATTCAGTGTATAACATGCATTAGCCACTACCTCATTCCAGAATTGGATAGGTAGTTTTGAGTCTGCCAGCATTGTCTGTGCTGTCTCTATCAAGCTTCTGTTCTTTCTCTCAGCAACACCATTCATCTGTGTCGTGTAGGCAGAAGTGAATTGATGCAAAATTCCCTTTTCCTTGCAGTAAGCCTCTATCCACTGATTCTTGAATTCAGTCCTGTTGTCTGAGCGTACTTGTCTCACCTTCAGCTTGTAGAGAGATTCCAGTGTGGTTACTAACTCCTTGAATGACTCAAATATTTCTCATTTGGACTTCAGAAACATTACCCAAGAGAATCTTTTGTAGTCATCAGTAACCACAAAACAGTACAAGTCGCCTGCAATGCTCTTTGTACTGACTGGACTAAACAAATCCGTGTGAAGAAGTTCAAGAGGAAGTTCTATTGAATGAACTTTCTTTTCCTTATGAGACTTCTTCGTCTGTTTGCCTTTCTTGCAGGCTACACAAAAATCAGGAAGTTGGAAATTCTTGACATTAACTCCTCTCACAAGATCCTTCTGGATCAACTGATTCATCTTCCGTTGATTGATGTGTCCCATTCTCCTATGCCAGGAAATAGAGTCCTTCTCAGTAGCCTTTGATAGGAAACATTGAACTTCATGATCCGTTGTAGGAGCCGTTGAGAGATCCAAAACATAAAGGTCTTTATAACTTAAAGCTGTCATCAGAACTTGGTCCTCCGGAATCACATAGTGTTTCTTTAGGACGTAACATTTCTTGTTGTCAAATATGACTTTAAACCCTTTATCACAGATTTGGGAAACAGAAAGTAAGTTGTTTTGAAGTTGTTGAACGTAGTTCACCTTATCAAACTTAACTTTCTGATTTCCAACTTCTCCCTGAGCTGTGATATAGCCTCCCTTGTTTCCAGCAAACGAAACATGCCCTCCTTTTATTTGTTTGACGTTTGATAAAAAAGCCCTGTTTCCTGTCATGTGCCTGGATGCTCCGCTGTCTACAATCCACGTGTTGGTTTCAGCACTATAGCGAACACCCTGCACATTCAATGTAAAACATTAGTTTAGGTTAGGAACCCAAGCCTTTAATGGCTTGGGTTTCGCAGAGGCATCCCACATCATGAATTCAACCCATTGACCCTTTGAGGGTGAGGGTAGCTCAGGTTCCTTCTTGTCATCATTATCAGACACAGAGGATGACTTCTCTTTCCATACGCCAGATTTGTTTAATGCCTGTTTGTGATAAACAGTCGACTGGCTAATGGGTTGAACGTTAGGTTCACTAGTTCTTCTAGGTGGAGTTAAAGCACTCCTCTTAGAATACCTAGGATTTGAATCTTGAAGTTCAATCTTCTTCCTAGGTGTCTGATAGTAAGGACAAAAGAAAGCAATGTGTCCACACTCTCCATAGTTGTAGCACGACCTGCTATTAACTTTATAATTAAACTTTTTTTGTGGAGATGTGTGTGACACCCTAGTAACATCACTTTGTTTGGGTTTTGACTCTGTTTCTTTTGATGTTTTCTTCTGTTTAACAAAATCAATTGTTTTAACATTTTTAACATCTTTTTCCTTTTGGTTAACTTGTATTTGACATGAAGCTTGTGAAAGATTAAAATTAGCAGTCCTTTTAGATTCAGATTTGACTCTGTTTGACTCGGACTTTATATTAACCTTTTCAAATTCTTCTCCCAGATTAACACAAGGCATTTTACCTTTTGCCTTTGAGGTGGACTTCTTTTGTTTTGTTCCAGATTCAATTGATGAACATGAAGAATCTGGATCACTAACAAGAGGAGTAGACACCACATGATCCTTGATGGGATTGTTATTTATTGGTCTACTCTTAGTGTTCATTAAGGTCTCAGGTGGTGGTGGAACCACTTTATAACCCAAACCCTCCCCGTTGTTTCTTTCTCTCACTAATTGTTGGACAATGTGTGATGAACTTGTCCAACTATACAGTTTTTGTTTTAATGAGTTTACTTCTACTTCTAAAACTTCCTTTTGCTTCTTAGTGTCTTCTAGGGAGTTAAGATAGTACCAAATGTCATTAGCTTGGTTAAATGCAACTACTTCCGTTTCCCTAAGCTGTTTGGTCAAAAGGTCTATCTTATCTTTGTAACTATGCTCATTTTGTTTTAAAACTCTATTAGCCTCAGTGCACAGTTGCAAATCCTTTACTAAGTTATCATTATGATCTAATAACCTAGCAAATTTCTCATCTATGCTATCTCTAAAAGTATCACAATCAGAACAAGCATGTTTTTTAAACAGTTGGTCAGTGGTACTTACCTGAGGAGGTTCAGAAGAGTTAGCCATCAACGCAGCATCAGATGTCTCTGGTTCTGGTCATTCTGTCTTTGCTGTTGAAATCACTTCTTCAGGCTTGTAGCTGACCTCAGTTCCAGTTGTCTCTTCAATATTTCACATCACTATCTCAACTGCAATATCTCTCTCACTCGCGGAATCATCATCTAAATCTACTACACTAGCAATATTAGATTCCCCTGGAAAGACAAACCGAAAGCTCCAGTCATGTCCTTCATCATCATGAGCAGTCAAGGCTTTTGGATCCTTGCTTAATGAAGTAGAACTGGTAGCTTGCTTGTCTTGACGAGTGAAGGACGAGAATGGGTTCCTGTTCCCAGTCTTCTTCGGCTTCACACATTCTCTCTTGAAGTGCCTTTTTTCTCCACAGTTAAAGCAGGTCACTTCACTCTTGTCAAAGCCGAATGTGGTATCCTTAGTAGCAACCAAGTTCTGTCCGGTCTTTTTCACAAACTTCTTCGCCCTCCGGACAGCACTAGCTAAGGCCCACATAATGTCCATTCTCTCCAGCTCCATTTCATCCACCTGGTCATAGTCCTCATCTTCCAGATGGCAGTTTCCGATCATCCCAGCAACAAGTCCATCATAAGATGAACCACTGCTGCCAAAAGATCCATGTGCTCTCGAGCTACTTCCATAGTCACATTACCAAGGTTCTCGGTCTTCAGTCTAATAGCATTCGCTTCAGTTCCAATGTAATGGGTACAAGAAGACCCTGATGTTTCTGAACCTAAAGGAGAAGCTTGTGAAGGACCCAATGAGCTAGAAACAAATGCAGTCTGAAGAGGTGCTCCAGACGTCTTAGGTTGAGGCGTGGCATTGTACAAAGCAGGATTCTGAGTGTGCGAATACTTCTGAGCTCTGTACTTCATCCTAAGTGCTTTTTCTCGCAGCTTTAGAATGAAGTCATTGATATCCAACTTTGCCAGCATCTCATTCTGTCTCAGATTTGACACAAATGAAGCCCACTTTTCCGGCAATCCGTCTGCGAAATTTGACACCTTTTCTTCCATGGTAGCAGCAACACCATGTGTATGCATTTCACTCATCAGATGGTAGAATCCATCAATAACATCATCCAAACTCTCGTTTCCCATCGATGAGAAGTTGTCAAATTCTTTCTTCAGTTCCTTAGCATTAATTGCCTTCAGCGAAGCATTTCCGTCGTATCTCTTTTCCAGCTCATCCCACAATTTCTTGGCCTGCTTATTCTCCAAGTACTGGTGGAAAATATCTATAGGAATAGACTGTGTAATCAATGCATAAACTCTCTTCTCTGCATTATACTTAACTTTCTGAGCATCAGTCATCCCTCCTAAAGTAAGCTTTACCCCATCTGCTCCCACCGGCATACTATACCCAATCTCGATAGCTTCCCATAAATTTGGATCCACTCCATTGAGGTAGATCTCAAAACGTTGTTTACAGTGGGGAAAATCATCTAACGTTAAGAGTTTTGGTGGTTTATTATAATTCCCCACCTCACTCTCAAGCAACAGTAGGTTCTGGATCCTTGAGTCCTTGCCAGCAGTAAACGCTGACATCTGATCTTCCATCACGATTACCTTTTAAGTGTACTAAACAAACTGTCAAACTGGTGTGACTGGGTGATGCGAATGGGCTATCCGTGTGAATGAACTATGCGATTGGTTCAATCGTGCGGCTGAACTAAGCGATTGGTCCGATCGTGCAAATGAAGCTGATGCGTATGAACACTGCGAACGGATGGTTCAGTCGTACGAATGGAGATGCGACTTAGTCCAATCGTGCATGTGGTGTATGCGAATGAAGTCCAGTCATGCGAATGGCTCAATCGTGCGACTGAAGCTGCTGTTTTGCGAAAATTTCTAGGTTAAACGTGTTTTAGCCGTAAAAATTCGAAATTTCGCAAACCCTAATCGCCTAAGGCCGTAGAAACCGAAACTTGATGAGCCGGTAACGTCCAAGACAACTTTTGACATAAAAGATTGCGTTTTTTAGTGTAAATACACAAACTTTTTATCAATCTTGATTGAATCACACATAATCAAGAGCCAAAGCTCTGATACCACTTGTTAGGGTACGTCTGGAGTCGAAATAGAATGAATGCTTTCGTTTTTCCACGAATTGGGTTGTACTTATAGGTTAGTCTTGTTCATTCGTGCGACTGAACCATTAGTATGGTTCAGTCGTGCGATTGAACCATGCGGTTGATTCATCAGCACGACTGAGTGTTCAGTCGTGTGACTGAGCCAATCTTATGTTACAATCATACGACTGATCCACTCTCCTGGTTCAGTCATGCGACTGAGTCATTCGTATGAAGTTATTCATGAGTATGGTCCATTCGCATGGGCCATTCGCATGAGCACTTCATTTTGTTAAGTTTGAATGTATTAATTAATATAACATTATGTGTAAGAATTCAAACAACCACAACCTAATTAACCAATTCAACATCGACTCATTAATGAAATATTAAACATTATAGATAACAAACAATCAATATCATTTCATTAATCATTCCAAACATTTCATCAGAATAAGATAAACAAATTCTATTACATTCATATCATGATCTAGGGACATACATGTATTAACATTGTTTGATCTAGACATCCTAGATTTGTTGTTTTGAACAAATTTAATGTTTGTTCACAGATGATGTTGTTGAGAAAGGTTTGTTTTGAGCAATTCTCAATCTGTTCTGATTGTAGTGACAATCAGATGTATTGTGATTGTTTATATCACACACTGAACAATATTTATTGAAATTGAAATTTTAATGGAATGGTTTTTCATGTCATAGATAGACCAGTATTCTTTGAAAAAGCACTCTTCTGTTTTGTGATTAAACATGTCATATATGTCACAATACTTATGTTTGTTTCTTGAATCTGATTTTGCTTTAGCAGACTTTGTTGATTTTCCCATTTTCAACCGAGTCACATTCTTTTGCTTAGGGTAGGAATCAAAATCAGCCGTTCTTGTAGTTTGCTTCACATCACTACTTTTGTTAACTATTCTGGGTTGTTTTTGTTTCCTCAACCCTTTCTTCACTTTTTGCTCAAACTGATCAACATGCTCCTTGTTGCATATGTTAAAACCGACTCCTTGTCTTAATTTTGATGATTGGTGGTCTGACTTAATTTTATTTGTTCAAATCAGTGAGCTCTTGTATTTCTTTTGTAGTGAAACCTTGTCTGATTTGCTTGAAGTTTTTGGAGATTTAATCTCATTATCATAACTGCTTTCAACAGAAGGTTTCACTAACTTCACAAATTCCTCTTTCCTTTTAAAATAGCAGGTATAAATTTCACAAATGGGACAATGGCCTTGATTAGGCTGTTTGGTTTGATGACACTCACTATCTGGTCTGCACATTCGTTGATTTTAATTAGGTGACCTAATTTGATTTTATCCACATTTGTTTCAATGTAAACATTTGGTTCTTTTTGAGGATTTGTGACTTGGTTTACTATTGTTTTTGGGTTCAATAGTGTTAGGTTCAATTTGGTCTTTGAGTCTAACAGATTCAGGCATGACAGTGAAGTTGTCAATGTATGGTGGAGGATAAGAAATATATCCAATCCAGACATATCCTTGGGATCCTTTTGTGAATCAAGCATCTCTTACAGCTTGTCTGAAGACAGTTGAAACTTTTCTAGTTTCACTTCAGTAAGTGTTTGTTTAGTTTTAGATTGAGCTAACTTTTCAGTCAGTTACTCATTCTCGCTGCAAGAGTGTACTTTTCAGCATGCAATTTTTCAATGTTAGAGATGAGACATTAGTTTTCATTTCAAAGCCTTTAATTTCTCTCTTAAGCATCTCTGACTTGACCTTTTCTTCTTTTATTTTTTCAGCCAATTTATGTTTGTGCTCTTGATAACCGTTCAGTTTAGTAATGCATTTATCACTAAAAAGGTTAGATTTTACATCAGATGGCATGGGAGATGGACCATCATTGATGTGAGCCATGAGTGCGTGATATTAGAATTCAGGTTTTACTTCCTCTGCATATAGACTCCAGTCACATACACCATCTTGCTTAATAACAAGAGCATTTGCAGATGACTGACTGCTTCCATGAGCTTGATTGGTGAGTTGAGGTTGAGTCTGATATGTTTGTTGGTGTTTGTAGAGATTAATGAAGAGGCTGATGCAACCTAAACATCTTTAGTCTTTCTGCATGCTGCACAAGTGCATTAAAGTGGAATGCTTTGGAAGTTTCACATGTGCAATAGAAATACTCTAAGTGTGAAAT
This sequence comes from Flaveria trinervia, assembly GCA_025506515.1. Classification (NCBI taxonomy): domain Eukaryota; kingdom Viridiplantae; phylum Streptophyta; class Magnoliopsida; order Asterales; family Asteraceae; genus Flaveria; species Flaveria trinervia. The sequence continues at coordinate 92,358,678 of CM046442.1, forward strand.
CTTCCGAAGCCAAGACCAACATCTTCCGAAGCCAAAGATGAAGTCTTCCGAAGCCTCAGAGACAAAGTCTTTCGAAGCTTCAAGTTCATGAAGACAGATTTCTTCCGAAGACTTTTAGTAACATGCTTTATCTGATGTGCTGTTCCATAAAGCTGGACACCTTTCCGCTGCAACTCTGCAAGTCACCAACTAACATGGTTTGGTGAAAAGATCCATGCTTTTGGTAACAGTACATTGAGGTCTTGAGTCTGTAACTTTCTACTTCATGTACTTTATCATTTTTGTAACAGATAAGGATGTGAGCTATGGCTTGTCATAGTCACTAGTCAAAAGGCAATCTACCTTTTGACTTTACAATTGATTTTGTGTGTGTCTAGTCAATTGTATCCAGCTGGCTTTCAAAGTATAGCCGGCTGTAGGATGTTGTATAAGTATCTCATGTTCTTGTATCTTTCGAATATGCTTTTGTAACACTTGTAATAGAACATAGAGAAGGCAATATACTACATTCTTGAAAACCAAACACTTGTGATCTTTGTGTTCTGTCTCATATATTACTTGTGTTCTTAGTATCACCACTTGGTTAATCCAGTTTACTATTTCATCTAAGTTTAGTTTATCTTCTCTTTGTGTTGTTGTGTTGTAACTCTACACCCTTCAATGATCCTGTAGTGTTGTTCATGATGATACTGTTGTTGATGATTGTTGGAGTGAAAAATTGAGTTTGGTTGTGAAGATGACTGGCTCTGAGATTTCCTTTGAAAGTTGTTTTTTCTTCTAGGAGTATTATATTCTCTAGAGAAGTGGCCAGTCATGCCACAGTTGAAGCACTTCACCTTGGTTTTGTCATACCCAAGTTTGGTGTTTCCATTAAGGCTAAGCTTTCTTCCTTTTATGGAAATTTTCTTGGCTCTCATTGCAATCATAGCCATTTGCCACTGCAAATCCATTTCTTTTACATCATCTGGATCCATTTCTTCCAAGTCTTCCTAGATCAGATGTGAAGAGGTGAGTCTTCCTCCCAAATAAGCTTCAAAGCTAGCAACAAAGGCATTGTAAGTTGCCTTTTGTTCTTCTGATCTTGTATCATCAGGAGTAGTTGAAGGAGTTGTAGAGAATCCTCATGATTGGGATGATATTGATGGCTTGTTGGTTGATAGAGCTGCAATGAATCCTGTAGTCTTCACTTGATCCCTTGAGGAAAGAAAATCATCCTCCTTAGTAATAAATGCATTTTCCATAGAGTGAGTGTCTGAAGGAAACTTATATGCTTCAATTACTCTGGGTCCACCTAGGTTTCTACTTCGTTCATCAAGCTTCAGTGCTTCTATCTTGGCTATCATTATATATAGGTTAGTACTCTCAAGATCCAGAGTGTTTTTCAGTATCGTCACATTTTGTTTCCAGTTTTCTGGAAGACTATGAACCATCTTCTTGTTTAACTCTTTAACATTATAAGTAACTCCCATGATCCCTAAGTCATTTACCAGCTGCACTGCCCTAAGTTACTCCCATGATCCCTAAGTAACTCAATCATCCTAAGATCCAAGCTCAATTAATCTGGATCCATTTCTTCCAAGTCTTCCTGGAAGAGGATCGAATAGCATGATGGCTGGTGAAATCAAACCCACCTAAAGGAGATGATTTCTCCTATGATGGTGATTTACACCATGAGAAACACACACACAAAAGCCACACCTGGATAAATGCACTAGTGGTCTATTTATACTAATATTACAACGTGACCTAATTTTGACTTTCTAATTGTCTTGATGTTGAATTTCTCATGTTGAATTGTCTTGTTTTGTTGTAATCAACTTGGTCTCTGAACTTGTACAATGAGATCTTCAGTTGATGTAATTATGATTTGGTAAGCTTTTGCTTATTCAATTGTTGAACCCAACATGCACAAATCTATGCAACTGTTTAGAGATGGACTCCCCTTTGGAGTGATTAAATGTTTCATACGGATTAACAAGCTTATCCTTGTTAATTTCAGCAACTTCACTGCTTCCTTCGCACATAATCAGTAGTGCATCCCATACCACTTTAGCAGTTGGATGCTTTTCAAGTCTTTAAAGCACATCCATTTTTAGTGCTTGAGTGAGTATGGAGTAAGCTTTGAGATCAACCTTAATCTTCTTGTAGTCATCATCATCAAGAATCAGATCTTCAATAGGTATTCTTGATGTTTTGTACATGGCAGCTTGATCAGCAGACAGTGTAATACGAAGTGTAGCCCTTTGCATATTGAGATCCAATAATCTTGATCTACACGTATGATGGATTTCATAAATCTGATTTTCCATTGCTTATACTTAGATTTATGTTTAACCATGGGATGTTTTGGAGTATGACCAAGTTCTAAAAAATTGCATGAATCCATTTTAACAAGGTGTTTTTAACTTGTTTAAATGATTATTAGATATATTTTAAGTTTAATTAGTCCAACTGGTCCAAATAGTCCAGAACAGGCTCAATGAATCAGATCTGTTGTTGTTTTCGAGTTTTTATTGCAAATTTTTTGTTATGTTAACTATTCATAGCTTTTAATATGAATACGACTACTTTGTTCTTGAAGGTGAAAATGTATGAACAGTAACTGTTGATGAGTTTTTCTGCAGTTTACTAAGTAGGGGTGATAGAATACTCTATTAGCAACTCAATCACCAGATCAATCGAGTTCTATTCATATCTTGGGTAGATCTGAAAAAGAACCGAGAGCCAAAGCTCTGATACCTATTGAGTGGGTAGTAAGATTGATATTCTCAATAGGATCGAATAGCATGATTGAGTTAATGATTGTATTGCGGAATCAAACAATCAAGAAACATTCAATGCAAGAAATACTCATAAATGCTTGTTTGTATTGATGAAGGTGATTGATTATAATAAATGCTAGGGTTTAAGCATTAACGAGTAATAATACACCTTGAGAATATAAGACACAAAATATTCTAATTGTCTATCAACAATCACCTCATGTACAAGGTTTTCTATTCCATTTATATGCTGACAAGATGCATTTCTACAAAATGACTAAACTACCCCTGAAGTATACATCAGAACTAGTCTAAGTCTTCATGAGCATTTCTTTTGTTCTTCCGGATTGACAAATACGGATGGGTGGATCTTGATGAGCATTTCTTCTTTTGTCTTCCGCATCAATAGTGGGTCCTCCGCATTGAGTAATGCTCATGAACAAATACTTGTGCGTATTTGTTGTCCAGTCATCCGCATTTGTAAATGCGGATGTACAAAACTTGTCCGCATGTCTTTTAGGCTATCCATGTTTGTTAATGCATAAGAAAAAACACTTTTTAACATTTGTTCTATGTCTTCAGCATGTAAAAATGTATTTAGCCAACACTTGGTCTTCTTAGTAGATTCTTCATCCGTATTGGTTCATGGACGTATGGGAGTTCCAGTAGAAGAACCATCAACTCATCAATTGAATTGGCATGTATGATCCTTTCAGGGTCCAACATAATCATCTAAAGATTTTTTAGCAGATGAACAACCAGCTTTGAAGTTCAAGTAAAGATACCTTCAGGACAACAAAGTATCTTGGAACAACAAGATAGCTTTGGAAGAACAAAGTACCTTCGGATGAACACGATTCATGCGGATTAACAATCACCTAAGGAAGACTATGCATGTGTGGAGTCCAAACACTTGTTTTTAAATAATAGAAGTGTTACTACTCAACATGTCAAGAAGACAATTTCGAATCCCAAGGGATTTGGTGTTTCCTTAAAAGAAACATAAATGTCTATAAATATGAGTCCTTGGTTTCACATCAGTGCAAGTTGAGAGATGGACGAGCAATATGATGAAAAATAGAAAACATCACATCGATTCACACAATCAATCCATCAAAAACCCTAGCAGTCGTCACATCAATACATCATCAACATTAACACGATCAAAATAGTTATTGTTTATAGCAGTCATTCTTTATTCATGTGTAATCATTAATCAGTTTTAATAAAAACTTTTGATCAAATCTTGTTTGCTTATTTATTGTGTTCGTATCATTGTGTTCGTCATAATAAACATTTTCTCAATCTAATATTTATTCATAAAACCATTAAAAAACAGTTAATTCATTTCGCAATCATTAACTTGATTCCGTTGTAACACCGATAATTCCTGATTACGATCCTTGGATTCATGATATCCATATCAAAAGCAATCAAACATGATACTAAATTGATGAAATAGTGATTTTGAACTAAACCAACCAAAAAGTCAATCAATTAAGAGAATAAAGGCTCTGATACCATTTTGTTAGTCCAAATGACCGATTAACAGTACAATTGACTAACCAAATGGTTCAAAATCCACTAAGAAACAATCATCATAATCACAATTGTAAATACAAAGCAAGCATAAACATAGAACAAACGCTCAATATGATTTCTATTGAATTCCAGCCAACAATACACAATTGTAACAAGATATTTTGTATTAGGGTTTGCAAGGTTCTAACCTAAAATGGTCGAAACAATTCAATATATAGGAAACCTAATTTCACTGATAGTTTCGCTAGATAGTGAAACGGTTAGGCCCATGGCCATTTTTGCCACGGCGACAAAACACAATTTTGCCGAGTGAACCAGGCTTGCTGACTATGAGCGAAACTATAGTTTCGCTAGGCAAAAAAATACAGAAAAAACAAAAATTAAAACAAAGAAATCTAACATATCTCATACTACATTTAAACACAATGTAAATAGTAATATGTGGTGAGTCCAAACTAATATTGATCTTCAAAGACTACTCACAAGATTTCCAATATGAGTAGCAATCCTCCATGAGTTTGAGGGATTGAAGAATGGTTTCTCCACTAAGTTGGCAATGTTAAATGTGCTAGAGTGTAGCAGAGATGGTGTATCAAGTCAGTTTACTTGACCATTGTCTCTTTCTATAGCAAAGTTGTGTAAGGATTCATCAAACCTCCACATGAAAATTTGCCATCTAGGATTGAAGGACTTACTTGGCAGCTTGTTCCCTTTCTTGGTGTTCAACAGAGTCATATGTCTCCTTCTTAACATCTTCCCTTCTTCTTTTAGTGTGTCTGAGTTAATTGCAAGAAGTTGGAGACCTTGGTCTAGTGTTCCCCTTGGCACATCAAGTAATGCATCTCGTGTGAGGGAATATGAAGCGCAATCATTGTTTTTCACTTTAATAGACTCTTTGTGTGTTCCCGATATGAACAGGAACAACGAGCATGGATCTTAGGATTCATATTGATAATAATAAAACTTCAATGATTAGATGCGAAAATAATAATAATGATGATGAAGAACATGATGAACACAATGTGTTTGATGTTTGATGTTTATTGCTTTGATGTTGAAATCATCATACATGTAGGATGAAGATATAATGATATTGTTGATGGAATTTATTCCCACCCTTGGTGGAGAATTATTCACCTTACATTTGATGATATATGCTTATATTTATACTACTCTAGTAATTACAATAATTACAAAATAAACCCTAGACTAATATTTTTTTGTTCCTTTTGTTCTTCAAGTCTTCAACTTCAATAGTATTGGAAATCTTCAATTTCTTCAAGGGTAGAATACCCAACAATACTCCCCCTAAATTATATATTTCAGATGTGAATTGAAGCTTGATGTTGATTCTGTTGAATAGTTGTTCAGGGCTAAGAATTTTGTTGTTGATGCGGAAGCGAGATATTCAAAACTTTAGAACAACCAATTTTTGTTTTTCTTTGGTGGTTATAGCTTGCTTTCAAAGCTTTAAGCTAATACCCTAATCCATATTTGCTTTTTGATGTTAGCGGCACAAACAATTAAATCCAAGTCCACCTTTTTGTTTTTGATGTTGGCGGCCTAAGCAATTAAATCCGAGTCCACCTTTTCTTTTTGATGTTGGCGGCCCAAACAATTAAATCCGAGTCCACCTTTTATTTTGAATTTAATGATGGAGCCCAAGTAACAAACCTAATAATTTTCACGAGCCCATTTGCAACCCTAGGTTGCAAACCCTAGTTTGGCCGAGGAAGGCCTCCTACGGCTTCCCCTTCCATTCGAGCAACCCTAATTAGGCAAACCCTAATTCACAAACCCTAACTGTTTGACCCTTACGGCAGCCTCCACACTTCCATTTCTTGCAAGGTCCGCATCATATCTTGTATTGTTGAATTGTTGATGAAATTGCTATTGTAGCATGACGTTAATGAATCCAAATCATTGGATTTCGCATGAAGAACACAATAACTTTTTCTCCAAGTTTTCTTCAGATCTTCAATAATTTTAGCAATCTAACCATGAAATCTCATCAAAATCAACATAAAGCCATCAACTCCTGCTCTCATACCAGTTGTGTGCTCCCAACATGAACGAGATCATTGAGCATGGATCTTAGGATTCAAATTGATAATAACAAAACTTGGTGATTTGATGCTAAAATATAATAATAATGAACACAAAAGTGTTTATTGCTTGATGTTTATTACTTTGATGTTGAAATCATCATACATGGAGGATGATGATATAATGATATTGTTGATGGAACTAATTCCCACACTTGGTTGAGAATTATTCACCTTAAAATTGATGATATATGATTATATTTGTACTACTCTAGTAATTACAATAATTACAAAATAAACCATAGACTAATATTTTTTTGTTTCTTTTGTTCTTCAAGTCTTCAACTTCAATAGTATTGGAAATCTTCAATTTCTTCAAGGGTAGAATACCCATCACTCTTCCTCACAAGAAATGACATTCAAACTTATAAAGTTTGAGAACTTCCTTTTGGTCTTCTTGAATTCTTCTAAGGACAGGGGCTTAAATGGGTCATAAGATGTTTTGGGTAGTGATTAGGTCTGGGATTGTGCTTTGGGTTTAAGGATGGTGGTGGTAGTGGTTGTTGAGACGCAATAGGTGAGGATGTAGGTAAGATTGATGACATGGGTTTAGGGGTGTAAGGTTACCTTATTCGTTCAGTCTTGATGCGAATAAGGAAATGGTGTGGGCATAGGTTTTGTAGGTTGAAGTTTGGGTGCTAGTTTGGGTGACATTTTCTAAACACTTTGCCTTAAGTTACATCCTGCCTCATTCCTAAGCAAATCTCAGCCTTGATGTCGCTGACCTGTTGTTGTAGGGTCTTCTCAGACATGGGACCCACTTTCCTATCGGTGATGCCATCGGCTTTGATATAGGCTTTCATCTAGTCCTTATCACCCACCTTCATTGCATCCGTATGTTGTGCCTATTCCTCCTTCTTCTTCTTATCCCTTACCTTCTCCTTATTAGCTTTTTTCCTCTCTGTCTATATTTGATTTGCTCTTTGTGGAAAACAAACAAGATCGTATAATGATCATGAGGGGTTAGCTACTTCTAAGAATAGCCTCTTGTACAAAGAAAGGCTATTCTCTCCATCTTCACCATTTCTATTGCCTCATCCTTCCTTTTCCTCTTTTCCTCCTGTTTGGTAAACCTTGTTAACTCCTCCTTTTCTTTTTGTAGCAAGGTTGAGTTCTCTAACTTCATAAGCACATCAAGTGGTAGTAGAATTATTTCATCATTATCTATTCCCAAGCTAATGAGTCTATCTATCACGTGCACTCTTCATTTATTGTTGATATTTACTTGAGTAGCTACCGCTACTTTGCTACTTGCAGCCAGCAACTTCCAAGTATCAACTCTATCTTTCTTCTTGAGCTTTTCCAAGCTTTCTTTCTGTAGAAGCTCCTCAGTAATGAGTTTCATTTTTCCCTTAGGATCAGAAGAAGATTCAGCCTTTAGAGTCTTAGGTTTAGATGATTAAGGTTTGGGAGAGTGGGTTGAAATTATGGTGATTGAGATAGAGGAGTTTTAAGGAAGTCGTCATTGTTTACCCCAAAGGCTAGATCAAGAATGGCCTCTGTGATGAACAAATTATCGGGCAAGGAAGATAGTTCAATTATTCCTTCTGTAGCTTTGATTTTTGATTTTGAAGTAATTGGACTACCTATTCCATCAAAGGTGTTGGCAAGGCCATGAATCTGTATTTTTCCTTCAAAGTTAATCATATGTTCAATAGGCATCTTAGGTTAACCAACTTCTTCCTTAGAGGTAGGTGGTGCATTCAAGCTTCAAAGCTCTTCAGCTACAGAATAGGCAATAGCTACATGGGAAGGGTTGTTATAGGGATGAGCTTTTCAAAAACTTGTTTAAAGATCTATTAAGGTCGATAAGCATCCTTGGATCCACTTCAATGGTAATACAAGGTAATTGAGGGAAGATGGTTGTTGGGTGTTGCTGTGTGTGATAGAACGAGCAGATGGCAACAAGGAAAGTTGTAATGACAAAGTTAGGTTCAATATATTTTTGTTTCTTTAGATTCTACCCCTTTTTTAAAAGCATTATCTTGAGAAGTAGATGAGCTAGAGGAAGATCTTAAAGAAATCTAAGTTACTTCTTGTCTAACAGACTTCTGAATTTACTTCTCAACTAGTTGAGCCTTGAGATTTTCAATCTCAATTTGTTGAGTGGCATACCTATCTTCTAAAGTATATCTTAACATTTGACTCAAGGTTTGAGACTTTAGAAAGTAGGTCTCTAATAGTTAGTTGCAAACTACTGTCATCTTCTTTTAAAGGATCATTAGGAGATGAGATAACATACCACGTATGTTCACCATCACTAGTAGTGGTTTCTCGGCACCATGAATACCTTTGCGTATTGATGTCTCTTTCGAACGAATCAATTGGCCAAGCTGTCATAGACTCAGTCTCACTAATGTTACCAATGCCATGAGAGGCTAGTGAGACACTCTTAGTAGTGGTAGCTGAATCTACATGAGTCACCTCCACACCGGTGGGACTCACTTTAGTTTGGTCAAGCTAATATGCACTAGATATCGGAGGTTCCTTATGGCTCAGTTGATCTGAAGAGATAGATCAACTTCATGGCTCAGATTAAACATGATATCCTCATTAGATCAGGTTAAAAGGTCAAGAAAGGTACAAAGGCTATTTATAATGACCGGGGACCTTGGTCAGCATGTAATGGCTCCTCTACAATAGTAGTTGAGCCAATGATTTTGTTGTCCCTTCTTGGCTACTCAAAGTAGTGTTAAGACTCACCCCAAGAGCTAATAGCTTAGTTTTAGGCTCATCTGGTTGAGACTGAGGAGACTCAACATTGATATTGAGGTCAATTGAGAACAATGGTTGGACGTCTCGCTGAGCGGGAGCCCTGAGTTCCACTCTAGCCTTCTGGTTTGAATAAAGCGGGCTTGTTCAATGAAAGTATATTGATCAAGGGTTTATTTCGGGTGTCTTTTGTATGTAATTTAATTGGGTTGAAACAAAATATTAGCCTTAAAGTGGTGGTGTCTCGTGTGGGTTCATAACTTCTCAGTCTATAAGAATGTAACAAGGAGTCGTTGGCTCAAGCATACCTAGAAGGTGATTGATGAAACTTCCAATGAAGTTGGTGGACATCTTCTTTGGTGTTTTAAAGATGCCAGACCTCATATGATGGACGAATAGAGTATTTTAAAATTGTTGTTTATCCTGGTGAAGCTCATAATTGATTATGTGTTGAATAAAACGGGTATACATATAAATGGATCCCTGGTGAGATTACCACTTAGATTATTCAATGAAAATCTTGAGTTGTTGAAGGGGAGGCTCTTTACCTAACCATGAAGTAGGCAGTCCATATCATATGGGATTTGATCCAATCCCCTTGACTTGTTGGATAGGCTATGTAGGATAATGTGTAGCAACAACTTCCACTACTAGGAGAAATTAAACTTGTAGGCCGTAAATTTGCTCACATCTCCATCATATCCTATTTGGATATAGGTATCCTCTAAATTAGACTTGGGGAATTAAATGGGGGCTCTTTCATCATGAAGTTCCAGATGCTCCCTAATGGTGGGTTCACTGATATTGATCTCATATCCGCAGATCCTTGATTTGATGATGCTTTCGTCATTGAGCATATTGCTTGGACCATTGGCCTAGAATTCGGCCATGTGGTTTGAGTAGATGGTGTGGTTAACAATAAGGTCAATAAAGTTTGCAAAGTGTGACAGAAATTGGACAATAGGAGCAAAATCGGCATCCCTTAAAGAGTCAAGGATGATGACTAGGTTATGTTAGGGATTCAAGGCCATGGTTCTGAAAGTACTGTTTGATTGTAGGAATTTGAGACTGAGGGGGAAGATGATAATTGAATTTGGGGCTTTTGCATTGTTAATGAAAGTAAAGAAAGAGAGTCGCAATATTTTAAATAGGGGTAAAAGGTGAAACCAATAAGGTGAAAGGACAGCTTAAGTTTTGATTTAACAAAGGTGGTAAAATAAACCATTTAAAATATTATGAAAATCATTAATAAAGTCTTACTTTTTACAGAGTAGGACTTAAAGGTTCCTCTTACACTAAACTAAAGTTTTCTTCCGAGTGTAGAATTTCTTCCGAGAGAGAAAACTTGTGTTTCTCAGTAGTGTCTTCTAAGACCACTTTTACTTCTGAAGGCAAACCATGACTTAAAGGCTAGTTTTGTTCCGGGAGTAAAGTGTTCTTCCGAGAAATGAAGTGGGTAGCTTCGGAAGTGGATTTGATGTGTGATCAAATTTTCTTTCAAGGAGAAAAACTCTTCGAAAAGAGTACTTGTGTAGAGGAATCTGCATTTGGAAGATAAATAAAGATCTCGTCCGAGGGTAATTTCTCTTCAAGAGAATTCATACATAGAAATTATAAAGAAAAAGTTTTTGTAAGAGGGTTTAGATTGTATAAAGACAACATAGACAAGAGATATTTTTAAAATGTTTTCAAAAGAGATTCACTAGTCAATGTTAATCAACCCAATAGTTGTGATTAAGTACATAAATCTTTGTTCATCAAAAGCTTTGGTGAACAAGTCAACATATTGTTCATTTGAGTTTACTTTAGTTTGATTAAGTTTTTCTTGTGAGTATCTCGAATGAAATTGAACCTGATATCTATATGCTTTATCTTGGAGTGCTTGACTAGATTTTCTGTGATAGAAATTGTGTTCTTGTTGTTTATGTAAATAGGAGTCTCCTAGAAGTTAAAACCATAGTCTAAGATCTGATTTTGAATCCATAATAGCTTACAATAGCAATGTATTCAGCTTGAGCAGTTGATGTAGAGGCACATGACTGCTTCTTGCATTGCTAGGACATGATCTTTGCACCAAGAAATTGACATCCTCGTAATGTGGCTTTCTTGTTAATGTTGCAGCCACCATAACCACTAATTTCCAGCACCTCTTCCATCTCTCTGACCCAATAGTGAGTGATAGTTGCATTGCAATTACCGTCAAGGTCGGGGGCTTGCACCTTTGAAATACCTCATAGTTGCACCCATTAGTGCCCTTTTTTTCGGACTCTTCATCATTGTCATCATCATGATGTACCACCTTAGCGTTTGATGGATCCACTTTGTATTCCCTAGTCCTCCTAGTGGACTTCCCTAAATTCTTCTTATTTTCATTTCCCTCATTCTTAGCTTTCTCTCCACTAAGGGTAACACATTCTCCCTAACATTGTAGACCTCATCAGCGATAGCCTCCTTCATAGTAGATTTCTAGGTGGCTGATCTCTCCCCCTCTGGGTCACTATGGAGGTCCAACTCCTCATGAGTATCAAGAGCATTACTTTGCTTCGGGTGACACGTTGCTCAGTAGTACACCCACTACGAGCATCTCCTCGGGTTGCCTTCCAAGATTTTTAACTAGCCAACACTAATTCCTGTAAGATTCAAAAACCTTAATGGTTATTCAAGATAATTGCTCAGATCATTATAAGTATGGTGAGTCCTTAATTACAATGGCCAAGTGTGATTAACTACTTACCTTACCCTATTGTCCCAAGCAATCACTATCCTAACACATGTTAGTATTCAAATCTAGAAGCACATAAAACACATAGCACATGCACAAAATCCCAGTTTTAGTTGAAACGTTATACTTGATGGCACGTAGCTACTTCGATTGGCATCCTTCATTCGGTCCCATTTTTAGTTGAAGTTTAGGTTTTTAAAACTACTTACGCAATTCTCTTAAACTTTGGCTCTAATACCAACTTGTAAGGCCCCATTCCCTGGAAGCCTCACAGTTGGTTAAGCATAGCATAAAATCATTTTAATAATAAACAAAGTAGCAAAAATATATAAACATTCACTTAAAACTTGTAGTTGATATTGTAACCATACATTTGTCCTTCATTTGTAAATAAAACACAGTACTTTTTCTTTAATTATGTTCGAGCATATATTGTCATATATAGTATTTCCGTTGCTTGACGAATAGTCTAGGCTAAACGTAATACACCTGATATGTTGTAAACACATGAAACTGAGTCATTCGCAGGAGCATATGCGAATGAGACTCAGTTGTACGATTGAGCCATGCTAATGGACCAGTCATGCGACTGAGAGATGCTATTGGGCCATTCGTAAGCCTGAACCATAAGTATGGTCCACAAGCTGACGTAGTTGGGCAGCGTTCTCTTCATCGGCAACTAATAGCTTGAACACCATACGGTGAAGTGTTGCCAGCTGTTCCTCTACCCCCAATGGGGGCTAGAGATGAAGCTGTGGTGAATGTCAGGTGGGTAGAGCAATCTGCTCAACATCTGAGTGACTATCGTCATGGTGTCACATCCTCCTTGCTGGCGCCACGTAATCCTCCCAGGCCAGATGCCCAAACAATCACCTTACAGGGGCTTCACCTATTTTCCCCTGTATACCTTCATCCACCCTGGGGTGGTATCATCCATCACCTTTAGTGTAACGGCATCCTCTCTCTCTGTAGGCATCAAAGGAAGCTCGTGGTCGATGATCATCAGTATGAATCATGGGTACATGCAGAAGCCTTCCTTTCCTTTGGCCTCTATGTTCTCCACCAAGTAGGTGAAGATCATCCTCGAAAAGCTGAACGGGTGGTTCAGCACCACAGCTACATAGGCGTTCTGGATCTGGTCTCATAACTCATCAAATCCACCCTTCCTCGAGGCTATACACTTTAGCAGCACATGGGCTAAGTATTTGAACTGGCAGCACTGGTTGCACTTGTTGAGCACACCTGTATTGATGTCCCCTGAGTACTTAGCCCGAAGAAAACATCCAGAACTGTCAACGGGTGCAGTCTGGTAGGCAATCACCATCATCTCCCAACTCTAAGACTGTCCTTAGGTCCTCCTCACTGATGTCAATGTCCTTACCAAAAATGGAACTCCGAATTCGGTGAGGCTGTAAGGACCTAACTACAACAACGCTTTCCTAGAAAGCCTGCTGTATCAATCTGTGTGGGGTGCACGGAGTGGAGATAGCACTGAAGATTCTCGATCTCCGTAGAAATGAAATAATGCCCGCGAACTCAGACGCGTTCCGGGGTGTCATGTCTAGATGAGCACACATGTTGTGCTTTGTGCTCATCGTCCACCGACTTGCCATGCTATTGTAACACAAGATAGATAAACAATAGAGTGTGTGTAACTGAATGACATTTGAATTTATTGGACTTGAATCCTTTTGTTCTGTCATGCGAATGGACAGTGGGACTGAGTCTGAGTCGTGTGATTAACCTCATTTGTGCGATTGAGCAAGCGACTGGGCTTAGCTGTATGCTGTCCCATGTGGTTGACACAGTCACGTGACTGAACTCAAAGGCATGGTATTGTTGTGCGATTATGCCATTCGCCCAGCTACATCATGCGATTGAAGTTCATCAGTAAGTCCATTCGCATGACAGTCTGTGTTTCCATTCAAATTCAAATCTTAAGCAAAACTTGATGGTAGACGTTGTCGTTTGGCTCATTAGACTTGCAATCGTTCCAATTAACATCTTACACATTTTAAGTTAGCGATTTACTTAGTTTTAAAGGTTTATTTTATGAACTAAGTGTCGGTTCTTATTAGGGCTCAAATTGCGTTGATTTAGGGCATGATTTGAGAGCCTTCGTGTGGATAATGCCGCACATTACTTGTATAATCCAGAGAGATCGTTAGAAGCAACAGTAATCAGTCTATAACACTGAATCAAGATTTTGGCAGCGTAACGGTACAATCGTGCGATTTAGGGGCGATTTGGGGGTGATGAGTCACTGCGACCGACTCCCCCTCTATTAATACTAGGGTTTCCTCCAGTCGTGCGACTGAACCAGTTCGCATTCTTGATTCGTGCGACTCAGGCTCAGTTGTGCGACTGGCACAGTCGGACACCTTAATTCGTGCGACTATGTTTCTGTCGTGCTACTGTCTCACTCCGTCACCTCCATTCAGGCGATTGGTTCATTCTGATGATCCAAACGTATGGATTGACCCATGCATATGGTCCAATTGCATGGTCCATACTTGTGGTTTAGTTGTGAGATTGGGCTCATACGTACGGTCCAATCGTAAGATTGGTCCATACTCATGGTCTAGTTGTGCGAATGGATCATACTTATGAGTTGACCTTATGACCATTCATACACTTAGCCCTTTTACTTATTCATTTGACATTTTGACCATTGATAATCTCAGACATGACCATTTTAACTTAGAAAACTGTTGATCCACTCAGAAGTGATCTGTTTAACTACAAAAACATTGTCACCTCAGATGTGACCTTTTTACATTTGAAAACCCCATTGGTCACCTCAGACGTGACCTTTTTATTTAGTGAATCCCAGATTGACATCCAATGCATAGTCTAACATTTTAACTACTAAATTACTAAAATTAACTAAATTAAACAACTTGACATAAAACAAAGCTAAAAACATATTTTCGTATTTTTGTGTGAGGTTGAAATCCTAAGATAAGTATCTACTAGATTTTTCTTCCTGGATAGTATAGCGTCAAGTTACCTTGATCATAATTGGAATGATTCATTATGGAATCATGCAGGTTTATCAAATCATTTAGGACATTTTACCAAAGCCTTTTGATACTAGATTCTTCTTTTCATCGAGAGTCATTAGCAAGTTTAAGAAAACACACTTGAGCTACAAGATGCACACAATGACTTTGACTTTCAAGAGTTGCAGCTCATGATGATTATTAGTATACTTGTCCACTTAAATCCACACACAGATGTTTGACACACACTGGTGATGAATTAAGGTTTAATTATTTCAACACGCATTTGTGGACCCCATGATTATATGGTAATCAACGTTCCTAAGGAGATTTTTTGAGCGTTCTACGGGTATTTTGACAAGAAGGATCTATTATAAGAGGTTCAAAGAGATGCTACGCCTTAGGTCAGTGCCACCGCACAGCAGAGAGGCGCAACACAGTGAATTCTAGAATATTTAGGTTATGCTTATCCTCAAGTCAGTGCCACCGCACAACAGAAAGGCACACAACCTGTCTTCTTGTTTGAGAAATTATATTCCTTTTGCACAGATCGCACCAACAACATAGGTTATTAACTTGATTGATTTTTGCATTTTTCATGTGCTTTGCTCATTTTTATGGTCATCCACACATATTTTTGGCGTTTATTTTGCTTGTCACCCCTTATTGGAACTTCATTGATTGTGTTAACTAGGGATAAGATGATAACCCACAGCTTGTTGAACAACTTAGTTTGAGCTTGAAATCACCAATTAGGTCTAACCATCTATTGTGTTGAATCTACCACACATTATGTAGTGGTCTAGCAACCTCTATGTCTACTTTCTCCGTGTTACCTTAGTAACAGCTAGTTTTACTATCATTATCCTTTTATGTTGCTTAGACTTCTCAGACTTATACTTCGAATTTTTCATCTTAATCAATTACATTCTTTTAATGTCCCAAACTCTTTGTTCCTGTGTACTATCACTTTGCATAAACGCTGATTCAGTATCACAATACGATGTCATTTCTATTAGCTAGACTGTCCTCCTCCTTCATTGTTGTTTTTGAGGTTCTGAAATTAAAACAACTAATTTAATAATAATTTAACCTAATGTCCCCCTAAAATTCTAAAACCAAAAATGTTTTTTCGTTAAGAATTTTAATAGGCGAGGAGATAAAATAAAATAAAAAATAAGTCTACTCGTCGAACTATGTACTGTCATCGTCTGGAATCACTTCACTCTCTCCCGGAATTCACCATGAAGAAATGCACTCTTTACACCTAGTTTATAAACTTTAATCTTCATGTAAGAGGCATAGGCTAGGAAGATACGAAGTGCTTCCATTCTCACCATAGGTGCAAAGACTTCATTGTAATCAATCCCCTCAACTTGTTGAAATCCTTGAACTACAAGTCAAGCCTTGTTTCTAATTATGACCCTTGGTCATCTTTCTTGCATTTCAAGAACCATTTGGTGCCAATGACCTTAGCACCTTTAGGTCTATCCACCAGTGTCCATACACCTAACTTCTTGAGTTGAAGAAGTTATTCTTGCATGGCACTCACTCATGCCACGTTAGTTAGGGCTTCACTGACATATTTTGCTCAATTGAGAAACAAAACATCATTACGCACCATCATGAAGATATCCCTTTCCATTACTCAGGCATAATCAGCTGAGTATAGCTGATTTCTTGTCTGAACACCTGATCTTATATCCCCAATGAGATTGTCGAGCGGATGATAAACATTTAAGCTTAATAGAGGAGTGGTGGGAGCAACTACCTCATTATCAAGGTTGTGAACCCCCAGTTTAGTATCTGAGGCGGTGGGAGTGTGAGGTTCCAAAGTGTCAGAGGCATCAATATCAGATGCTTGTGTACTTGCAGTAGTAGGAACCTGTTCCTCCTGATCCACCTGATTGTTCTCCCCGCCTTCATCATCAGAGGGAGAGTCACTTACTTCCATTGCTCCCCCTGAATGACCGGAAGACTCACCTTGTGAACCTAATGTTGTTGGGTCTTGTGATGGTGTGTTTAAGACATCATACATAATTTTGGTTGCTAACTCATCTTCAGGAGAGGAGAGAAGGATGTTGAAGGATTTAAAGAATCTATCATAATCAAAGAAGAATGTGGGTCCTTTGCCAGAAGGAGGGTGGTGTATCTCTAAACGTCGACGTTGCACCACACTTCTACTTGACCTATTGAGTTGTTATAAACTCTCTTATTCGGTATGCTGTATCCTAGAAAAATTCCTTCTTCAGCCTTCTCGCTGAACTTCCCTCACTGATTTTCTTTAGAAGATTACATGGTGCTCCAAACAGTTTAGGGTACTCTGGATTAGATTTATGTCGTTGCAACAACTCGTAACATGTTTTACCATGACGCTTGACCACCAGGACTTGATTTAGGGTGTAACATGCATCGGCAACTGCCTCATTCAAGAATTGAATGGGTAGTTTCGAGTATGCTAGCATCGTCCGGGCTGTCTCTATCAAGCTGCGATTGTTTCTCTCAGCAACTCTATTCATTTGAGGATTTTAGGTAGATGTGAACTGGTGCACAATTCCTTTTCTTTGCAAAATTCCTCCATCCATTGGTTCTTGAACTCGGTACCCTTGTCTAAGCGAACTTGTCATACCTTCAGTGTTGAGTGACTCCAATGTAGTTACTAGCACTTTGAATGATTCAAAAGTCTCTGATTTGGATTTTAGAAACATCACCTAATAGAATCTTGAGTAATAATTCGTAACTACATAGTAGTACAAGTCACTAGCAATGCTCTCATACTGACTGGACCAAACAGATCCATGTGAAGAAGCTCAAGAGGCAACTCAATGGAATTACTTTCTTAGCCTTATAAGCCTTCTTGGTCTATTTTCCTTTCTTACAAGTGACCAAAAATCCGGTCTTTAGGAGTTCTTAACGTTTACTCCACACGTTAGATCATTCTAGATGAAGTGATTCACCTTCGGGGATTTATGTGTCCCATTCTCCTATGCCAAGAGATGGAGTCTTTCTCTGTTGCCTTTGACAAGAAGCATTGTACTTGATGATCAGTTGTGGAGGCCTTTGATACATCCAAGACATATAGATTTTATATCTTGAAGCTAACATTAAGACTTGATCCTCTAGGATTACATAATCCTTCTTCAACACATAGCACTTCTTGTTGTCAAAGACTACCTTAAATCCTTGTCACAGATTTGGGATAGAGAAAGTAAGTTATTTGAAGTTTATAAACTTAGTTTACCTTATCAAACTTCACTTTCTAGTTTCCCACTTCCCCTTGAGCTGTGATGTACCTCCTTTATTTCCAACAAATGAAATGTGTCCTCCTTTAATTTGTTTAACGTTTGAAAGGAGAGACAAGTTCCAAGTCATATGCCTTGATGTTCCACTATAAACAATCTAGATATTTGTAGAAGCACTATAGCTTACGCCCTGCACATTTAAAGGAAATGATTAGTTTAGGTTAGGGACCCAAGCCTTAACTGGCTTGAGTGACCCAGAGGCATCACACATCATAAATTCTACCCACTGTCCATTTGAGGGTGAGGGCAGATCTATTTTCTTCTTGTTCTCATTATTAGACACTGTACGTGATTTTTCTTTCCATAGGCTAGTTTCGTGCAAGGCTTGTTTGTGATAAACAAACGACTGGCTTACAGTTTGAGCTTTATGTTCACTAATTCTTTTTGGTGGAGTCATAGAACTCCTTTTAGAAGACCTTGGTTTAGGATCATGAAGTTCAATTTTCTTCTTGGTGTTTGATAATAAGGACAGGTAGAAGCAATTTGTCCATACCTTCCATAATTATAGCATGATCTACTTTCAACATGTTGGTGGAACGGTTTCTGTGGGGAAGTGTGTGACCCAGGTGTGACTTTAGTCTATTTTGGTTTTGACACTTTTTTTTAGATGTTTCAACTTCTGTAACAAAATTCATTGCTTGAACATTTTTAACATCTTTACCCTTTTGTTTATTTGGACTAAGACATGATGCACGTGGTTGGTTAATTTGTTTGGTATTTTTGGGTTCAGAATTAGACATGTTTGAACCTGACTTTACCTTAACCTTTTCAAATTGTTCATCCAAATTAACAATAGGCATTTTACCTTACATTTTAAAATGGCCTCCTTCTGTTTAGCGACAAATTCCACCGATTTACTCGTGGAATCTGGATCACTAACTAGAGGAGTGGACAACACATGATCCTTAATTGCGTTATTATTTATAGGTGTACATTTAGCATTCAAAAATTTCTCATGTGGTGGTGGAACCACTTTGTAACCCAAACGCTCCCTGTTGTTGCGTTCATTCACTAAGTGCTAGACTATGTGAGAAGAACTGGTCCAGCTGTGTAGTTTTTGTCTTAATGAATTTACTTCGACTTCTAAAACTACTTTTTCATTCTTAGTTTCTTCTAGGGAGTTAAATAGAACTTTATGTCATTTGCTTGGTTAAAAGCAACAACTTCATTTTCCCTTAGCTATTTATTTAACAGTTCTATTTTCTCTTTATAACTATGCTCATTTTGTTTTAAAATCTGGTTGGCGTCTGTGCATAGTTGTAAGCCATTTACTAAGCTATCATTGTGATCTAATAACCTAGCAAATTTTGAGTCTATTCTTTCTCTAAATTTATTACATTCATTACATGTATGACAATCAAAAATTTGGTCTGTAGTACTTACCTGTGAAGACTCGGTTGAATTAGCCATCAGTGTAGAGTTTAACTTCAGTGATGTTGGAGATTCTGAACCTGTAGTTCTGAGATCCTCTTCATTCAAGTGAGTGACCTCATTTGTAGTATCTTCATGATCTGACATTACTAGTTCAACTGCTATATCACCTTCACTTGCAATGTCATCATCCAGAACCTCAACATTTGCAATGTTTGACTCACCCGGGGATACATAACAAAAGGTCCAATCTTGACCTTCGTCATCTTCTGCAGTCAAAGCCTTAGGATCTTTGCTTGATGATGTAGCTTCACTTGTGGGTTTGTCTTTACGGTTGAATGATGAGAAAGGATTACCGTTACTACCTTCTTGGGCTTCACATATTCACGTTTGAAGTGTCCCTTTTCACCATAATTAAAACAGGTAACTTTGGTTTTGTCAAAACCAAAAGTTGTATCCTTTGTGGGTATCATGTTCTGTCCAGTCTTCTTCACGAACTTCTTGGCTCTGCGAACAACACTTCCCAGTGCCCACATAATGTCCATTCTTTCCAATTCGTTCTCATTCACCTGCTCATATTCATCATCAGCCAGATGGCAATTCCAATCTTTTCTACAACTAGACCATCATAAGAATGAACAACCAGAGCTAAGAGGTCCATATGCTCCTTTGCAACCTCCATAGTGATATTCCCAAGATTCTTGGTCTTCAACTTCGTAGCGTTTGATTCAGGTACTATATATTGGGTGCTAGATGACCCTAACGTCTCAGATCCTGAAGTAGAGGCTTGGGGAGGAGCTGCTGAACTTGCCACAAATGCAATTTGAAGTGGTGCTCTTGAGCTTTTTAAGGTGGAAGTTGAAATATAGAGAGACGGGTTCTGATCGTAGGTTCCTTTCTGAGACCTGTACTTCATCCTTAGTTCCTCCTCCCTCTGTTTCAGGATGAAGTTGTTTATGTCTAGTTTTGCCAGTAAATTGTTCTGTCTCAGATTTGACACAAACGACTCCCATTTCTCTGGCAGACCATCGACAACACTTGATAGCTTATCTTCCATTGACGTTGTAACCCCATGAGTGTGCAACTCACTCATTAAATGGTAGAATCTATTACATCATCCAAACTATCCTTACCCATCGATGAGAAGTTATCGAACTCCTTCTTCAAAGTTTCGCCATTAGAGCTTTTAACGATGCATTCACGTCATATCATTTTTCTAGAGCCTCCCATAATTTCTTTACCTATTTATTCTAAGAAAATTGGTGGAATATATCCTTAGTTATCGACTGAGTCAACAGAGTATACACCTTTTTCTCAGCATTGTATTCACATTCTGGCTATCAGTCAAGCCACCCAAAGTAAGTTTGATGCCATCAGCACCCACCGGCATACTATAACCAGTCTTGATTGATTCGCACAAATTGGGAACAACACCATTTAGATAATTTCGAACCTTTTCTTCCATCGTGGGTAATTGTCTAACGTGATAAGCCTAGGCGGCTTATTATGATTCCCAATCTCATTTTCCAGAAGTAATAGTTTCTGGATACGGGAGTCCCTATCTACAGTAAACGTAGAGTACTGATCTTCCATTTTTATCAACTTTGAGAGTTAGAACAGATATGTTTCAATGGTGCGAATGGAGAGATGTGATTGGGTTAATCGTGTGGATGGACTAATGCGGATGAATCAATCGTGCGATTGAACCAATGCGGATGACTCAATTTTGCGATTTAGCAAGTGCGGATGGACAATGCGTATGGGGTGTTCAGTCATACGAATGGATGGATGACTGAGTTCAATCGTGCGTATGGCAGGTGCTATTGAGCCAATCGTGCGACTGAGGCTGCTGGGTTTGAAAATTCAAGGGTTTTTAGTACTTTGACACAAAAATATGATTTTTCACGAACCCTAATCTGCTGTAAGCCAAAAAACGTGAACTTTTAGATTTGGAGACGTCGAAAACACTGTTTTACTCAAAAAGATGGTGTTTTTGGATGAAAAAAACGTGATTTTTACACCAAAACGATCGAATAACATGCAAAATCAAGAGCCAAGGCTCTGATACCACTTGTTAGGACCGTTTATGTATGGAGTACTAACTGATTCTACACGTGTACCAACTTAAAATAGTGTGGAATTTTATTTGATTGGGGATCCAATCAGGGAGAACACAGTTTAGATCAATCTAATGATTAATTAAACGTTACAAATGATTAGAACACGATTAACTATGATCTATGAACTTGGAACAGGTTTTCTTGAGTCTCTGGACGACTAGGGTGCGGTTATGTGCGTAGGTATTTGAATTGTTGCCGTTTTTCCATGAATTTGGTGGTATTTATAGGTTAGGGTTTTCCATTCTTACGACTCAACCATTGGCATGGTTCAGTCGTGTGACTGAATTATGTGATTGATCCATCCGCATGACTGAAGGTCCGGTCATGCGACTGAGTCAATCTTATATCTCAATGGTGTGACTGATCTAGTTTCCTGGTTCAGTCGTGCGACTGGTCCATTAGCATGAAGTATTCATGCGTATGGTCCATTAGCATGGTCCATTCGCATGAGAACTTCACACGATTAAGTTTGAACATCTTTCTTAATCATTATTGACTAAGAACTATGTACAATAACCTCAAACCTATATAGTTAGTTCAACATACTTGATTAAGCAATAAAAAATGAAATATTAAACATTATATGCATCAACTACAAATTGCATTTCATTCATACCCATTCAATTACATATATGTAAGACATGATAGACATTTTATATTAAGCTCCTAAACTATGTACGTATGTATCAACACATGCACCATA
The DNA here is from genome assembly GCA_025506515.1 of Flaveria trinervia. Classification (NCBI taxonomy): domain Eukaryota; kingdom Viridiplantae; phylum Streptophyta; class Magnoliopsida; order Asterales; family Asteraceae; genus Flaveria; species Flaveria trinervia. The sequence continues at coordinate 92,381,019 of CM046442.1, forward strand.
TTCACTAACCATAAGAGCTTGAAGTACTTCTTTGAGAAGAAGGACATGAGCATGAGATAGAGACGATGGCTGGAACTTATAAAAGATTATGATTGCGAGATCCATTACCATCCGGGCAAAGCCAACGTGGAGGCGGATGCCCTTGGCCAAAAAGTTAGGCCCGAGCCGATTCGAGTGAAAGCATATGAGTTGATCATGACTTCGGATGTGATGAAGCAAGTAAAAGAGTTGCAAGATGAAGCGTTGAAAGAAGATCATCTTAACTTTGAAAGAATGAGAGGTCTGGTTACGGAATTGGGTGATAACACGCTTGGTGTTAGAACCCGATTTGGAAGGATATGGATTCCTCGTTTTGGGAATCTACGTATGAAGATTATGGATGAAGCTTATAAAACTCGATACTCTATTCATCCCGGTGCTACAAAGATGTACCAAGACATGAAGAAAGTTTATTGGTGGCCGGGTATGAAACGCGATGTGATGGAGTATGTGAGTAAATACCTTACTTGCCTACAGGTGAAGGCTGGGCATCAGATGCCGTATGGGAAGATCCAACCTTTGGATATACCGGAATGGAAGTGGGAGCACATCACCATGGATTTCATTACAAAGCTGCCGCGTCCCATTAAAGGGTATGATGCTATATGGGTGGTTGTTGATCATCTGACGAAGAGTGCTCACTTTCTACCGATCCGCGAGACATATTCATCTGAGTGGTTGGTGGATCTTTTCATTAAGGATATTGTAAGTCATCATGGTGTACCGGAGTTTATTGTGTAGGATCGTGACACTCGGTTTACATCCAAATTTGGAACAAATTCCACGATGTGATAGGGACGAGGGTACACATCAGCATGGCTTATCATCCCCAGACTGATGGTCAGTCAGAAAGGACCATTCAAACCTTGGAGGATATGCTTCGTGCTTGTGTTATCGATTTTCGAGGAAGTTGGGATGACCACTTACCGTTCGCTAAGTTCTCATATAACAACAATTATCATGCCAGCATTGTTATGCCCCCTTATGAGATGCTATATGGCAGGAGATGTAGAACGCCCGTGTGTTGGTGCGACATTGGTTAGAAAGAATTAGGGAGCGTCGAGGTAACCAAGGCTACGACTGAGAAGCTCAAAAAGATCAAGGCCTTCATAAAGGCAGCCAAAGACAGACATAAGTCGTATGCTGATAAACACGCAGAACGATTGAGTTTAAGGTGGTAACTGGGTTATGTTGAAGGTCTCACCTTGGAAGGGTATCATCCGATTCAGAATGCGGGGCAAGTTGAGCCCAAGATACATAGGGCCTTTCCGAATCATTGCTAGAGTAGGAGAGGTTGCCTATAGGTTGGAGTTACTAGATGAACTAAGTGGAATTCATCTGACATTCCATGTTTCACATTTGAGAAGTGCTTAGCAGACGAGGATATCATTGTTCCACTGGAGGATATCGAGGTAGACGAACGACTTAATTATGTGGAGCAACTAGTGGCGATCATTGATCGAAAAGAGAATAGGCTGAGGAATAAAGTGGTTCCCCTTGTGAGTGTACAATGGAAGCACATGAAGGGATCCGAGTCTACGTGGGAGACTAAGGAAGAGATGAGATAGCATTACCCACAATTATTTGAGGAATAACAGGTTTCGGGGACGAAATCTAAATAAGGGGGTGGACTTGTAACACCTGGACATTTTTTATTAATGTTTAAGAAAGAAGAATTAAGTGAAGAAAGAGGAAAGAAAAAGAAAGAATGATGTTTTATCCAACTTAAGGGGTAAAAAGTGTCAAAAAGACAAAATGTTTGAAAAGAGGGTGTAAAAGGTGGTATGGCCGCCCATATGTCACACACATCACAAATTCTCGGACATTTTAGAGAGAGAAGGAAAGTGCAGTAGAGAACTCCTCGGTTTTGAAGGAAGAACAAGAAGAAGTCAAACTCAAGGTAAGAATTCACGTGTTCATGATGATCTTGACTGGTTTTATCCTCGTCTTTATTCTTATGTGTGTTTGTATGTGTTCGGGTATGTTTTTAGTGGGTTTCTAGGCGGTTGAACTCAATTGCAAACGAATGTGGAAGAAGCCATACTCAAGAGCGACAAAGGTGAGTTCTAGAACCCCTCTTTTACTGGGCTTTAGCTGTTTTGGGGCTGGAAATGCATGAATGTATGTTTTCATTAAACTGGGTTTCAGACCCGTATGTTTGATTGTGGTGTACTATGATGTTATGATGTGATGTATGGCTATGTTCATGCTTGATGATGTATGATGGTGTTACTAAGGCTTAGATTATAAGACTTAAGCTTAGAACATGATCGATGGTGATTGGGAATTGAAATCCTATGTTTAAGGCTCATATGTTAGTTTTAGAATCTGCCTAATTATGTAGAAGAAATGCGAATGAGTAATGGAAGTCAATGCGCATGAGCAGTTACTGCGGATGGGCATTAAGTAAGTCAATGCGGTGGAAATGGGAAAGTCAATGCGGATGGAAATGGAAAGTCAATGTGGATGAGTAATGGAAGACAAATGCGGATGAACATTGACTAAGTATGGGAAATGTAGATGAGTAAAGTCAATGCGGAAGAGTAAATACGGATGAATAGTAACAAATATGGATGAAGTAAAACCAATGAAAATGAAGTAAGACAACTGCGGATGAACTATAGCAAATGCGAATGAACAGGAACAAATGCTGATGAAGTAAAACCAATGCGGATGACGTAAGACAAATGCGGATGAACTATAGCAAATGCGGATGAACTATAGCAAGTGCGGATGAACAAAAGTCAAATGCAGATGAACACTTAGAATGTTTTCTGACTTTCTGGGGGAAAAGATGAATTTAGGCTTTGACTTTGGAGGTTCCCTGGGGTTCTTGTAAGTCGACTTTTGAGGTCTTAGATGATATGTTGGGCATGTTATGACGTATGTTTGATGCTTATGCATGATGGTAGGTATGATGTGTGCTATGTATGTATGATGCCCGGTATGATGATGTTGATTGTGTATGTGATGTTCCTTGCTTTGTATGATTATTTTCCCGTGGCTTTACATTGAATGTTAATGAACGAAATGAAAATTATCATGTAACATAAAGTGGAAGATAGTGAAAAGAGGAACAAAAAGATGAATGCATGCATTAATGAATTAATGAAATTATGAAAGGCTTGCAAGAAATTGTAAGGAGGTTCACACCCAATGAAGGGTGTTAGCTCAACCCTATGCGGGTTAGCTACCCAGAAGGACGCACACTGGGGCTTGATCCGTGAGATTAAGCAAATGTATGGAGGTTCACACCCAATGAAGGCTGTTAGCTCAACTTTGTGCGGGTTAATTACCCTAGAAGGATGCATACTGGGGTCCAATACTTGTGAATCACCACATGTATGGGACCATTTCCGCTCACCCTAGGTAACTAGAGTCAGCTTCGTGCACAATGTTCGGGGTCTATGAAAGACCTCAGGCCCAGTATCGGCTTTATGCATACGGTGGGGTGAAGCACATGGCATTGGTCCGAATGTAAGTAAAGACGTAATGGCGAATGTGTGGAATGAACAAACGAATAATGATGATAATAATGATATTATCTAGTGTATGTATGATGTGTGATCACATACAAAATTAATGAATGGTTTAATGAAAGTAAAAGTATGTTCTATTCTAAAACTAAAACTCACTCAACAACGCTGACTTTTTATTCATTTTTGAGTTGGCAGGTGAGCATTGCTGAGGATGGTGCGGGGCAGCTACTTGGCATTTTGGATGGCATTCTTTTGTTAATGTTTTTGCATTTATAAGTCGAACAAATGAAAATGTGTAATGGATGTTTGTATTAATTTGCAAAAGTGTTCTTAATGAAATGAAAAGTTGTTTTGATTTTCCGCTACGATGTTTTAGCAAATATGAATGTAATTATATCTTTTATGAGCAATGATTGGCCGGCTGTGAGCATCCCGGGGATGGGGCCTTACAACATGCAGATCCGTTCATGTGACTGGATGGTCCATTCGTATGACTGGGCCAATCTTATGTCCAGTCGTCGGCGACTTGACCAGTCATATGTCCAGTCGTGCGACTTATGTCCGGTCGTGCTACTAGACTAGTCTTATGTCCAGTCATGCTACTAGAGCAGTCTTATCTCCAGTCATGCCACTAGACTGGTCTTATGACCGGTCACACAAATATATCATTCGTATCATCCATTCACATAAATGTCATATTTGTCCTCATGTCATAGGAATGAATGGTGTTCCAGACCGAAAAAAAAAGGTCTGCAACTACCTCTTGCACAGATTTGAGGATGAGCAAAGCACATTCACTCTGAGGTTCTTTTGCCAAATAAGTTCGATGGATATCCGATTATTTGTTGGACTTCCAGAATAGAGGAATGTAGTTAGAACACAAAAGATAGAAGAGAAGATGTCAGTAGTCTGTGCTGATTTTGTGGGGTAGTCAGGAGCATCTGACTATTTATGGGCCAATCAAGTTATATTTATCCACACAGAGAGGATTCTGATCCTTAGGGGGAATCCAAATATAGAGAAATTGAAGACGCAATCAGAAAGTGATGATGAGCTGTGTTCGGATGATGAATGTGAGTGCATGGTGATTTGTTTGAGATTGTCAGTTATGGATTTGAAACTTCTACTTTTTTCCAAATACACCGTATGAAGATGCTAGGAGAGCACAATGTTTATATATTGGGATATGCTGAATTTGAGGGGGAATTTTGTAGGTGTTAATGTTAATCAGGTTAGCATGTGTGAAGATTGGAGGAGTGGAAAACTATTCATGTCATTATTTGGAAAAATCAGTCATATGGGGAATCTTACTGCTATGATGGTGTTCTGCAAAGTAAACAAAAACTATTGTGCCTATATTCATTTTCAGGGATACTGTAACAACTTGACGGATTAGTAACGTTGGCTAATATGGTTTTTCGTTTGATTCTATTGGAAACTAGAGCAAAGATTAATTGAAGATTGTAAGAGGTGTTATCTACTACTCACAGGCAACGTTGAAGGGGGAATTTGTTGGAGCATATATTGTCATATATAGTGTGTCCGTCGCATGACGAATAGTCTAGGCTTAATGTAATACACCTGATATGTTGTAAGCACATGAAACTGAGTCATTCGCAGGAGCATATGCGAATGAGACTCAGTCGTACAACTGAGCCACGCTAATGGACTAGTCGTGCGACTGAGAGATGCTATTGGGCCATTCGTAAGACTGAACCATAAGTATGGTCCAGTCATACGATTAAACCGTAGATAAGGAGTAGTCGTACGATTGAACCATACATATGGTCTAGTCGTACGATTGAACCATATGCATGGTCCAATCATACGAATGGGCCCAGTCGCATCTGATATGGGCTAAGGCCTATAAATACCAATTTCATTGTGTAGAGAGAGAAGGTTTTTGAGAGTGTGCCCGGGGCTTACGTGCTACTGGATGAGAGGGGAGATCATGCTCGATCTCCCCTTGCCAAGAGTGTTGATTCTTGTGTTTAGCGAGTTTGTAATCATTAGGTTTTTATCAATGAAAGCATTATATTATAGTTCGTTCTATTGTTTCTCTCTTGGTTTTCTTTCCTTCCGTCAAGAACATGCTTGGATGTCAACCGATCCAGCGACATCACAAATTATAATAAAGGACTTCATAAATAGGAATGCCATCCGTAGCTCTCCAAGTAACTCCTAGTTGACATACTCAACATTAACAATTTAGCTACTAACTATTATGCATAAAAGACAACTTTGTTGAGTAAGTTCTAGTTTTAGTTACTATAAGAAAATATAAACTTGATCCATCATATAATGACCATGCATAAATCATAATACATAATATTTGTGTCTTAATAAGCATGATCAATATCTCTCTTTCGTTCATTATCTTTTACTTCATAATAAACGAGATTGCACAAGGCAAGAGCTCCCTGTTGATCGACAACGAATGACGATCCCTATCGGTACACATGAAAACGGTAGCTAATCCCCGACAATTCCTCCACACTGCAATGCACATAGTCCGCTCATGAATACAGATCCATCATCACATATCAGACTCACATAAGTCATATCTATCATAGTTCTTGCAAGACATTTCTTTATCAAACGGACCCAGGGGTAAGATTCATTAAGTTTCACTTTTCATTAATATCGTATTCACATTAATATATAATACTTTGCAGATAATCAACACAACATACCAAGTATTAGTCATCATAGAACATAACCGACCCCCTGCGAGACAATGGGGGTTCGGGGGCGGTAGCCCCTCATAATGGCGTTCTGACACGGCAATGGGATCTAGAACTCACCTGGATACCATGAGTAACTTCTATACTAAGCTTTCTAGACTAGTATCACATTACATAGCCTATAGATAAGGTAAGACTTAAGGGGTTAACTTCTGCTTCATTTTGCTGCCAGATAAGCATTTTCATTGGTAGTCTACCAGTTTCGTGGCTAGTTTCACTCATAGTTTTGCATGTCAGTTTCGCCTAACATTTGTTGGAATTCCATGGCTCCGAATTTACCTGCGAAATTATAGTTTCACATAAAACTCACAGTTTCGCATCTTGAATATGCAATTTCACCGGATGCACAAACAATTTCGCAGATCGCATAAAAATTACGAACCATGCCGTTTTTAACCCAAAATCACAATTTTTTATGTCCATTCTCTTAGTTTATCAACCATGAGGCTATATCTAAGCTTTTTACATGTTTTCATACGTAAATATGTGACCTTTATGCGATTTTTTGCAAATTTGAAAAACCCAAAACCCTAGAATCAGGGGTTGATCTACAGAATGTTTAAAGGTTGATTCTTAACTAGATTTCTTACTCCTTTCTTATGGTTTGATGCTCCAACACCCAGATCTTCAATCTTTTAAGCTCCAAATCTTGACCAAGTATAATGTTCTTATATGTTTCTTGCAGTTAGTCAATTTCAAAAATTGACCAAGTATAATGTTTGTACACGCAAGTATACACATAGATCAACACACATATGGGTTAACCTATATACATAATGCAAACATCAAAATAATGAATTACAAATACTCATTACATGTATTGACTAAAGTTCTATGCCTATACAAAATGATCTTGACCTATTGTTCTTAGATCTAACAATACTCCCCCTTAGGCTTAGCAACTTTCAATTCAACTCTTCAGGATTGATAGCTCTTTGACTCTAGCTATTATTTTGTTGTAGAAATAGGAAACAACAGTCTTCTGACCATCATACTTGTAGTTTATCTTCATCTTGCTCATAATTTGTAAAGTTTCAAAACTTAGACCCAAAATATCTTCTATAGTAGTTAGTGTTTCGATAACACTCTGATTATTCACAATTTCCAAACTCTTGCTTCTGTGTTATTTGATTCTATTGCCGGTAAGAGTTTTATTTATGTTGCTTTATGTGCTAATTTACTTGTTAGAAAGAGAATTACAGATGAGCATTTCAAAGTAGAAATTGCCGTAGGTAAGTTTACTAGGATTTTTGAGATGCTAGAAGGCTGTGACACAAAAATAGAAGATCATAAGTTTCCTACGAGACTGATTTTGATGACGTTAGGCGGGTTTGATATAGTCCTAGGAATGGATTAGTTAGCATACTACAACCCGAATATCGTATGTCGCAAGAAGATGATTCCGCTGACAACACCGCTGTAAGGCCCCGTTCCCGGGAAACCACACCATTGGTTAATCATATCTAAAATAAATCAAGTATTTTCTTAGTAGATGTATTGAAAGGATCGGAATCTAGTTTGATCAATTAGATTAAGATTTGCAGCGGATTAGAACAAGAATTAGACGAAATTTAAGCAAGAATAATATGGATATTCAATCAAACAGTGACGGTTATAGAGAGAGAGTTTTCTGCAAAGAGAATATTTTCATTCACGCACACGCTTCGGCTACAAAGAAATTAGGTCAACATTCCTTTTATAAAGTAATGTGACATCAGCTGATGTCACTTGATAGTGACAGCTAACTGATTTATACAAACAACTGAAAGTAGACTAAACTACTAAAGATGTCCACAACAACTGAGGACACCTTCACAAAAAGCTATGTACAAGCTAACATTACAACTACTGAAGTTATAACATCAGAAGTGTAAGAACTTCAGATGTTTTACATAAAATAAAACTACTGATTACAAACTACTGAAAAGTAAACCATCACAACTACTAAAAAGAACTACTTCAGCTGTTGTGACAACTTCTGAGAACTTGGTCTTTAGACTTTTTCTTCAGCAGTTGTCTTCAGACTTTGACTTCAGACTTTGTCTTCAGCTGTTGTCTTCAGACTTTGTCTTCAAATGTTGTCTTCAGACTTTGTATTGAGACTTTGTCTTCAGACTTTGTCTTCAGCTGTTGTAGACCACTTCAGTTGTTATGATGTCTGTGGGACTTAAAGGTTTTTCTGATCTGTCACATTGGTTCTTTTGGTCCAACAAACTCCCCTGAACCAATGCAGCCAAAACTTTAAGATTATTGAAGTCCCACTTATTGGCAGAAACATTTTCTGGATCAGCTCATAAATCACCAAATTAAGCTCAGGCCAGGGAAGAGGTTGAGAAAGTTTGATTGGGAAAGAATGAATGGGAACTCTGTCTTGGGGAATTGGACATAGAGTTATTACCCCATCCATGAGACCTACTTCCCAATGATGAGTTTGTAAGACTCTCTAACATAGGCCTCAAGGAATACAACTTGTTCTTCCATTATGAGTTCTTCAGCTTCACTTTCAAAGAAGAACTCAGGCCCATAGTACTCTGATAAGTATTTAACATTCTTTCCATTCTTTAGCTCCATAGTAGTTATTTCTCTGTATGCAAACTCATTAGGATGAGTACCTTCAAGTAACAACTGGAGCTTATTTCTTCTTATTTTTTCAAGCTTCTCGTAGATCAACCCCTTTTTCACCTTCTTGTTTTCTAGTAATGTTTGTGGAGTCATCGTAGACTTGTAAGCTCTCTTGAAGTCTTCAAGGATTCCCAGGGTGACACTACAATGGCCATCATTATTACAGCATCTACAATCTTCTTTACTTGGCCATTGTATCGGCTTGGAATATTCTTTTTATGAATTCTGTCACTTACTCTGGCGTCAGGACAAATTCTCACTCTCTCTCTAATATTGAAATGTGAATCTGAGAGCATACAACCTCTGAGCATGTTTTTTCATAGATTGTATGGATGAGACTTAGGAAACTCTTTATCAACCATCCTTAACAGCTTCTCATCATGTTGTTTGTGTTGTTCTTCTTCTCATGTTTGACTTTTACCATTTGCCTTTAGATGTCAGGTGTGATTGTTGTTAGTTGACTCCTAGGCTCAGGCATCTTTGTTTTAAGAATAACAGAGATTGGCAGACTATCATCCTTATCATCCTCTTCTTCTTCTTCCATCCTCAACACCCTTCTTTTCCTTTTGGGTGCATCATTGGTAGTGGTTTGAGTAGGTTTCTTGGGTAAAGGAGTTGGTTTTGAGGGTTGTGAAGTTGGTTGTTTTGGTGTGGGAGATTCTACAGGCTGCTCTAGTATCTTGGTTATGAGTGAGGCTTTGGATAACTTTGCCATATCAGACCTTTTCCCAGCACCAGCTTCATCAAGAGCTTCTATGATCAATCCTTTGTTGAATACTTTTTAAGAACAGATTCTGGTGGTTATCTCCAAAATACTGTCTCTGGACCATGACTTCACTTTAATGATTGATCTTCCCAGATGCTTTGATATGAATCTTATCATAGCTTCGAGCCTTTCCCTTTCTTTCTCACTACAACTTGCCCATCTATGCTCAATCTCTTGAATCTCTAGCCTTCTAATTTCAGAGTGAAGTTTGGCTGTGTCAAAACCTGTCTGAAGAGTTGATCAATGATCTTATCCATAGATCTGCTATGTGCTCTTCAGCTTTTTTGATCAGTTCTTCTAACATTTTCTCATCTTCAGTCTGTTCAGCACTCTTCTTTCTCTTGTCTGTGATCATCTCCTTTTCTTTCTTTTTTTTTCTTCTTCCTCTTCAACTCTCTTTCTTTTGTATGCTTTCACTGACTTAGACTCCCCCTTTTGGTTGCATTGGGTTCAGGGGTTTGAATGTCAGAAAGTCTCTTAGAAACAGCATCATCAACTAAGGTTTGAAAATTTGAGGAAAGCCTCTCATCAATGGCTTAATGTAAAATGTTAGTGATGATGGAAGTGATGAGATGTAAAGAGGATTGAAAGGCAGCAACCATTTGCTCAGAGGGGTTCTGTCCCTAAGAAATGGTGCCTGAATTAGAGGCTGGTGGCATAGTTGTTGGGAGTGGCTCAGTGTTTGGGAGACCTTGAGAAGAAGCAGCCATCTGTGGGTGAATTTGGGCAGATGGACTTGATTCTTGTGACAATTTGGCAAGCAGTTCTTGTCATCTGCATACCTCAGCCTCAAGAATGGTGTTGTGGGCTAGAACATCAAAGAAAAAGCCCAGGTCATCATCAGTCTTTGCTGAATCATCTGACCTCCTGACTAAATTAGGATGAACATGTGCTGAGTGTAGATCAGTATTAACATGTGCCCTTATTTCTTGGAACTGGGGACTTCCTGCCTCAGGATTATATCCTTCATCGGAAGTTGCCTCTGGTGAGGTCTTAAAGATGATACCACCTTCATCCTGTTCATGTGCTGAAACAGGAGAAGAGGCAGCCTCAGCAGATGTTTGAATCTCCTCCTCTACAGAGGGAGATTGAACTCTATAATCCCTATGCTATGAGTTATCAGCCACATTATAATCCTCTCCCTCAACTGTTGAGGTTTTCCCAGTGGTAATAGGTTTCTGGGGAGGGTTAGAGGAATGTACTTGAGTCAGCACTTGTGCAATAACCACAGTTGGGCTTGTAGGGGTGGCTTCAGTGGGAGATAAGTGTGAAGAAGATTGCACCTGGGGTGAATGGTGCTCTTCAATGGCAATCTTCTCAAGTGAGAGAGATTCTAGTAATGTGGTTTCCCCATTTTGGTTGCATCAGGATCCTGTTAAGAGGATACCTAAGCGGTTTCAGCTGGTAGAGTCTTGGAAACTACAGGGGGATTACTACTACTAGTTTCATCCTGCCTTTGTGTTGTATGGGTATCATCAGGGGACTCAACTCCCTGAGTATCCTTTTCGGTTTGTTTGGATTATGGTTTGGAGGGGACTTTGGATCTGGAGGATGAGGCTGTGGGTTCCCTCTACTTGGGTTTTAGCATTTGGCTGCCTCTTTGAGTTGTGGGTCAGAGTTGTGCCTAGAGTATACCTCAGGCAAAACTACCATAGCAAGGACTCCAAGGACAACAGGGCCATCAAATTTAATTGATTGATGATTATGGCTGTATGAAACCTTGGATATAATATCCATCTATTAGCCACAGGTTTCATTGCTAGATCTTTTAATTCCAAAAATATAATTTCAGAAAAATTTAAGCTTTGTCGTTCAAGGATAGAATACAATACCTGCTGCCACCTGGATGACATTTGATCCCATAAAGAGGATTTGGGGGCAAGGCAGACATTGATCATATGAAATATTAGGCGTTCAACATCATAGAAGTGCTTCTTCCTAATGGTGGTAGCACTTAGGTCGCCCTCATACCCATGGTTGATGAATGATAGATCAGTGGTGCCCTTCGGGTATTCGGTGACAAAGGTGGCATCATTGAGATCTAGGGTTTGGCGAATGATAGCAGGAGTGATGACCACCTTCTTCTGGTTTACGAATGACTGGAGAGTGATCACGACATCATTCTCACCAGTATGGACAGTGACATTTGTCCAGAATTGGCGAAGGGTATCAGGATAGATGGTTGGATTCAGAAGAAAAGCAGTTTGATACGGGGAATCAACCATCAAATCAATGGTAGCATCAAACTTAGTCCAAAAGGCCGATTTTATGAGGTAGGCAAGACAGTTGTGTCATGCTTTGATTCGCATGGTCGCCATTAATGGAAGATGAAAGTTCTGAAAACAACTTATGAAAAGTTTGAAGTTAGGGTTAGGTATTATAGGTTATGAAATGGCTGAAAGAAAACAACTGAATGTTTTGGTGTTAGTCATCAGTTGTTAGAAAATGACTGAAGACATGGTTTTAACTTTCAGATGTTGTAAACAACTGAAGACTTGGTGTTAGTCATCAGTAGTTTGAAACTACTGAAGACTTGGTTTTGGCTTCAGTTGTTTTGAAATGAAACAGTAGTTGTTTGAAACAATTGAAGAGTAAAATCTCTCATCAATTGTTGTCATCAATTCACAGATCTCAGTTATTTCATTGACGTTAACACTTACTCAGCAGACTATCTAATTTTCAGATGTTTCATTGGTCATGAGTACTTGTAACCACATCAGTAGTTGTAACTACATCAGTACTTTTCAACAAATAAAGTACTTCAGTTCTTTTAAGTAATTTTGTCTTCAGTAGTTACGAAAACTGTTGAAGATAAAATAACTTATCAGTACTTATTTTTGACAGCTGTATACTAATGCTCATCAGTACTTGTGAACTGAGATCATTAGTAGTTGTCAAATCATTCAAGTTGCAACATACCAAGCCTTAGCACAAGATTTTGGAAAGATGCACTATCCAAAGGCTTAGTAAATATATCTGCAAGCTCATCAGCACTAGGAACAAACTTTGGATCAATCAGACCTTTTTCATAACAATCCCTCATAAAATGATGTCTGATCTTAATATGTTTGGTCCTAGAATGCTGGACAGGATTCTTAACAATACAAAGAGCTGAAGCACTGTCCATCAGTAAAGGAGTCTTAGTCTCTGTAATGTCATAATCCAGTAATTGATTCTAAAGCCAGAGTACCTGAGATATACAACTTGGAGCAGCAATGTACACTGCTTCAGCAGTGGATGTACAACTGTCAATCATTCTCAAGACATTGGAAGACAGAATCCGACAGTTCTAGCTGGTGAAAAGTGCAACATGCCCTTTATCACACATTTGACTAACACACAACAAGTTGTACTTGAGATTCTCCACATGGTTAACATCATCAAATCTTATCTCACCATTTGACACAAAGCCTTTGCCAATGATGTATCCCTTAGCATCATTACCAAAAGATACAAATCCCTTCTTTCCTTGAGAGTAGTCATGAAGAAGAGAACTGCTCCCTGTCATATGCATAGATCCTCCATGTCCACATACCAGATGCTTCTATGGCATGCTGAAGAACCCTGCATTTGTCACAAGAAACTAGTTACCTTTTGAGACCCAAACCATTTTGGTTTTGGGTCTGTTCTCATCAATAGATTTTATACTAACTGATTTGTCATGATTAATAGCCTTTGAAGGTGGAGATGGTGCTGAAAAGGATTCCTTTGATTTTGGCTTAGTTTTCCTTTTCAGTGGTTTAATCACAGGTACATCCATTTGGTTAACTCTCCCCAATAGATGTTGAACCATCATAACAAGTTGTGTCTGATTGGTTGTTAAGCCTTCAGTTCAACAGACACATCAGTACTTGTTTTTGATTGGTTCCTGTGACTCACCATGTGCTCCTTTTTGAAAGACAAGACTTAGTCTGGTATTTTGATATTCCATGAGGAATACGCTTAGCTATTTTATGATAAACCCCTTCCTTCTTTTTAGATTTTTGTAAGAACTTTGGGATATTAGTTTGAGATGTTTGTGGTACAAACTTGGTTTCAAATTCATCTTTCATTTTATTAATTTCTTTTTAATGATTTTATCTTTGTTGAATTTGGAACCCTTTTTGAACCAACATTCATCAGTGAGATGATTGAATAGACCACATATTTCACATGGCCTTTTCTTCATTTCTGTTGTTCAACTGCTGAAGAAGATGAAACTACTAAAGGTGTGTTCTTCAGTACTTTCTTCCTCTCAGTACTTATGTTAAGTACTAAAGGATTTGTAACAACTGAAGATTTGTTCTTCAGAAGTTTTCTATCAGTACTTTTGGATTTCCTGATAGACTCTTCAGTATTTGTCAAACCATGTTTGTTTTCATTTAGTTTGAAATGCTCTTTAGGTGTTGTTACTTACCCTTCAGTACTTTGAATACTTTGTGAGACAACACGTGAAGTGCTTAGTTTTTCTTTGATCATGTGTTTATCAGTAGTGAGACCATCAACAGATTGATTAGTTGAGGTACTAATACTGACTTCATCCTCTGATTTTGGATTATCACTTAAGGATGAGACACATGATGATGTGGTTTGGCAATTGCTTTCACCTTCAAATTTTACTTCTATCTTGGGAGTAAAATCTGTAGGAGGTACAGTGTGATTATACCCAATCCCAAACTTCACATTTGAAGCAGTTTGCTTGCTGAGAAGCATTTCAAACCCCTTGCAGGATATTACCCAGCATTCACACTCTACTTGAGTAGCTGCAAGTGTTTCTTTGAGATTCTTATGATTCTCTAAAATGACCTCTACCTTTGCCTTTTCATCAGTGATTTGGCATTTTAATTTGTAAATCTCATCATCTTTTTCATTTAAGACTAACTCAAACTCAGCTTTTCTTTTGGAAATCACTTTCTCTAGGTGAAGATTTTTATTAATTAAAGCTACATTTGCTTCTCTAGTTGAGACAAAAGCAGTTATGCATGACTCAGAACACAACTTGGCCTTAGCCTCAGAAGATACCTGTGGTACCTGTGATGATGAAGCATTTGAGCATGAACCATCAGTAGACTCCAGGGCCATAAGAGCAACATTTCCAAAAGGATTTTCCCCACCATGTTGACTAGCACCAGAAAATAATTGTTGAGGATAACCAGAAAGATCATCTGGTAAGCTACTTCAGTCAACAACTCCAGGTGTGAAAAAGCTTTGATGAGATTGACATTGAGATCGTTGATTTGTTTGCGATGGTTGAGGCTCAGGTAGGGCATCTAGTTGTTGAGCTATGGGTACTTGAACCTGACTGGACTGAGGTATGTAAATACAGGAATAAGGATATGGCATTGGATCTTGAGGGACAAAATATGCTGGAGATGATTGAATTTGTGAATGATGACAATAACTGGTAGAATGTTGCCCTTTGTTTTGTGAGTTATTGCATGGAAAGGTCACAAAGGGTGCAGAAGAGTTAGATCCAGATGATCTACACTCTCTTGCAAAATGTCCAAGTCTATGCACTTGTGACACCTCAACTTGCTCTTGTCAAAACCAACTTCGGTTTTTCCAGAGAGACCAGGAAATTTTCTACCTGTCCTTTTGTAAAATTTTTGAGATCTGATATTGATTAATGCCATTTGGCTCAAAATATCCATGTATTCCACATCATCATCAACAATTCCTTTCAAATCATCCATCAAAAAGCACAAATTATCACTACTACACCCTGATTACTATCAACACCAACAAAAGTAGGATCTCCACTGTTTGAAGAGAAATGTATATGCTCATCATAAGAACTTTCTGATGCAGCATATTCTGACCAGAGTAGTATTACCTGGTACAAAATCATCAGTGAGCTTCCCAGATGAAGCCAGTTACCTTTTCTGTTCTATCTCTCTTACAAATGTTAATAGTTTCCATGAAGTTGGGTGAGAGATAGATTGTCCAGATTTGCACTGGAGCGTAGGACAATAGTAATATGTGTCCCATCTCTCAGGCAGGGATCAAAGGAATCTGTTGTTTATCTGACTATTTGTATATTCATGTTTAACCATTTTCAGCTCAGATATCAAACAGGAAAATCGCTCAAACTGTTGAGTGAGTGACTCAAAGTTTCTATGAGAGAATGTCTTATATTGCTGGGCAAGGATCTCTCTATTGTTTGCCAAGACCTCATCAGTTCCTCCAAATTGTTATTTCAGAGCAACCCAGAGGTCATGAGCAGTTTCATGATGCATAAGTCCAGAATAGATTTCATTAGGCGGTTCCATGGCCAGAATTCCATGGGCTTTAGCATCAATTTCAAACAGTTTCAGATCTTCATCTGAGTATTGCTCTTTCTTCTTCAGAACCATCTCATTGGTTTCCGGATTACTCACCATAGGCTTGTATGGTCCATGAACCATAGATTTCCGACGACCTGAACTGTTGACAGACAGGTGATGGAGCATTCGGCGTTGCCATATGTTATACTCACTCCTAACAAGCATCAGAGGCTTTGTTGAGGAGCCAGTATTGTGTGGATCATTGATTGATGTAGCCATTTTCACCGATTCAAACAAGTTCAATGAAATTTTAACAGATCTAGCTCAAAAACTCAACAACTCAGTTTGAAACAAGACGAATCTCAAATTAATTCACCGGAAGCAACAGAAATTCAAACTCTATAACCAATTCTTGCAAATTTGCAAATTCGATCAAACTTAGATATCAAAAGAGCAGTTTCAATGATCAATTGTTAAATCGATCAATGATTAATCCCGCTCTGATACCATTTGAAAGGATCGGGATCTTGTTTGATCAATTAGATTAAGATTTGCAGCGGAATAGAACAAGAATTAGACGAAATTTAAGGAAGAATAATTTGGATATTCAATCAAACAGTGGCGGTTATAGAGAGAGTTTTCTGCAAAGAGAATATTTTCATTCACGCACACACTTCGGCTACAAAGAAATTAGGTCAACATTCCTTTTATAACGGAATGTGACATCAGCTAATGTCACTTGATAGTGACAGCTAACTGATTTATAGAAACAACTGGAAGTAGACTAAAATATTGAAGATGTCCACAACAACTGAGGATACACTCACAAAAAGCTAAGTACAAGCTAACATTGCAACTACTGAAGTTATAACATCTGAAGTGTAAGAACATCAGATGTTTTACACAAAATAAAACTACTGATTACAAACTACTGAAAATTAAACCATCGCAACTACTGAAAAGAACTACTTCAGCTGTTGTGACAACTTCTGAGAACTTGGTCTTCAGACTTTTTCTCCGGCAGTTGTCTTCAAACTTTGTCTTCAGACTTTGACTTTAGACTTTGTCTTCAGCTGTTGTCTTCAGACTTTGTCTTCAGCTGTTGTCTTTAGACTTTGTGTTCACCTATTGTAGACCACTTCAGTTGTTATGATGTCTGTGGGACATAAAGGTTTTTCTGATCTGGCTCATTGGTTCTTTTGGTCCAACATGTATCATTTGTAAATAGTACATAATGTAATCATAGTTTTTCTTGTTTGTAGATGTTTCTTACACTTAGTCAATTTCATAAATTAACCAAGTATAATGTTCATACTTACAAGTATACACATACAATAACACAGTATAGGTTAACCTATATACATAATACATACATCAAAATAATGAATTACATATATTCATTACAAGTATTGATTAAAGTTCTAAGCATATACAAATGATCTAGACCAATTGTTCCTATAACTATCAATACTACCCCGTAGGCTTAGCGACTTTCAATTCCGTTCTTCAGGCTTGATACCTGTTTGACTCTTGCTATTATTTAGTTGTAGAAGTGTGAACAATCATCTTCTGATCATTATACTTGTTGTTGATCTTCATGTTGCTGATCAACTGTAAAGTTTCAAAACTGCCATAGGTAATTCTACTAGGTTTTTGAGCTGATAGAAGGCTGTGACACATAACTAGAAAGTCATAAGTTTCTTGCTAGACTATTGTGATGACCTTAGGCGGGTTTGATATAGTCCTAGGAATGGATTGGTTAGCGGACTACAAGCCGGATATCATATGTCGTAAGAAGATGATCCGGTTAACAGTGCCTGTGTAAGGCCCCGTTCCCAGGAAGCGTCACAGTTGGTTAATCAGAGCATAAAATCATTTTAATATCAAACAAAGCAGTGGAAATAAATAAACATTCACTTAAGACCTACAGTTCATATTGTAATCATACATTTGTCCTTCATTGGTAAATAAAACATAGTACTTTTCGCTGGATACACAAACAGTTTCGCAATTGATATTGTAAACTGTCTGTCCTTTTCATTTGTCCAGATAAGCATTTTCGTTGACAGTTTCATTGCCATTTCGCTACCTGTTTCGTTGACAGTTTCACTGCTAGTTTCGCATGGCAATTTCATCCAACTTTTGTTGGAATTCCATGGCTGTGAAATTACCTGCGAAACTATAGTTTCGCAGAAAACTCACAATTTCGCAGAATGAATATGCAATTTCACTGGATTCACAGTCAGTTTCGCAAATCGCATAAAAATTACAAACCAGCTCGTTTTTAACCCAAGATCGCAACTTTTTACATCCAATCTCTTAGTTCAACAGCCATGAGGCTATATCTAAGCTTTTTACATGTTTTCATATGTAAAAATGTGACCTTTATGTGATTGTTTGCAACTTTTCAAAACCCATAACCCTAAATCCAGGTTGGATCTACAGAAGGGTTTAAAGGCTGATTCTTACCTGGATTTATTACTCCTTTCTTATGGACTGAGGCTCCAACACCAATATCTTCCATCAACCTTTAAAGCTCAAAATCTTGAGCTTTTTTCACTTTCTCCCTCTATGAATTTTGGAGGCTAAGGTTCAAATGAGGAAGATGATGGCTGATTAGATGGCCTAAAGGGCTGATTATGGGCCCTTAATAACTTAGGCTATTTGCCTATAAGCCTAATTTACCCCATAACCCATTTCCTTCTTTTATTCAATACATACTAATTATGCTTATTATCCTTGATGACTTTTTATAACTTTTTGGGGTGTTACAACCTCATGGGAGTTCAGTGATGATTTACGATGATCACTACGATTTCGAAGGTGATTTAGTTGGCAGTGGCGTGAAAGTGCATACGGCGTGGATGCAGTGATTACCTGTCCTACGTGAAGGATATGAACACGACAACACCTAAATTGTCCAATGTACTGGTTATGTGTGACTTTCCTGATGAGTTACCAGAAGATTTACGTGGTGTGTCACCGGACCATGAGATCGAGTTCAAATTGACCTCTGGTGCTCAGCCTGTTGCTAAGGCACTATATCATTTAGCCCCCTCCAAGATGAAGTAATTAATAGAGCAACCACAAGAGTTGCTTGATAAGGGGTTCATTAGACCAGGTATCTCTCCTTGGGGTGCTTCGGTCTTGTTTATAAAGAAGAACGACGGTAGTATGAAGATGTGCATCGACTACCGTGAGTTGAACAAGTAGACAGTAAAGAACCGATATCCTCTACCCAAAATTGACAATTTGTTTGATCAGCTCCAAGATGCAAGTTGATTTTCAAGATATATCTCCGATCAGGTTAACATCAATTGAAGGTACCAGAGCAAGACATTCCTAAGATAGATTTTTGCACGCATTATGGACATTACGAGTTCCTTGTGATGTCTTTTGGTTATCCAATGCACGAGCTTCTTTTATGGATTTGATGAATTGAGTGTGTCAGCCAATGTTGGATAACTTAGTGAGTATGTTCATTGATGACAATCTGATTTATTCATGGTGCAAAATGAAGCATGCCAATCATATTTGTGAATTGTTAGAGATGCTTAGAGAGGAGAAGTTGTATGCTAAGTTCTCCAAGTGCACGTTCTTGTTGTGTGAAGTTCAGTTATTGGATCATGTGGTGAATCCTGAAGTGATTATGGTCGACTTGGCTAAAGTGGAAGCTGTGATGCAATGAAAGTTTCCAAACACGCCATCCGAGATTCGTAATTTCTTGGGATTAGCAAGATATTACATAAGATTCATGAAAGACTTCTCTAAGACAGCTTCCCCATTGACTAAGTTGACCCGTAAAGATATGAGGTTTGTATGGGGTCAAGAGCAAGACAAGGCTTTTTATTAGTTAAAGACAAGGTTGACTGAAGCTCCTGTCTTGTCATTACCCAAAGGAAGCGACGATTTGGTGGTCTATTAACATGCTTCTGTTGGTCCATATGATCGAATCAAAGTACAATTGATTGACCAAATGTTCGAAAATCACTAATAACCATTAATCATAACCAGACAATGATGATTTAGTATCAAGTGTGTTCAATAATAATCAAAACTATGCAAACACAAACAAAGATCAAAAGCTCAATATGATTTTTATTGAATCCCAACCACAAAAACACAGTTACGATAAATATATCTAGTATTAGGGTTTTGCAAGATTCAATTACAATGATAGAAACAATTCAAATTACATTAAACCTAATTTCTCTAACAGTTTCGCTGGATAGTGAAACTGTCAGGCCCAAGGCCAGGTTCGCTAGCCGATGAAACATAGTTTCGTAGGGTGAACTAGGCATGGTGACTACGAGCAAAACTATAGTTTCGCTCATAGTTTCGTTGGGCTACAAAATTCACAAAACATAAGATACAACCAAATTATCTAACATATGTATTGTTACAATTAAACATAATATAAACACAAATCAAAGGTGAAACCAACCTATTCTCGACCATCAATACTCCCCCTAGGTTGGACCACACGCACTCGATCATCTTGTTGAGCACCACCTGCTCCATCTTCCACTCTAGCCTTAGATGTACTTTCTACTATAGTTGTCATTATACTAACTTACTTACCGTGTGCACTTGCTCATTCATCAACTTGAGGAATTTTTTTTCTAGCTCTCTCCCCTCTGCCCTCACCCCATGAGCCTT
Source organism: Flaveria trinervia (assembly GCA_025506515.1). NCBI lineage: Eukaryota > Viridiplantae > Streptophyta > Magnoliopsida > Asterales > Asteraceae > Flaveria > Flaveria trinervia. The sequence goes on from CM046442.1 coordinate 92,401,570, forward strand.
GTTGGCAACCTCCATAAATAGGCTTGATGTGATTCTCATTTCAGCCCCAGCTCCTGCTTTGATGTGATTCTCACATAATATCAGTAGATCCTCATCACAAAAAGAAAACACCTCCATGAGCCTGGTGCCCTCACCACATCCGCCATGTTATTATCATAGAACCATTTCTCAAACTTTTGGAGCTGGGAGGGACAAGTTCAGGTAGTGTTACACTCCTAACCATCTTTGAGGGATTTACCCTTAGCACAATCCTTCCTTTACCCGTCTCCTATCCTTGCCTTTCTTCGACCTCTTCCTCTTGGCCTTCATATAACCAAACATCTTAAAATTATCATTGTGTCCCTGCTTTATCTCTTCTTCTAGTAATTTGGCTCTTTTTCACAACTGAGAGTCTATCAAAGGAATCTCTGCTAGTCTCCTAAGATCCCATTTAGGCAAGGTCTTGAAAGCTTTCCTTTCGGGCAAGTATGAAATCCTCCATCCCCTCTTCTTAATCATGAATATCTCAGACTAGCATTGTACTTCGAGATGATATTCCTCTTCTCAGATTCATTCCTACTCGACTCCTCAATGTTCTGTAATAGTGGGGTCAGCTCTTCTATATTCTTCTCTTTCACAAACCAATCATTTATCTCCAACTCAAACACATCTCCTTCAGTAGAGCACTTCTAGGCTATATATGTCAAGGAACACTCGTCTATCTCATAATAATCTAGATCTGAATCATAGTCTATGAGCTGCTCCTCAATCTCTTCCTTATGCACCAAATCATATCAACAGCTTTCTTAGCAACTTGAGCATTTGTGTCTTTCACCATCCCATCATCAATAAGATCAATATCTATGTTTAGCCCTAAGTCTAAAAATCCTACTTCAATCACTTCCTCCACATTTTCATTAGTTCCTTCCCTCCAGTCTCAGTCTCTCTCACACCTACATTCTTTTCACATGAACGTCCTATTGTTGTAACACCTACACCACTAGTGCCCTCTCCTACCTTAGATGAGCTACTCAAATTTATAAATGAGTTTATTGAACTGTGAGTGAGATCATCTAACTCACATTGAGTTAGCTCATTATGCAGGCCAGCAGCAACTTTCAGCTCATTTACCTCACTCAACAATATTTTTATCACTCATGCTGATCAACCATCATTTTGGTCTTGCTCTCCAGCATATCATCCTTCTTCTTTTCCCTCAACTCCCAGTTTGTTAGCTTGTCTTGATCATACTTAACTCATTTTCTTGAGAAGATTTAAGATTGCTCATCACATCTTTATCTAAGTTTGCCCGGTCATCTCTCTTTTGGGGCTCAGTATAGGCTTGGTGCTTATGTTTTGATCTCCTCTTAGTCATCCTCTCTCCTCCCCTTGATCTACCTTTTTCTTTCACCTTTTCTCCTTCTCAACTCTCAAAGTTTCCTAAACCTTGTCATATTCTTCCTTAAAATCATAATCTTTCTCGTTGGCGTACCTCTTTGTTTTCTTTATTGACTCAGTCTGTTTCTTCCTAATTTCTTCTGTATGCTTGTTCTCAGATTCAATGACCTTCTTTATGTAGTTCCACCTTTCGGCTAGATATATATGCTCCCATAAATGATGGATCCTTCCACTAAAGTCATGCTTGATTGTTGAGCAATCAGCAAATATCCATCAATTCATCTAAACAAGCCTTTTTATCTCTCCGTGACGTGGCATGTTAGGGATCATATCCTCTATCATCATCTGGATAAATCTAGGATGAAGCTACCACTTATCTTTCTTCAACGCCATAACATTCTCAGCCGTTTAGTCAATATAAGCTTAGCTATATTGGCCTTTTGCCCTCTGCAGAAGATAATCATAGCCTTAGCAAATCTAGATATAATCCATCTGAACCTCCCTTCTTGTGGTCCAGGCACATGATAAACATGTGAGCTATGTATCTTAACTCCTTGAATAGGAAAGATTTTCTATCCCTTTCCTAGTCCAAAAAGGAGGACCCTCATACCCAATACTTCTGAAGGTCTCAAATAGCTCATGATCAGATAAAACAACCTCCTCTCCACAGTCCTCTTCGAGTCTCAACACATGATCAATACCCTCCACAGTTATAACAATATCTTTCTTAAAAACTCTAGCTACAATCCTTTGAGGATTAGCCCGGGTATCATACTCAACATTTCTACAAAAGTCTTTGATGTGAAGATCGTATATCATCGGTGATTGGGAAATAGCATAAGCAAAAGTCGAGTTCCTTAGCCAACTAATACAATCTCTGAACCCAGCAGGTTTTTGATTCTAATCATCCAAGCTAGCTGTGACGTTGTTCCTCTCATCGAACATTAAGTTGGCCATATATCTAAAATGAGACAGACTAAGTTAGAATGAAATAATAAGATCAATAAAAAGAAAGACAATTAAAAAGAATAAAAATAAAGTGAAACAAAATTAGTTTCGTTGGACGAAACTGTAGTTTCGCTAGCCGAAACTCTACTTTCGGCAAGCGAAAGTATAATTTCGGCAAATAGTTACTTGTACATTCAGTTGGCTGAAGGAGTAATTGTTGGTCCCTTACAGCTTTCAATCATAAAATTGATGAAAAATTTGGTATCAAAAGTATTTAAAATATGGATAATAACATGAACAATGAAGAACACCAATTAGAAACCCAATTTGGTCTCAATTTGATTGCAATGAATGTTGTTTACATGGAAACCCCCAATGATAGCTCATTAAATCTCCCTTAACCCTAATTACACTTAACTATTTATAGTAAAAGTTAAATCCACTAACTACACATTAAGTCCCTAGACTTAGACTATAAAGGGAAAATTCCATATAAACCAAAATAAGACTAAAACAAGAAAACATATATTTTGTTGTCACAAAATATATTTATTACTAATAAGTCTCAAGACATAATATATCTTCAACATCTTGACTCGGTTCTTCATCTCGAACTTGTCCTTTGACTTTTTCGTTGACCTTGACCGTGACATTGACTTTTGTTGACTTTGACTATGTTGATAATATAGACTATGTTGTTCAGATCGAGTAATACTCCTCGTTAGTCTATGATGCCTTTAAACGAATTTAGCACTAAGAAGTCAACCACAGAATGATCTTTAATCTCCCCTTTATTGAAACTTTGTGAATCTGTTGACGAATATTTTTCATCTCAAAAGCTCCTTCTATTTATATGTTCTCCCGTAATGTGTGAATGATTTGAACAAAACATGAAAAGTGTTTCCAACTCTTAATTCGAGAGTACTATTGAAGATATAGGAGGATGATTCCTAGCTCGGTATCTTATTTAGAGTTGACGAACAAGTTCTCTCATAAGGTACTATGCTTAAGTGATGATCGGCCATCGTTGTAGCAAAAACCTATAACACCATCATAAACACAATCTCACGACTAGCATGTCGGATCATTTCAATTAACATATAAACCAGTGTATTTATGCCTATGCAATTTTTGTGCAAAGACTTTTCATCTGTGTGAAATTCTTGTGAAATGAATGTAAAAAGATAACATTTTAATAGCATAATATGGAATACATAAAACAAACTAGAAATGAAAACTTTTTCATTTCTTGATTATTATAAAAAGTAACTAGGAATTGATTCGATCATAAGATCGTATCCTCAATATATATATAAACATGGAGATGTATTTAAACATCGGCAAGATAGTGAGATCACACAGATACAAAGTTTGATCACAATATTTTATAGACAAAGTAGTTCAAGAGTTATTGCTAAATTTTTTCAACACATGATCCATGGCTTTCTTCATCATATTTTGGATTTAATTTGACAAGCTCTAGAAACATGGTCCCCACAAACATTTAGCAAAGAGTTTATCCTCAAATTAGGATTTATTTTGTAATATGATTGACTTTGCTTGATTTTGCTTTTGATGTGGAATTAAATAATGATTGACTTTCCAATAATGGACATAGACAATGATCATTTGAAGACCATTATGAATGTATATATCTGATAATTTGATTGGAGGAGGTTTTGATAATGCTCATTTATTCTGAGACATTGTGACTTTTATTTTGAGAAGGTAAGATGATGAGAACTGCAGGTCTGTACTCACATATACCAGAGGAGGTGATCATTTGAGCGTGTTGGTGTGGCTTCAGGTCTATACTTTCGTATAATAGAGAAGTTCCACCACTCCAGGTCAATGCTTTCACATAGTAGAGGAGATTAGCACCAAAAGGAAATAAAAATATATCAATTTTGAGGTTTTTGTAAAGAGAAAATTTTGAAAGCTCAATTCAGAGCAATGGTAAGGGTGATTAGGGGATATTGGGAAAAACAAAACAGAGATATGAAACTCTCAACCGATTTTTCACAAAGACATGTATCTTTGTGCAAGCCGAGAATGTCATGGGAATTTTTCCATCTCACCAAGTTCTTGAACATTTACATTGTCCACAGGATCACTGTTTACTTCGTTTTTAAAACATATCATATAATGAGACATACTTATTCAGTTTTTAAAACATTTTATAATGAAACAAACATCGACATCTATTACTATCATATTCTCATGGGATAAAAGACAAGCATATCTATAAAAATATACAATCATTTCTCAGTCATTTCAAATCAAATTCATAGATTTCTATACTCTCCCCCTAAAATTTCATTTTAAAGAACCCTTTCTCCCCTTTTTTTATTTTATATACTTTTTTATTTATATTTATTATTATTATTTTTATTATAAATATTTTTTAACAATAAGTACAAAAATAAAAGTTTATCAAAGAAAGTCTTCCAAATTATACTAGCAAAAAAATGAGAAATGAAGTACCAATGAAATTTCAATGAACAGGTTGTGTGAAATGTGGTAATGCAGACAAGAATCCAAAAACATAGATAAGACATGAAACCAGTACCTGTTTGTTCCACCCAAACCAGAATTAGAAACAAACACTATTAGTAAGCCGAGCTACATAACAGTCGGCCTAATTGTTCCTGCACTCGTTAACAAATTAATTAGAGAGGGGAACCCATGAGATTGTAGTCCTAGGAGTTCCTTTTTCATTGGTGTAAGCAACGTGCTGAAACACACAACCCTTTGAAAGATTAGGGATGTCTTTATCCTTCGTTTTAATTTTCCAAATTTGTTTTGGTTCAGTTTCTTTTGATTTGAACATTATAAATTTGGAAATTATTTTCTTATTAAGTTCCAAAGTAATATATTTTGCTTTTGACACTTTGGTCATTTTCATCTTTGAATCATGTGAAACCTCTTGTGTATAGAGATCGTTCATCTTCCAACCATTCGAAGATGTATGCTTTTTACCTCTTGTGCTAGAGAAACTTATATTGCGAGTACGATCTGGATTATTCCTTGTTGACTAGCACTCAAAGATGCATTTTGTTTTCCCTTTACAATCTGAAGTCTGTCATTGAACTTGGGGACACCACTTTAGCCCATGACCTACTTATCCACACCTAAAACAAAGTTTGACTATCTTTTTAGTCTGGTCAGTCCTGTAGATAGTAGGTGGGATTGAGGCTTGGTTTAAAGTCATTGTTAGAGTCTTTGGAAGACTGATGACTTTGCTTATTTGGAGACAAATTTGTGAGAAAGTTATTGGATAGTAATTAAGGATTGTGAATGCTTTTGCATAGTGTTAGAGGATTTGCTGATTTGTATTGCAGTTGGGACTGAGAACCGTATTGATCTTAATTCACGTTTTTAAAGCTTTTGAGACCAAAGAATATCAGATGAGATCTTGATCTTTGAGGAGGAGACATTTTCCTTTGCGTTTAATTTGTCATCTGAAGTTAACCAACTATAAAGCCCCATTCCCGGGACGCTCACAGCTGTCGGTCATTGCACATCAAAACATATCATTTTCTTATACCATTACTACAACATTGCAGCGGAATACATTTCTACCATTTCATATCATTATAATTGCTTTTGCAAAATCATACATCGTTGACACATTACAAATAATAGCTCGTTGCACTATATCACAAAATCATTATCGTTACACAAAATGGATGCCATAAAAAATAAGCCAAGTAGCCCCCCATGCCATCCTCAGCAACATCTACCTACTAATTGGAAACAAATAAAAGTCAGTGTTGTTGAGTGAGTTCTAGTTTTAAAATAAAATATACTTTATTTCATTTAAAACCATTCCTTACTTTCATATGCAATCATACATCATACATACACATAGATAATAGTATTATTATCTTCATCATCATTCCTTAACTTTCGCTCATTCATCATTATACATCATCGTAATCATTTGTTATCTTCCTTTCCATACCATATGTACATTCATCATTAACTTCTTGACATTACAGACCAATTTCGTGTGTTATACCCCACCGTCATGCATAAAGCTTGTACTAGGCCAAGGTGTATAATTAGACCCCCATACATTGTCCCCGAAGGCCTAACCACAGTACCAGAGTAAGCGACAAGGGTCCCATACATATGGTCAATCATAATGATTAGACCCCATTGTGCATCCTCTTGGTGTAGCTAACCCACACACCGTTTAGAAAACCTTCATTGTGTGTGAAACTCCATACAAGGCTTGCAAGCTTTGTTTACTTTCCTTTCATTAATGCATGCATTCTTTCTTTCATTACTTTCCTGTTTTCATTATCTTCCACTTTATGTAACATAATACTTTCCATGTGCATTCATAAACATACCACATAAAGCCAAGAAAAATAAACATACATAACTAGGAACATAACATAATCATAACCATACCATACCTAACATCACATACAACAACATAATGACATAACATACGTCACCCATCATCAAAGGTCAACTTACATCACCCCGGAGAACATCCGAAGTCAAAGCCTACACTTTATATATTCCCCAAAATTCAGAAAATAATTTCCAAGTCTTAAGCGCATGGGCACCATGCATGGCTGCTTAGGCGCATGGAATACTTAGGCGCATGGGAAAACTTCTCGGCGCATGGGCACTATTTGGGTGCATGACCCAACACTTAGTCTCTTAGGAAAATTTGTAGGCGCATGGGCACTATGTAGGAGCATGAGTGCCTGGGCGCATGGGCAATCTAGGCGCATGGACACTTAGCCAAATTTCAGCCTATTCTAGGTGCATGGGAACTTTTGAGCGTATGGGATTTTGGGCGCATGGACACTTAAAGCAATTTCGAATGTTGGCGTGTGGGCACTATTTGGGCACATGGGCAGTGAACTCATACTATCAATCATCATAACTAGTACCAATCATCATTCTAACATGTTCTAAGCTTATTTCTAGCATTCTAAGCAATAAAACATGAACATAGCACAATCATAACAACACAATCACCCATAATCAAAACCAACCCACATTCTCACATACACATACTTACGGGTACAAATACCCATTTAAACAGATACATAAATGTATTTCCAGCCCCAAAATGAGTTAAAACATGTAAAGTGGGGGTTCTACAACTCACCTTAGCAGCCTTTGGGTATGACTTCCTTCAAACCCGTTTTCAATTGAGTTCACACACCTAAAACCCCAATTCTCACAAACAAACGAACACACAACACACATACGCATATAACCAAGGCATAGGCCAGTCAAGATCATTCTAAAACCAAAAATTCTTACCTGAATTCGAATTCTTCCTCTTCTTTATTCAAAACCGAGAGCATAGACAATTTTAGCCCCTCAACTTGGGTTAAATTGTTTTTTATTTGTTCTACACTTTTTTTATATTTTTATTTTTTTTCTCATCTTTAAAAAAATATCTAGGTGTTACAAGTCAGCTAATCACTTCCGCAGATGAGATACATTGAATCTCGGGTGAATTCCGCTTAACTCATATGGTAGTTCCAACTTGTTGGCCATTCTCCAACTCAAGCAATGATTTCGAAAGTCCCTATGTATCTCGAACTCAACTTTCCATGCTTCTTGAACCAAATGACTCCTTTCTAAGGTGAGACTTTCAACATGACCTTATCCAGCCCCCTGGAACTCAATCGGTCTTCGTCTCTTATCGGCATACGACTTCTGCCTATCTTTATTTGCCTTCATGAAGGCTTTGATCTTTTTGAACTTCTCAGTCATACCCTCGATCACCTCAATACTCCCCAAGTCCTTCTAACCAATATCACCCCAATAAATGGGTGTTCTACATCTCTTAACGTATAGCATTTGATACTGGGGCGTACCAATACTGACATGATAACTATTGTTGTATGAGAACTCAGCTAACAGTAAGTGGTCATCACAACTTCCTCCAAGTCAATGACGCATGCCCAAAGCACATCTTCTAGCATCTGAATCGTCCTTTCCGATTGTCCATCCAACTGAGGATGATAAGCGGTGCTAATATGTAACCTCGTCCCCATCGCATCATGGAATTTCTTCCAAAATTTAGATGTGAACCGGTTCTCATCATAAGACACAATAGACACCGGCATACCTTGACGAGTTACAATCTCTTGGATGAACAGATTCGCCAACCAATCGGATGAATATGTCTCGTGGATCGGTAGGAAGTGAGCACTCTTCGTCACATGATCAACTATCACCTATATAGCATCATTCCCTCTCATGGTACGTGGTAACTTCATAATTAAGTCCATGGTGATATGCTCCCACTTCATAATAAAGTCCATGCCCATACGGCTTCTATTGCTCAGCCTTCACTTGTATGCAAGTAAGGCATTTACTCACATACTCCGTTACATCGCGCTTCATACGCGACACCAATAATCATTCATCATATCTTGATACATCTTTGTAACAGGGTGATAAATGGATTATCAAGTCTTATGAGCTTCATCCATAATCTTCCCAGATAGATCCCCATAACGAGGAATCCATATTCATCCGAATCGAGTTCTAACACCATGAGCGTTTTCACTTTACTCCAAGACCACACCTCTCATTCTTTTGTAGTTAACGCAACCTTCTTTCAATGCCTCATCTTGAAACTCCTTGACCTTCAACATCACATCAGAGTTAATAATCAACTAATTAGTCTTCACCCGAATCAGCTCGAGTCTCTCTTTTCGGCTAAGGGCATCTGCCACCACGTTGCCTTGCCCACATAGTAGTGGATCTCACAATCATAATCCTTTATGTGCTCCATTCGTCGCCTGTGCCTCATATTAAAATCCCTCTGCTCAAAGAAGTACTTCGAGCTCTTATGGTCCATAAAGATCGTACACTTCGTCCGATACAGATAGTGCCTCCAAATCTTTAGTGCAAGGACCACAGCTGCTAGCTCTAAGTCATGAGTAGGATAATTGACCTCATCAACTTTCAAGTATCAGGATACATAGACAATGGCCTTTCCTCACTGCATCAACACGCAACCAAATCCCGAGTAAGAGGCATCTGAATAAACCACCAAATCCTCGCTTCCCTTGGATAAAAACAAGACAGGAGCTTGAGTCAAGCTCATTTTTAACTCCTCAAAAGCACTCTCTTCAGGTTGACCCCATACAAACTTTACATCCTTGCAAGTCAACTTAGTCAATGGAGAAGCTATCTTGGAAAAGTCTTGAATGAATCTCCTATAATAACCCGCCAAACCCAAGAAAATACGAATCTCGGATGACGTCTTTGGACACTTCCATTGCATCACCCCCGACACCTTTACTGGGTCCACCATAGTCCCCTCGGGATTCACCACATGTGAACTTATAGAATTTAGCATACAGCTACTCCTTCCTTGGTGTCTTCAACACTTCCTGAATATGACTAGCATTCTCCTCCTTGCTCTTCAAATAAATCAGGATATCATTGTAACATCCACCTTTTTTCCAAGTTAAAAGCCAAACTCGAACCCATTTTAAACTCTCACTATTAAATTGTTTTATAGTTTTAATGAATCAAAATGCATTAAATGTGCAGCTTACATTATGAATTATTTATTTATTAATTATCTGAACAACTTGTCATAATTTATGGACTTATAGACAATTCTTATTGATAAAGTTATAAAGTTTTATAAATCATTTTATCATAAACAATTAAATAGAAAAGATGTATCAAAAACTTATAAAGTATAAAATGAATAAAGTTTTATTAGTAATTATGAATTTTAATTATTGAAAATAAATAATCAAATTATAAATAATTTACAAGATTTATAAAAGTTATAAAGATTAACAAATAATTAACTTGATTTATTATTTAAATTAGTTTTACAAGTCTAGGGTTACTTTGTAATTTCCTAAACTTAATTTAAAAAGTTGTTGAATGAAATAACAAACAAGTAAAGTACAGGGACCAAACTTGTAAATTTGTTTTAAAAAAAACAACCCCCGTCGTGTTCCTCGTCTCCGGCCACCACCTCCGGCCATACTCCGGCAACACAAAAACCCCCAAAATTAATCGAGTTTAATTGCAAAACAACCGTTCCTCGGTTATTGTGCGTCAAATTCGAACTAATGACCCTTTTAATACGTATTATGAAGTTGTTAATTCTCTCGAATCAAAAACGAAACATTTGTTCCAATAATCGAACCGTTCGACGGGTTAAAACATCAATTGGGTGTATTTTATCATAGTAAAACATCCTAATCGACTTCTTGAACTATCTACAACTTCAATTTCATTCACAATATACACATACCTTGATTTCGATCACCACCCTCGTCCACGACCTGCAACTTACTCAACAGCTTTCCTCGAAGCATTGTGGCTTAAAATTGATTGAGGGCTTTGAACCATAAACACTCTCTCAAGCCTCATACGAAAGGAATTTGATTATCATCGTCGTTTGCATCTGAATCTCTTCCTACTCGGTCGCGATATTAACTTCTTATTATTTATCATCGTTTCGATCTCGAAAAGGTAAATTGATCCTACCTTTACAATAGTGTTGAGGTGTTAATGAATAGCCCTAAACTTATTGCAACAATCATTAAAGAATTGGGATTCAATTTGGATCCAAATCAAACTAGAGTTTATATAAAAGTAGGGGATTTGGTATTTAATGTTTTTAAACTTTTTAATTGAGCTTTTATCAGAGTTGGGCCTTATACCCACCGGTAAAACACATGAACTTTACAAATGGGGTCCCGAGTTTGAACCTGGGAACCCTTAAGTTATTTTTATTGTTATTTTTTTATCATTTTAAATTTCGTAAATTCTTAATATATTATTTAACCAAAATAAAATTATTGTTGTTAATCAAATTTATTCAGGAAATTATTCATATAATTTCTGAAATTTTTAAACAAAATATATTCTAATTTTTATAGTTTAAAATTATAAAAACTACGACAAAAGTTATTTAAAACTTTTCCTTTTATTACTTTATAGTGGTTTTCTTTAAATCAAATAAGTCATGTTATATATATATATATATATATTATATATATATATATATATATATAATTAGTTAATACAGCTATTCCTTTAAATTTCGTTTAAGATTCTTGAAATTTACGAAACAATATAAATTCTATTATACTTTACTTTTATGTTAAAGTGTTGATAATAAATCATATAAATCATATAAAAGCTTGATATTAGTTATTATACTTTAATTTTATTTTAAAGTCTTGATATTATAGGACTTTTATAAAAATCATTTTAGAAAGTTCAAAATTCTATGAAATGATTTTCATGATTTTAATGTCATTTAACAAGTATTCAATTAATCAGCTTTATCAAATTTTAAATAATTAATTATTAAATTAATTTTTTCTTTTCACACATTATACTTAATTTCTATCAAATCAATAAATTAAATTATTCAATCATTATTAATATATTCTTGGTCTTAATTGATTTATATCATCTTTATTAAACCAAATCATAAACGATTCTTTATTTTATTTAATTATTTAAACCCCCAAATTCCAATTGAAACACTAGTTCATGTCGTATTGTTAAATCTTATTATTGAACTTAATCTTGAAATTAATATGTTTAGGTAACTTGTAGCAGAAATCGTTGGAGCCTCGTTTAAATTCTTATCATCATCTTGTATATATACCTTGTTAGTTTTCTATGTGAGTATTTGTATACCCCTTTTCATACTTTCACATTTAGGGTGAAACATGTTACATTATAAACTTTGCACTTGTAAACACGTTTGATTCTTGTAAATTTATGGCATTTTACCTGTATGTTGTGGTTAGTTTAACATTGTGGCTACCATGTAATGTCGAATATATGTACAATCATTAACTATTGCTAGCCTAGCGAAGTCATAGATCTATGAGCCAGACAAGCCTGCTTGGTTGATCCAAGTACACTTAGCTAATTGTATATACTTGTAAACGTTTGAGACTTGCAAAACATTGTCGAGGTTTGATTGTGCATTCTATCTTACATCCCTAGTTACTTTGTTCTCTAACTCACAACATGAATTGCAATCTTTTATATACTTATGTAAGGCAAACTATTGAAATCTCACCAACTTTCAAAGTTGACCTTTTATTTTTAACATGTTTCAGGTTGCTTACTTGAAGATCTTCATGTGCTCATATAGGACTTGGACCTAGATTAATTGAAAGACTTATGTATTTGGTTATATATTGATTGTTATGTTATTAGTTTATTTGTCTTGTAATGTTTATTAAATAATGACATTTAATATTATTTCAACTTAATTAGTTCCATGTGCTATGAGCAATCGTCTCCCATTCATCCGCCTCGATGATTCCGCTGTCGGTCGGGGTGTGACAGATTGGTATCAGAGCCATGGTTATAGGGAATTAGGTTATTAGAAATGGAATGACCTAGACTATAACTAAGTATCTTTACACATGAATCCTTTCATGTATTTTTATATGCTTACATAGGATTTTATGTGCCTTATGTGTTTATACTTGGTTATATGATTATATGCGTTATGTGTTTATGCTTATACCTTTAAATCTTATCAATGCACACACGAAACTTAAATCATATTCTACGGCATTATATGCCTCAAACAAATGGTTTTCAAAATGTGCTTTTGAATCATTATTTGTGGTTTTCAAGTCTCATCAAAGTCTATATCCTATAACTTGAAACATGTAATGCTGAAAGAGTGAGATGCCTGTATCTCGAGGTGTTTTGTCTAGGCAGGGTAGTCATATAAATCCAAATCAACCGATGGATCCGTTTACCTTATCTGGGAACCCTTGGGGTGAGTGTCCACTTATAGTTACGCATGTCTTCACTAAGGTTGTAGTTGACATAATACTTTGATAAGTCAACGTAATGTTTTGGTTTGTGAACCGAACATTACACTCGAATCATTTTGTTATTTTGACTCGTTTCATCATTGATTTTGTTTCCTTTGAATCTAAAAACTCATTATCCCATTTCTCTTAATGATCCTTAAAAATCTTTCTAAATGTCTTCCCCTCCAAACCTAACTTATTCCGAGAACCCATTACAATTATACTCTCCTTCTAAATTAAATCTTTAAACTTAACAACCTGATTCTCATATTAATGTTACACTAATGAACCTTTGACACTTCAATGACATAAGTAAATAAGAATCATTATTTAAGAACCCCGTAAAAGTTATCTTGTTTAGAAGCTCTTATGAATTCCAAATCTTATCCAAAAGTGTCTTGACCATATTTTTATTTCTCATGTGGTCATGCTAAGTCTTTTGTTGATCTAAACTTGGTGTTTCACTCATGTCAAAACCTTCTTAATCATCTTGAACCGTTTAAAATACAAACTTATCAATAAAGATTCCAAATTATAATCTTGTACCCTTTGCCAACAAAGACATAAAATCATGAATTATGAAATTTAACAAATTTAACAAATTCAAGCACAACAAATGCATCATAATTAAACTCATTAAATTTAAACGTTCCAAGTGACACTTGCAAACGTGAAATGAAACCCAAGTCTCCTCATATCTTTGAAATTAGTTTACCCATAATTAAATTTCAGGATGAAATTTCTTAAAGTAGGGGAGACTATAACATCCACCTTTTTCCAAGTTAAAATCCAAACTCGAACCCATTTTAAACTCTCACTATTAAATTATTTTATATTTTTAATGAATCAAAATGCATTAAATGTGCAGCTTACATTATGAATTATTTATTTATTAATTATCTAAACAACTTGGCATAATTTATGGACTTATAGATAATTCTTATTCATAAAGTTATAAAGTTTTATAAATCATTTTAAAATAAACAATTAAATAGAAAAGATGTATTAAAAACTTATAAAGTATAAAATTAATAAAGTTTATTAGTAATTATGAATTTTAATTATTGAAAATAAATAATCAAGTTATAAATAATTTACAAGATTTATAAAAGTTATAAAGATTAACAAATAATTATCTTGATTTATTATTTAAATTAGTTTTACAAGTCTAGGGTTACTTTATAATTTCCTAAACTTAATTTAGAAAGTTGTTGAATGAAATAACAAACAAGAAAAGTACAGGGACCAAACTTGTAAATTTGTTTTAATAAAAAACCAACCCCCGTCGGCTTCCCCATCTCCGGCCACCACCTCCAGCCATACTCCGGCAACACCAAAACCCCCAAAATTAATCGACTTTAATTGCAAAAAACCGTTCCTCACTTATTGTGCGTCAAATTCGAACAAATGACACTCTTAATACGTATTATGAAGTTGTTAATTTTCTCGAATCAAAACCGGAACATTCGTTCCAATAATCGTACCGTTCGACGGGTTAAAACATCAATTGGGTCTATTTAATCATAGTAAAACAACCTAATCGACCTCCTTGAACTATCTATAACTTCAATTTCATTCACAATAGACACACACCTCGATTTCGATCACCACCCTCATCCACGACCTGCAACTTACTCGACAGCTATCCTCGAAGCAGTGTGGCTTAAAATTGATTGAGGTCTTTGAATCATAAACACTATCTGAAGCTTCATACGAAAGGAATTTGATTATCATCGTCGTTTTCAACCGAATCTCTTTCTTCTCGGTCGCGATATGAACTTATTATTTATCATCGTTTCGATCTCGAAAAGGTAATTTGATCCTACCTTTACAATCGTTTTGAGGTGTTAATCAATAGCCCTAAACTTATTGCCACAATCATTAAAGAATTAGGATTCAATTTGGATCAAGATCAACCTAGGGTTTATATGAAATTAGGGGATTGGTAGTTAATGTTTTTAAACTTTTTAATTGAGCTTTTATGAGACTTGGAGCTTATAGCCCACCGGTAAAACACCTAAACTTTACACATGGGGTCCCGGGTTCGAACCCAGGCACCATCAAGTTATTTTTATTGTTAGTTTTTATATCATTTTAAATTTCGTAAATTCTTAATATATTATTTAATCAAAATAAAATTATTGTTGTTAATCAAATTTATTCCAGAAATTATTAATATAATTTCTGAAATTTTTATGCAAAATATATTCTAATTTTTATAGTTTAAAATTATAAAAACTACCACAAAGTTATTTAAAACTTTGTCTTTTATTACTTTATAGTGGTTTTCTTTAAATCAAACAAGTCATGTTATATATATATATATATAATATATATATATATATATATATATATAATATATATATATATATATATATATATATATATATATATATATATATATATATATATATATATATATATCTTGTGAGTTTTCTATGTGAGTATTTCTATACCCCATTTTTATACTTTCACACTTTGGGGTGAAACATGTTATATTATAAAAAGATGGCATTTTACCTGTATGTTGTGGTTAGTTGAACTTTGTGGCTACCATGTAATGTCGAATATATGTACAATCATTAGCTATTGCTAGCTTAGCAAAGTCATAGACCTATGGGCGAAACAAGCCTGCTTGATTGATCCAAGTACACTTAGCTAATCGTATATACTTGTAAACGTTTGAGAGTTGTAAAACTTTGCCGAAGTTTGATTGTCTATTTTGTCTTACATCCCTAGTTACTTTGTTCTCTAACTCACAACATGAATTGCCATCTTTTATATACTTATGTAATGCGAACTATGGAAATCTCACAAACTTTCAAAGTTGACCTTTTATTTTTAACATGTTTGAGTTTGCTTACTTGAAGATCTTCTTGTGCTCATATAGGACTTGGACCTAGACTAATTGAAAGACTTTTGTATTTGGTTATATATTGATTGTTATGTTATTATTGTATTTGTCTTGTAATGTTTATTGAATAATGACATTTAATATTATTGCAACTTAATTAGTTCCATGTGCTATGAGCAATCATCTCCTATTCGTCCGCCTCGATGATTCCGCCGTAGTTGGGGTGTGACAATCATCAATAAACACAATCACTGATTTACCCCACATCGTCCGACATACTCAATTCATCCAGTCCAAAAAAGCAGCTGGCGCACTGGCTAAACCAAAAGACATAACGAGGAACTTGTAGTGTCCATAACGCATGTGAAAATCTGTTTTAGGAATATCTTGTTCATTCACCTTCAGCTGATGGTAGCCAGATTGAAGATCTATCCTCGACAACCAACTGGAACCTTGTAGTTGATCAAAGAAGTCATCAATCCTCGATAATGGATACTGATTCTTCATTATCAGCTTATTCAGCTCGTAGTAGTCGGTACAAATCCTCGTACTACCATCTTTCTTCTTCACAAACAAGACCGGAGCACCCCATGGAGAGATACTCGGTCTAATGAACCCCTTATCAAACAATTCTTGTAGTTGTTCCATCAACTACTTCATCTCTCTTCAGTCTCCCACATAGACTCAGATCCCTTCCTATGCTTCCACTATACACACACAAGTGGAACTACTTTATTCCTTAACCTCTTCTCCTTATGATCAATGAACACCATTGGCTGCACCGCATAATTGAGTCGTTCATCTACTTTGATATTTTCTAGTGGTACAACCATATCCACGTCAGCTAAACACTTCTGCACATGAGATAATGGAATGCCGGGTGACTTCCTATTAACTCATGGGGTCGTTCAAACTTGTAGGCCACCTCTCCTATTCGAGCAATGACTCAGAAAGGCCCTATGTATCTCACACTCAACTTGCCCCGCTTTATAAACCAATGATGCCCTTCCAAGGTGAGACTTTCAACATGACCTAGTCACCCACCTAGTACTCCATCGGTCTACATTGTTTGTCAGCATACGAATTTTGCGTATCCTTAGCTGTCTGCATAAAAGCTTTGATCCTTTCTAGCTTCTCAGTCGTAGCCTCGACCACCTCGACGCTCCCTAACCCTTTATGGCCAATATCACCCAAACATGCGGGTGTTCTATATCTCCTACCATATATCATTCATAATGGGGCATACCAATGTTGGCATGGTAACTATTATTGTATGAGAATTCAGCTAAAGGTAAATGGTGGACCTAACTTCTAGCGTCTGAATCAATGACGCATGCCCAAAGCATATCTTCTAGTGTTTGAATCAACGAGAGTAAGTGGTCGACCCAACTTCGAAAATCAATGACGAATACCCAAAGCATATCTTCTAGCATCTGAATAGTCCTTTGCGACTGACCATTTGTCTAAGGATGATAAGGCGTACTAATGTGTAACTTTGTCCCCATAGCATCATGGAATTTCATCCAAAATTTGGATGTAAAACATGTGTCACGATCAAAGACGATAGACACCGGCACACCGTCATGAGTTACAATCTCCTTGATGAATAGATCCACGAGTCTCTCAGAGGAATATGTTTCACAGATCGGTAGGAAGTGAGCACTCTTAGTTAAACGATCAACTATCACCCATATGGCATCATACCCTTTCGCCATACGCTGTAACTTTGTGATAAAGTCCATGGTGATATGCTCCCACTTCCAGTCAGGTATAGCCAAAGGTGGATCTTCCTATATGGATTATGATGCTTCGCCTTCACATTCAAGCAAGTAAGGCACTTACTCAGATACTCCATTATGTCACGTTTCATACCTGGCCACCAATGATCTTTCTTCATGTCTTGATACATTTTCATGGCACCGGGATGAATGGAATACCGAGTCTTCTGATCTTCGTCCATGATCTTCCCACGTAGTTCCCCATAACGAAAAATCCACATTCGTCCGAATCAAGTTCTAGCACCAAGAGTGTTTTCACCCAACTCTGCGCCTAGACCGCATCCTTTCGAAGTTAAGATGATTTTCCTTCAATGCCTTATCTTGAAACTCCTAGAACGACTTCATCATATCAGAGGACATAATCAATTGGTAAGCCTTTACCCAAATTGGTTCAGGCCACTCCTTTCGGCTAAGGGCATCCACCATTACGTTCGCTTTAACTGGATGGTAATGGATCTCACAATCATAATCCTTTATTAGCTCCAACCATCGCCTTTGTCTCATATTCAAATCCTTGTGCTCAAAGAAGTACTTCAAGCCCTTGTGGTGTGTGAAGATGGTGCACTTACTCCCATACAGGTAGTGCCTCCAAATCTTTTACACGAAGACCACAACTCCTAGCTCCAAGTCATGAGTAGGAATCTTAACCTCATGAACTTTCAATTGTTGGGATGCATAAGCTATCACCTTTCCTCGCTACATCAACATGCAATCCAACCCGTAGTAAGAGGCATCTGAATACACCACCAAATCACCGCTTCCGTTGGGTAATGATAAAACTAGAGCTCAAGTTAGCCTTGCCTTTAACTGCCCAAAAGCCTTTTCTTATTCATGACCCCACACAAACATCTCATCCTTACGGGTCAGCTTGGTCAGTGTAGAAGCTATCTTAGAAATGTCTTGGATGAATCTCCTGTAATATTCTGCCAACCCCAAGAAACTACAGATCTCAGATGGCGTCTTTGGAGACTTCAATTGCATCACCGCCTCCACCTTTGCCGAGTCTACGATAATCCCCTCAAGATTCACCACGTTACCCAAGAACTAAACTTCGTACAACCAGAATGCGCACTTAGAGAACTTGGCATACAACTTCTTCTTTCTCAATGTCTCTAACCTTTCTCAAATGTGACCGGCATGCTCTGCCTCCTTTGGGTAATGCTAAAACTAGAGCCCCAGCCAGCCTTGCCTTTAACTCCCCAAAAGCCTTTTCTTATTCGTGACCCTACACAAAATTCTCATCCTTACAGGTTAGCTTGGTCAGTGGAGAAGCTATCTTAGAAAAGTCTTGGATGAATCTCCTATATTATCCTGCCAACCCCAAGAAACTACGGATCTCAGATGGCGTATTTTGAGACTACAATTGCATCACCGCCTCCCCTTTTTCCGGGTCTACCATAATCCCCTTAGGATTTACCACGTGACTTAAGAACTGAACTTCGCACAACCAGAATACGCACTTGAAGAACTTGGCATACAACTTCTCTTTCTCAATGTCTCTAACACTTATCGAATGTGACTGCCATGCTCTGCCTCACTCTTCCAATATATTAGGATATCATCAATAAACACAATCATTGATTTGTCGGACATTGGCCGACACACTCGATTCATCATGTCCATAAAAGCAGTTAGCAGGTTTGTTAAACCAAAAGACATAATGAGAAACTTGTAGTGTCCATAACGCGTGTCAAAATGTGTTCTAGGAATATCTTGCTCCTTCACATTCAACTGATGGTAGCCAGATCGAAGATCTATCCTCGAGAACCAACTGGCACCTTGGAACTGGTCAAACAAGTCATCAATCGTCGGCAATGAATATCAATTCTTCTCCGTCAACTTGTCCAGCTCGTGGTAGTCAATACACATCCTCATACTACTGTCCTTTTTCACAAGTAAGACTGGAGCACCCCAAGGAGAGATACTCGGTCTAATGAACCACTTATGAAGCAACTCCTGTAGTTGCTCCATCAATTCCTTCATCTCAGTCATAGCCAACTGATACGATGCCTTAGCAATAGGTTAGGCACCTTGTATCAAGTCAATCTGAAATTCATTCTCGTGATCCGGTGGCACACCTGGTAAGTCTTCTCAAAACACATCCGCAAAGTCACACACAATCGGTACATCGGACAGTCGTGGTGTTGACGCAATCACATCCTTTAAGTAGGCCAAGTAGGCACTACATCCACGTCTCATGCACTTTCTTGCCACCGCTATCGAAATTACCTTCGGGGTAGTCGTAACTCGATCACCATAAATTGTAACCGAACTACCATCAGGCACAATCAATCTGACCATCTTCGTGCAACATACAATATTCGCCTAGTACTCTGCGAACCAATTCATTCCTAGGACTACATCAAGACCGCCTAAGGTCCGTGAATGGTCTAATAGTGAACTTATGACCTTCTAATTCTATGTCACAGCCTTTTATAATCTCAGAAATCCTGGTAGACTTACCTATGGTAGTTTCTACATCCAAGGGCACACCAATACTTCTACTCCTAATGGGCAACATAGCACAAAAGGCAGCAGAAATGAAACTCCTACTAGCACCAGAATCAAATAGCATAGATGCAAGAGTTTGGTTTACTAGAAACGGACCTAACACCACATCAGGGTCCGCCAAAGCCTCCTCCTGAGTCATCATGAATGCTCGAGCACTCACCTTTTGCCCTTTTGTCCCGACCAACTTATTCGCACTAGAACTCTAAGCCCTCGGCTTCTTGCAGTCCCTTCTCATGTGACCTTCTCCACCATAGTTAAAACATCTGGCCACACGACAATCCTTTGCTATTGGACCCGTCCTCACTTGAAGCATACATTCGATCCCCACCTACATTTTCTGATATGCTCCTTTCCATCTTTATCACACCTCTTCGACCCTGCACTGGGTGTGACCACACGCCGGTCATCCACCGTGCACTCTTGTTGTTTGTCGGGGCACCACCCCGACAAAACCTCTTCCCGTTCAAGTTCCGGTCACCACCACCTTTCTTACTAACATCAGCCACCACCACTTCACGCTCATCATACAGCCTCCCTGCCAGATCAACCACCGACCTAAACGTGCTTGGTCAGGCAGTGATCATGTGTCTGTAGATGTCGTTGGCAAGCCCTGAATGTATCTCTTGATCTTCCGTGACAAGGGTGTCACCAGATTTGTCACCAACCATGCCATCTCATTAAATTTGGTGGTGTATTGCTAATGTATCATGGTTCCCGCCTCCAGCTACAGGAACTTCCTTTCCACCTTGTCCAACTCCCTATGAGGACAGAATTCCTTAATCACCAACCTCTTCAACTCTGCCCACCTCATCCTTCCAATCGCCCTACTACACTCGGCTTGGACGATATTGTCTCACCAACACAGAGCTGAGTCCACAAATGAATGAGTGGCAAACCTCACCTTTTGATCTTCTCAGCACTCACTGATATCAAGAATTGCCTTCATCTCCCTCACCCACTGGTGAGTAGCAGCAGCGATGTTGTTTACATCAAAAGTCAAGGGCTTGCGATCTCTAAAATGCCCTATAGTTACAACCTCGTCCTTCCTCAGGCACGAGATCTTCTTCTTCTTCCTCATCAGTAGAGACAACCATCTTAGTCTCTGGTTGCTCCCTTTCTCCTGAGGACTTGTTCCTCTCCTTCCTTTCTCCATCTCTTACAGCCATTATTACTTCGGCCACCACAAACAATAAGATTGTCTGCATGACCTGGTGAACGTCCTCCATCAGAGCCTCCTTCACTAAGGCCCTCAAATTAGCACTTTTATCACCACCCTCTGGATGAGGGGTCTTAGGCTCTTCATGAGCCACTTCTTTAGCTCTAGCCCTATCACTCGTGACTCATGGTCCAGCACCACGTCCACCATGGCCTTCAACTCGAGAAGCCTTCGAAGATCTACCACCAACCATCCTCTAAGCACGCTATAAGATCCAAACACCAACACGGTCATTCAAGGGCATTGCTCAGTTTATGTCTAGTATAGTAAGTCCCTAATTATAGTGGCCAGTTGTGATTAGCCACTTACCTTACTCTCCATACCCCAAGCATTTCTATTTCGACTACATGAGTGTCTAAATGTACTATGAAGCACATAAATCATATAATATGTACACATAACAACAGTTAACATTAAGAAAATACCAAATGGAACGTAGGTACTCAGTCTGGCATCCCTTCTATTTTATCCCATTCTCAGTTTAAGTTTAGGTTTCGGTTTCTTGTGAACATATTTACCCGTTTCACTTAAACTTTGACCCTAATATTAATTTGTAAGGCCCAGTCCCCAGGATGCTTACAACTAGGCAATCATCCAACATAAAATATAAAACAAACATTTAAATTTGCTAAAATATTGTAGTGGAATAACTTAAAAACATCTCATATATTAATTACTGCATTTGCAAAATAATACAATGTAGTTAACTATTGCAAAATATTATCATTTGTATTACATCACAAAAACATCATAGTTCTACAAAATGGATGTCATCCAAAAATGCCAAGTAGCTGCCCCCCGCCATCCTCAGCAACAATTACTTGCCAACTGGAAATACATAACAGTCAGCGTTGCTAAGTGAAATCTACTTTTACAAAAATATAATATTTTTCTTTCGTTAAAACCCATTTTTTTACTTCCATATGTGATCATACATCATACATACACATAGATAATATCATTATTATCTTTCATCATCGTTTGTTAACATTCATCCGTTTATCATCGTATGTCATCATTATCATTTTTTATCTTTCGATGACTTGTACAGTACCCTGAACATTATGCACGAAGCTGACCCTTGGGCATGGGGCAAGTACACTCATCATTATCATTCATCTTTCATTCCAGACCAATGTCATGTGTTATACCCCACCTTCATGCATAAAGCGGGTACTGGGCTGAAAACTATAAATAGACTCCCATACGTTCTGCTCGGTGGCCTGATCATAGTACCAGGGTAAGCAGCAAGGGTCCCATACATATGGTCAATCATAAACATTAAACCCCACTGTACATCCTTTCTAGGTAGCTAACCCACACACAGTTGAGCTAACACCCTTCACAAGGTGTGAACCTCCAGACATTGCTTGCAAGAATTTCATTCGTTCACTCATTACGTTCCACTTTCAATATCTTAAATCTTTCGATTCGTTAAGATAATGCTTTATGTTCATTATCAGAAGTAGACCACGTAAAGTCATGGACTAATACATAATAGGAACATAAAATATAACATAACACATTCACACATAACATTATCATAAATATCACATACAAAATCACACATCATCCATCTCCCTACACATACACATGAACATATAGGAATTCACCCCAAATCTTATCAAAACATTTAAATATGCATTTCCACCCCTAAACAGTTTAAAACCTTTAAAATAAGGGATCTAGAACTCACTTGGACTTGCTGAGTAGCTTCTCAATCAAGCTTACTAAGCAAGGGTCACGCTACACAACCTGTAGATAGGTTAACACTCAAAGGAGTTAATTTATGCCTAATTTCGCTGGATGAACAGCAGTTTTGCTGCTAGTTTTGTAGCTAGTTTCGAGTGGCATTTTCGCCCAACTTTCGTTGGTATGCATCGCTGCAAAATTACTAGTGAAACTAAAGTTTCCCCGGATCCACAGTTTCACAGGAAGAATTGACAGTTTCTCTAGACGAACTGATATTTTCTCTGGATGCATAAAAGTTATGTTCCAGCCTATTTTTAACCCAAAACATCAATCTTTTACACCCAAACCTTGGTTTATCACCAATAAACTATATCTAAGCTTCGTACATATTTTCTTACACAAAAACATGAGTTTTAGGTGATTCTTTGCCACTTTCCAAAACCCCAATCCCTAGAATCCGGGTTTACATCAAAAGGAATGATTAAATAATGTTTCTTACCTGGATTCTTGGTCTTTTCTTGTGGTTTGGATATCCACGAACACCGATCTTAAATCTCTTCATCAACGAGCCTTGAATCACCAATTTCTCCCTATTTTCTCACTCTACACCCTCTCTCTAGAAATTGGGTGTTGAGTGGCAAATATGAGTGACTCAAGCTGATTCGTTTATATATATCGGGCGTTCTCGGGACCTAAAACTCCTCGAACACATAACTCGCAAGGTCTACTCGGTGCATAGTCCATCTCCGGCTTATTTTCTTTTAAAAAATCCCAGCTAAGCCCATTAATATTAATTTTATCGTCTCGACATTAATACGAGCACTACACAACCGGTCATCGAATGGTAGTGGTGTTGGCGTGTCCATATCCTTCACGTAGGCTAAGTAGGCACTACATCCATGCCTCATGCACTTTCCCGCCACCACCTTCGAAATCACCTTTGGCATCGTAGTGACTCGATCACCATAAACTATCACCGAACTCCTGTCAGTCGGTGTCAATCGGATCATCTTCATGCGACACATAATGTTTGCCTCGTAGTCCACCAACCAATCCATTCGTAAGACTACATCAAAACCGCCTAAACACATCACGAACAATCTAGTAGGGAACTTATGACCTTCTAGTTCTATGTCATAACTTTCTAACATCTCAAAAATCCTCGTAGACATACCTATGGTAGTTTCTACATAAAAGGGCTCAACTATACTCCTAACAAACAATTTAGCACAAAAAACAGCGGAAATAAAACTCTTACTAGCACCAAAATAAAAAAAGACACAAGCAAGAGTTTGGTTTACTAGAAACGTACCTAACATAAGATCACAGTTCGTCCTAGCCTCTTCCTGAGTCACCGTGAAGGCTCTGGCACTCGCCCTCTGCTCTTCAGTCCTTACTGTGTTCTTCCTTGCCCCAGAACTGTTAGGATCAGTGATTTATGTTTGATTAATTAGAGTAGATTGCAGTGGAATTCGAACAATGAATTAGACAATTTAGAAAGAACTCAATTAATATTTAATGGAATAGTACACGGTTATAAAGAGAGAGAGAGAATTCTACAAAAGCAATATTTCATTCAAATGCTTTCGTGGTTGCTGAAAGTCACACGTTACAATTAGGTCAACATTCCTTATATAAGGAATGTGACGTCTGCTGATGTCACTTCATAGTGACATCTAACAGAATTATACAAACAACTGAAACTATGCAAACTACTGAGAATGTTCTCAACAACTGATCACATCTCAGAGAATGCTAAGTACAAGAACATAAAACTACTGAACTAAAACTACTGAAACTATAAACTACTGAAACGTAAATTACAAGTACTGAAAAGGAAAACCATCACAACTACTAAAGTTAATAACTTCAGCTGTTGTGACAACTACTGATCACTCTGGTCTTCAGTCTTTGTCTTCAGTCTTTGTTCTTCATACTTCTATTTCAAACGTTGTCTTTAGCTGATAGCTTCAGCTTCAGACTTTGTCTTCAGTACTTCACTTTCAGACTTTGTCTTCAGTACATTACTTTCAGACTTTGTCTTCAGTAGAAATCTTTAGATCTTGTCTTCAGACTTTGTCTTCAGACCTTGTAATCAGCTGATGTCTTCAGCAGCTGTAATGCCTGTGGGACTTGGAGGTTTTTCTGATCAGGCTCATTGGTTCTTTTGGTCCAACAAACTCCCCCTGAACCAATGTAGCAAAAACCTTTAAGTTTATTGATGATCCCACTTATTATTTGGCAGAAACACCCTCTTGATCAGCTTCAGAGGTAATCATGTAAGCACAGGCCGGGAAAAGGTTTCTGATCTTTTGATTGGCTAAGTGTGGAAGGGAACTCTGTCTTGGGGAAACTGGACACAGAGTCTTGTCCCAACCATGAAACCTAATTCCCGTTGATGAGTCTGTAACACTCTCTTGCATAGGCCTCAAGGAGAACAACTTGTTCCTCCTTGGTGAGTTCTTCTGCTTCTCCCTCAAAGAAGAACTCAGGGCCATAATATTCAGAAAGATACCTTACTGACTTCCCATTCTTCAACTCAACAGTTGTGATCTCTCTGTATGCGAATTCATCTAGATGAGAGCCTTCTAGCAATAACTGGAGTTCACTCTTTTGAAGATCTTCAAGTCTCTTGTATAACAACCCCTTCTTGATCATTTTGTTCTCAAGTAGAGATTGAGGGGTTGTCTTTGTGTTGTGTGCTCTCTTGAATTCTTCTATAATCTCCCAGGGTGAGACTACCATAGCCAACATAATTGCAGCATTCAAAGTCTTTTTCACTTGGCCATGATATCTACTTGGTATGTTCTTCTTGTGTATTCTGGAACTTATCCTGGGTTCTGGCCAAATCCTCACTCTTTCTCTTTGATGTTGGAATGTATGCCTAAGAGTGTACAGCCACAGAGCTTGTTTCTTCATTTCTTGTATGGATGAGGACTGAGGGAAGTCCTTGTCAACCAGTTTGAGAAATTGCTCATCATGCTGCTTCTGCTGTTCTACTTCTTCAATATTCACTTTCATCATTTGCATTTGCAAGTTAGGTGTGATCATCTGTTGACTTCTGGGCTCAGGTTTTTTATGTTTGAGAACAGCAGATATTGGCAGATTGTCTTCATTCTCATCCTCTTCTTCTTCTTCTTCTACCCTCAACACCCTTCTCCACCTTCTGGGTGTATCACTATGTGTGGTTTGAGATGGTTTTTGGGGTAATGGAATTGGTTTTGTGGGTTGAGTTGTGGGTGGTTTTGGTTTAGGGATAGAATTGGCAGATTTTAGAGATGATTGCTTTGAGGGTTGTTTTTGAGTGGGAGTATGAGAAGGCTGATCTAGCAATTTAGTGGCAAGTTTGGCTTTTGAGAGCTTTGTCATCTCAGTTCTCTTCCCAGCACCTGCTTCATCCAGTGCTTCAATGATCAACCCTTTGTTGTAGCTTCCAGAAGAACAGATTTTCTTGGTTATTTCCAAGATACTGTCTCTGGACCAAGACTTCATCTCTATCAATGATCTTCCTAGATATTTGGCATAAACCTGATCATAATCTCCAACCTTTCCCTATCCATCCCAATGTAACTAGCCCATCTTGCTTGAGTTTCATTTAAATCTAGCCTTCTGATCTCAACATCAAAGGTGGCTGTGTCATGACCCTGTCTGAAGAGTTGATCTATTATTTTGTCCATAGAGTTGCTGTGAGCTTCATCAGCTTCTTTGACTAGATCTTCTAAGGACTTTTCTCCATCAGACTTTGACTCAGCACTTCTCTTCCGTTTGTAAGTGATGAGCTGATCTTTCTACTCTTTGTCTATGCTCAGCTCTTGCACTGTGATCAGCTATTTCTTTAAGATCAGATGTTTCTCTGAGATTAGTTCTTGTTCTTTCTCCAACTCCTTTTCCTTTTCTGGTTCTTTCTCATCTTCTACTCTCTTCCTTTTCCTTTCTTTCACTGCCTTAGACTTAGTAGTCTCCCCCTTTTGGGTGCATTGGGATAAGGGGCTTGAAAGGCAGAAAGTGACTTGTGAACAGCATCATGAAGGAGTGTTTGTAGATTTGAGGAGATCCTCTCATCAATGGCTTTATATACTATCTCAGTGATGATGGGAGTGATGAGAGGTAAGGAGCTTTGAAAGGTTGCAACCATCTGCTCAGAGGGGTTCTGTCCCTAAGAGGTGGTGCCAAAAGCAGTGGTTGGTGGCTTAGTTAAATGTATTGGCTGTGTCTTTGGTGAACCTTTAAATGATGGTGCCATCTGTGGGCTTATTGGGGCAGATGGACTTTTATCCTGAGACATTTTGGCTAGCAGTTCTTTGAGTCTGCTCACCTCAGTCTCTAGGATTGTGTTATGGGCTAACACATCAAAGAAAAAGCCCAGGTCATCATCAGTCTTTGCTGAAACATCTGACCTCCTGATTAAATTAGGATATACGTGTCCTGAGTGTAGATCAGTATATGCATGTGCCCCTTGTTTTTGGTTCTGGGGACTTCCTGCCTCTGGACTTGTCCTTCATTGGCAGTTGCCTCTGGTGAGGTCTTATATATGTTACCAACTTCATCCTGTTCATTTGCTGAATCACTAGAAGTGGCAGTCTGACCAGATGTTCTAACCTCCTCTTCTACACTTGGAGATTGAACATTATAACCCCTGTGCTGTGGGTTATCAACAGCAGTTTGGTCCTCCCCCTTAATCATTGAGGTATTCCCAGTGTTAATTGGTTTTTGGGGAGGGGCTGAGGAATGCAGCTGACTCAGCACTTTAGCAACTATAAGGGTTGGGCTTTGAGGGGCGGTTGAATTTGGAGATTGGTCAGAAGCAGATTGCACCCGGGGTGAGAGATGCTCTTCAATCATAACCTTCTCAACTAAGATAGGTTATAGTAATGTGGTATCCCCAAATTTGGTTGCAACAGGATCCTGTGGAGAGGATACCTTGCGGTTTCAGCTGGTTGAGTCTCTCACATGATTGGGGGGTTAGAACCAGTATGTGTTTCCTGTATTGGTGGTACAGGGGCATCCTCAGGGGACTCATCTCCCTGAGTAGCCTTTTTGGGCTTTTGGGGTTTGGGTTTGGTGGGGACTTTGGATCTGGAGGTGGAGGCTGTGGGTTCCCTCTGCTTGGGTTTGAGCAGCTGGGCAACCCCTTTGAGAGTAGGGTCAGAGTTATGCCTCGAGTATACCTCAGCAAACACAGATGGAGCAGGACACCAAGACCAACAAGGCCTTCAGATTTTAATTGATTTAAAATTATGGCCATCAAAAACCTAGGATGTAGTAGCCATCTGTTTGTCACAAGTTTTTGAGCCAGATCCTTAAGTTCTATAAACACTATCTCAGAAAAATTTAGAGTTTGTCGTTCAAAGATAGAGTACAATACCTGTTGCCATCTTGAGGACATCTGATCCTATGAAGATGTCTTTGAAGCAAGGCAGACATTTCCCATGTGGAAGATAAGTCTTTCAGCATCATGGAAGTGCTTTTTGAGAATGGTTGTAGCACGTAAGTCTCCTTCATACCCGTTGTTGATGAAAGACATATCTATGGTGCCTTTCGGGTATTCTATAATACACGTGACATCATGCAAATTTAGGGTTTTGCGAATGATGTCAGGGGTGATTACCACATGTTTGTGGTTGACCAACGACTGGAGAGTGATTTGGCTATCATTTTCACCAGTTGTTACACAGACGTTGGTCCAGAATTGGTTTAAGGAATCGGGGTATATGGTAGGATTCAAAAGAAAGGCGGTTCTGTATTGGAAATCCACCATAAGATCAATGGCATTATCAAATTTGTTCCAAAAGGCCAATTTCGAGAGGTAGGCAACACAGTTGTGTCCGGGTTTGAGTTTCATGGTCGCCATTGTTGAGAGAAAATGATAGAAAACGGCTAATGAAACGTTCAGATATAAGTACAGGTATTTATAGGTTAAGAAAAGGCTGAAAAGAAAACGACTGAAAGTGTTGGTGTTGTCATCAGTTGTATGAAAACAACTGAAGACTTGGTTTTAACTATTAGACATTTGAAACAACTGAAGACTTGATTTTGGTCATAAGTAGTTATGAAACTACTGAAAACCTTGGTTATGGTTTGAGGTGAAGGAAACAACTGAGGACTTGGTGTTAGTCATTAGTAGTGTGAAACTACTCAAGTCATGGTTTTGTCATCAGTTGTTTAAGGTGAAACAGCAGTTTGTGGAAACGATTGAAGAGAAAATTCTTATCAGTAGTTTTCGTCAATTCTAAGCTTTTCAGCTGTTTCATACTGTCCTCAACACTTACTCATCATACTTTTTAGCTGTTTTCAGTTGTTTCATAAGACATTAGTACTTAGCTATTTTTACTGACATCAGTAGTTATAACTACATCAGTAGTTGTAACTACATCAGTTTCTTTTAATAGAAAGTACAGTACTTTTTAAGTAATTTAGTCTTCAGTAGTTATGAAACCAACTGAGAATAAAACTTATGAGTACTTATTTGTGACATGTATACTAATGGTCGTCAGTACTTGTTTACTGAGATCATCAGTAGTTGTCATTTATTCTAGCTGCAGCATACCAAGCCTTAACACAAGGTTTTGGAAAGTTGAACTGTCCAAAGGCTTAGTAAATATATCAGCAAGCTCATCAGCACATGGCACAAACTTTGGATCAATCAGACCTTTTTCAAAACAATCGCTAATAAAATGGTATCTGATCTCTATATGTTTGGTCCTAGAATGCTGGACTGGATTCTTGACAATACACAGAGCTCAAGCACTATCCATTAACAATGGAGTCATAGTCTCTGTAATGCCATAATCCAATAATTGGTTCTGAAGCCAGAGTACGTGAGATGTACAACTTGCAGCAGCAATGTACTCTGCTTCAGCAGTGGATGTAGCAACAGATGTTTGTTTCTTACTCTGCCAAGAAATCAAACAGTTGCCTAGGAATTGACATCCACCTGAAGTTGACTTTCTGGTTAACTTACACCCTTCATAGTCACTATCAGAAAAAGCAACTAGTTTGCAAGAGTGTTCAGTGGAATACCAAAGACCTAGAGATTGTGTACCTTGCATATATCTAAAGGTCCTCTTGACTGCAATCAAATGAGACTCTTTAGGAGCAGCCTGAAATCTAGCACAAACACAAGTTGCAAACATAATATCTGGTCTAGAAGCTGTTAAGTACATCAAGGACCCAATCATACATTTTTAAAGTGTTTCGTCAACAACTTTACCTTTCTGATCTACATCCAGTTGTGTGGTGTTGCACATGAGAGTAGAACAGGGCTTACAGTTTTGTAAATTAAACTTATTCAAAAGATTTTTTGTATATTTTGACTCATGAATGAAGGTTTCATCAGCCTTTTGTTTGATTTGCAAGCCTAGAAAGAACTGTAATTCTCCCATTGCACTCATTTCAAACTATTGTTTCATTAAACTTGTAAAATCATCACACAATTGGGGATTAGAGGATGCAAAAATTATATCATCAACATAAATTTGAACAAGTAGCTTATGCTGATCCAGTTTCTTAATAAACAAAGTTTTATCTATGGAGCCTCTAATGAAATTATTTTGAAGATGAAAATTTGAAAGTGTTGGACCAAAAGAACCAATGAGCCGGATCAGAAAAACCTTTAAGTCCCACAGACGTCACAACAAGTGCTGAAGACAAAGTCTGAAGACACAAGTGCTGAAAGACACAAGTGCAGAAGACAAAGTCTGAAGACAAGTACTGAAGACAGTCTGAAGACAAGTGCTGAAGACAAGTACTGAAGACCAAGTATCAGACGTTGTCATAACAGCTGAAGAGGTCTTTTTCAGTAGTTGTGACGGTTTTCTTTCAGTAGTTTTATATTTTCCCTTTTCAGTAGTTTTGTAATCAGTAGTTTAGTTTCAGTAGTTTAGCATCAGTAGTTTTATATTTTGTGCTTAGCACTCTTTGATATGTTCTCAGTAGTTGTGAACATTTCAGTAGTTTGTTAAGTGTTATTTATTTTTGTAATAAATCTGCCAGATGTCACTATCCCGTGATATCAGCAGTGACTGCACTCTATATAAGGAGTGTCAACCTAATTGTAATCGGTGAATGATTGAGCAGAAACATTTGATATAATTGAAACATTCCTTTTCACAGAAATATATTCTCTCATTACAACCGTATTTGTTTTTAATGCATACGAATATCAAATTCTTGCTATAATTTGTCTAATTCTTGCTCTTATTCCGCTGCGTTACACTCTAATCCGTCAAACTTGAGATCACTGATCCTGTCAAATGGTATCAGAGCAGGTTATCATTGATCGATCTAATAATTGATCATTGAACTGCTATCCAAGATCCAAGTTTGATTGAATTAGCATTTTTGCAAGAAACGGTTATAGAGATTGAATTTTCTGTGTTTTTGGTCATTCATCCTGAGATTTATTCTTCGTTTTCATTGAGTCTGTTGTGATCTGTGTAAAATCTTTCAAAAGCTTGAATTAAATTGTATTTGGACCTAAAATGACTAGTCCTTCCAATGATCCTTACAATACTGGTTCCTTAACCAAGCCTCCAATGCTGGTTAGGAGTGAGTATAACATATGACAACGACGAATGCTCCATCACGTGTCTGTTAACAGCTCAGGTTGTTGGACATCAGTGGTACATGGTCCACACAAGCCTATGGTGAATAAACCAGAAACCAATCAAATGGTTTCGAAGAGGAGGGAGCAATACTCAGATGAGGATAAGAATTGTTTGAGATTGATGCAAAAGCCCATGGAATTTTGGCCATGGCACTGCCCAATGAAATCTATTCTGGGCTAATGCATTATGAAACTGCCCATGACCTCTGGAATGCCTTGAAAGAACAATTTGGAGGAACAGATGAGGTCTTGGCAAATAATAGAGAAATCCTTGCCCAACAATATGAGACATTCTCTCATAGGAAGGGTGAGACACTGACTCAACAGTTTGAGCGATTCTCTTGTTTGATCTCTAAATTAAAAATGGTCAAACACGAGTACACAAATAGCCAGATGAATAACAGATTTCTCAGATCACTGCCTGAGAGATGGGACACATATACTATTGTCCTACGCTCCAGTGCAAATTTGGACAAACTATCTCTCACCAACTCCATGGGAAATTGCTCACATTTGAGAGAGAGATAGAACAGAAACGAAAATTGTCATCATCTGGAAAGCTCACTGATGACTTTGTACCAGGAAACACTGCCTTGGTAAGTCATGAGTCAGAGTATGCAGGATCAGAATGCCACTATGATAAGCATTTTGATTTCACCTCAAACAATTCTAATCATGCCTTTGTGAGTGTTGATTGTC
Source organism: Flaveria trinervia (assembly GCA_025506515.1). Lineage (NCBI taxonomy): Eukaryota > Viridiplantae > Streptophyta > Magnoliopsida > Asterales > Asteraceae > Flaveria > Flaveria trinervia. The sequence continues at coordinate 92,434,070 of CM046442.1, forward strand.
ATTCTGGTAATAATAGTGACAATCTATCCTTTATCATGGATGATTTGAAGGGCATTGCTGATGATGATTTAGAAGAGATGGATATTTTGAGCCAAATGGCCTTGATCAATATCAGATCTCAGAAATTCTACAAGAGAATTGGCAGGAAATTTCCTGGACTCTCTGACAAAACCAAAGTCGGTTTTGACAAGAGCAAGTGGAAGTGTCATAAATGCCACAGGCTTGGACACTTTGCAAGAGAGTGTAGATCAACTGGATCTAACACCTCTGCACCCTTTTTGACTTTTCCAAATAACAATTCACAATCCAAAGGGCAACATTCTGCTGGTTCTAGTCATTCATCACACCCTCAATCTCCTGCACATTTTGTTCCTCAGGGTCAAATGCCATATCCTTATCCCTGCTATTATATGCCATAGTCAAATCAAGTTCAAGCTCCTATAGTACCACAACCTCATGCACTACCAGAACCTCAACCATCTCCATCTCAATCACAACCTCATCACAACTACTTCACACCTGGAGTCGTTGACGGGAGTAGCTTACCTGATAACTTGTCTGGTCACACTGAGCAATACTATGCTGGTGCTAGTCAACATGGTGGTGAACACCCTTTTGGAAATCTTGCTCTCATGGCCCTGGAGTCTACTGAGGGTTCCTGCTCAAATGCATCATCTTCACAGGTAACTCAGGTATCTTCAGAGGCTAAAGCCAAGTTATGTTGTGAATCATGCATAGCTGCCTTTGTCTCTATTAGAGAGGCAAATGTAGCATTAATAAATCAAAAACTTGAGTTTGAGAAAACCATTTCCAAAAGAAAAGCCGAGTATGAGTCCGCTCTTAACAGTAAAAGTGATGAGATTTATATGCTTAAATGCCAATTAAATGATGAAAAGGCCAAGCTAGAGGTTATTCTGGAAGACCACAGGAGTCTCAAAGAAAAACTTGCAGTGACCCAAGTTGAGTGTGACCGTTGGGTCTCATCATACAAGGGATTTGAAATGCTTCTTAGCAAGCAAACTGCTTCAAATGTGAAGGTGGGTATTGGTTACAACCATACTGCTCCACCAACAGACTTTACTCCTAACTCCATAGTTAAGTCTGAAAGTGAAAGCAATCTCCAAACCACATTATCGTGTGAATCATTCTCCAATGATAATCTAAGATCAGAGAATGAAACCAATGTTAAGATCTCAGCTAATAAATTGACTGATGGTCTAACTACTGAGACTCATATGAAGCTGAGTACTTCAGATGTTGTTCCTCAATGTACCCCAAGTACTGAAAGAGACCCAACATCTGAAAAGCATTTCAAATCAGTTGAAATACAAGGACTAACAACTGCTGAGGAATCCATCAAACGGTCTATTAGGACGGATGGAAAATAGTTGAATTACCAGTCTTTAGCTGTTACAAATCCTTTAGTACCTAGTACTGATAGGAGGAAAGTACTGAACATCACACCTTCAGTAGTTTCCACTTCAGCAGTAGAGACGTCCAAGATGAAGAATAAACCATGTGAAATTTGTGGTAAATTCAATCATCTATGTGATGAATGTTGGTACAAAAAGGGTTTAAAACTCCAAAGGGATGAGGTCATTAAACTAGAAATAAATAAAATGAAAACTGAGTTTGAGACCAAGTTTGTACCACAACCATCTCAACCTGATAAACCCAAGGCCTTACTCAAATCCACTAAGAAGGATGCGGTTTATCAGAAGACAGTTGATATTGTTCCTCATGATAAACATAAGACTAAGTCTGTGAAATCTAAGAAGGAGGAAATCGTGGGTCACAAGAACTCATCAAAAACAAGCTCTGGAGTGTCAAATGAACTGAAAGCTCGAGCTTCAAATCAGACACAGCTTGTTATGATGGTTCAGCATCTGTTGGGGAGAGTTAACCAACTTGAAGCCACTGTGATCAAACAACTGAAAATGAATTCAAGGTCCAAATCTATTTCAGCACCATCTCCATCTTCATCAGTTGTTAATCATGAGAAACCAGCTATGATTAAATCTGTTGATAAAGTTAGTCCCAAAACCAAAAAGGTTTGGGTCTCCAAAGCTAACTAGTTTCTTATGATTTTGCAGGATTCTTCAGCATGCCAAAGAAGCATCTGGTATGTGGACAGTGGAGGATCCATGCACATGACTGGGAGCAGCTCTCTTCTTCATGATTACTCTCAAGGAAAGAAGGGATTTGTCTCATTTGGAAATGATGCTAAAGGTTACATCATTGGAAAGGGATTTGTGTCTAATGGAGATATTAGATTTGATGATGTCAACCATGTGGAGAATCTCAAATACAATCTGTTGAGTGTCAGTCAGATGTGTGACAAAGGACATGTTGCTCTTTTCACAAGCCAGAACTGTAGGATTCTGTCTTCCAAGGTTCTAAGCCTGATTGGCAAAGTACTGGATGATAATACTCTCCTGAAGGCTAACAGGATAGGAAGAGTATATGCCTTGGATTTGTCAAAGAAAATTGAGTTAAAAGGCCATCCATGCTTGTTCTCCAAGGCCTCTCTCCAAGAATCTAAACTGTGGCATAGAAGGCTGGGTCATGTTAATCTCAAAAACATGAATCAGCTGATCCACAAAAGTTTAGTGAGAGGTCTTCCAATAAAGGAGTTCAATTGTGATGAAATCTGCACTGCATGCTTAAAAGGGAAACAACATAAAGTTTCATTCCCACCCATAGAAGAATCCAAGTCTAATGCCTGCTTACAACAACTGCACATGGATCTTTTTGGTCCTGTGAAGGTAATGAGTATGGAAAAGAAGAAATACTGTCTGGTAATTGTGGATGATTACTCTAGATATGTATGGACTTTCTTCTTGCATTCAAAGGATGAGGCTGCTCAGTCCATTATGAACTTTGTGTTACACATTGAGAAGTAGTATTCCCTACCAGTTAAGTGTGTGAGGAGTGACAATGGTACTGAATTCAGAAACCACACTCTTGATGAGTTTTACTTGTCAAAGGGAATCAAGAGGCAGTATAGCATCCCAAGGACTCCGGAGCAAAATGGAGTAGTGGAGAGAAAGAACAGGACCCACATTGAAGCTGCAAGGTCCATGTTGGCTGATTCTGGTCTGCCACTGACTTTTTGGGCTGAAGCTGTCAATACAGCTTGCTATGTACAAATAGAGTTCTAGTAAATCAGAGGTTTATGAAGACTCCATATGAAGTTCTTCATCATTTGGCCCCTTTGATTTCATTCTTTAGAGCATTTGGGTGCCCCTGTTACATTCTCAACACAAAGGATCAACTCCAAAAGTTTGATTCTAAGGTGGATGCAGGGTATTTTGTTGGGTATTCATCCACTTGCAAGGCTTACAGAGTATTCAACTGTCGGACAAAGATAGTTGAAGAAACCCTGCATGTGAGGTTCAATGAATCCCCTAAGGATACAATTCCACAAAACCTATGGAGTTGTTTGATCTGGACATTCTGCAATATGTTCCTTATCAACCGCCTGCTGTTGCAGATCATATGAATCCATCATCTTCTATAGCTAGTCATCCATCTGGTGTTACTGATGATGATGATGATATCAGTAATCACCTTTTCAAGTTTAGTGATCAACTGCCTGATTCAGCTAGACCTGATGTTCCTGTAGCTCCAGTAGCACAATCCACAACAAATGCTGATGAGATTTCTATAACTTCAACTTCCTTTGAATTACCATCTACTGATTGGTTTCAAGGAAATGCTTCACCATCACCATCTGTTGCTGCTGAGCCTGCTACAAACACTTGCACAGATCTATTGTGTACCAAGATCTGAAGAATCACCCTATGTCTCAAATCATTGGTGATATCAATGCTGGCATGTCAACAAGAAGTCAATTGTCAAATTTCTGCTTCTATGCTCTCTTCATTAGTCAGCAAGAGCCAAAGAACTATCACATTGCTTTAAGGGACAATGGATGGGTTGAAGCCATGCAGCTTGAGCTTCTTCAGTTCAAGAAACAGCAGTGTGGGAACTGGTTCCTCTACCTCCAGGTAAGTGTGCAATAGGCAATAAATGGGTGTTTAGGAACAAAACTGATGAAAATGGGCTTATTGTTAAGAACAAGGCCAGACTGGTTGTACAGGGGTTTTCACAAGAGGAAGGTATTGATTATAATGAAACCTTTGCCCCTGTAGCCAGACTGGAAGCAATTCGATTGTTTTTAGCTTATGCTGCTTATCACAACCTTAAAGTTTTTCAAATAGATGTCAAAAGTGCATTTTTGTATGGGAAAATCAAAGAAGAGGTTTATGTATGTCAACCACCAGGTTTTGAGGACAATAAACATCCTAATTGGGTGTATAAGCTTGATAAGGCTCTCTATGGGTTGAAACAAGCTCCTAGAGCCTGGTATGAGACATTATCAAACTTTCTTCTGGAAAATATTTCACTAGAGGCTCCATAGATAAGACTTTATCATTAAGAAAGCTGGGTAGCATAATCTACTTGTTCAAATTTATGTAGATGATATATTTTTGCATCCTCTGATCCACAGTTGTGTGATGCCTTTACAAAGTTGATGCAACAGAAGTTTGAAATGAGTGCCATGGGAGAATTACAGTTCTTTCTGGGTTTGCAAATCAAACAAAAGGCTGATGGAATTTTCATTCATCAGTCCAAATACACCAAAGCTCTTTTGGAAAAGTTTGATTTACAAAACTGTAAGCCCTGTTCTACTCCAATGTGCAACACCACACAACTGGATACAGATCGAAAGGTAAAGTGGTTGATGAAACACTTTACAGATGTATGATTGGGTCCTTGATGTACTTAACCGCTTCTAGACCAGATATTATGTTTGCTACGTGTGTTTGTGCTAGATTTCAGGCTGCACCTAAGGAGTCTCATTTGACTGCAGTCAAGAGGATCTTTAGATATCTGCAAGGCACTCCATCTCTAGGTTTATGGTATTCTACTAGACATTCTGGTAAATTAGTTGCTTTTTCTGACAGTGACTATGCAGGGTGTAAGTTGACAAGAAAGTCCACTTCTGGAGGATGCCAATTCTTAGGCAACTGCTTGATTTCTTGGCAGAGTAAGAAGCAGACCTCAGTTGCTACATCAACTGCTGAAGCAGAGTACATTGCTGCTGCAAGCTGTACATCTTAGGTAGTTTGGCTTCAAAACCAATTATTGGATTATGGCATAACAGAGACTAAGACCCCATTATTAATGGACAGCTCTTTAGCTCTTTGTATTGTCAAGAATCCTGTCAAGCACTCTAGGACTAAACATATTGAAATCAGACACCATTTTATTAGAGATTGTTTTGAAAAAGGTCTGATTGATCCAAAATTTGTTCCTAGTGCTGATGAGCTTGTAGACATTTTCACTAAGCCCTTGGATAGCACAACTTTCAAAACCTAGTGCTAAGGCTTGGTATGCTGCAGCTAGAATAAGTGACAACTACTGATGATCTCAGCTCACAAGTACTGATGATCATTAGTTTATTATTGTCATATATAAGTACTGAAGTTATCCTCCATTCAGAAGTTTTTAAAACTACTGGAGCTGAAGTAACTTCTCAGTACTCAAGTACTTTATTTGTTAAAACTGCTGATGTAGTTACAACAGCTGATGTAGTCACAACAGCTCATGTAGCTACAACTACTGATGTCAGAAATGCAGATAAGTACTGATGACCAATGACGTCTGAAACTCAGATCTAAGTCTGATGAGTAAGTGTGGAGGTCAGACTGAAACAGCTGAAAAGCTATGATTGATGAAAATAGCTGATGAGAAATTTCTCTTCAGTCGTTTATACAACTACTGTTTCATTAACAACTGAAGCCAAAACTATGTCTTCAGTAGTTTACAACTACTGAAGACTAACACCAAGACTTCAGCTGTTTCAACGTCTGATGGTCAAAACCAAGTCTTCAGTTGTTTTATAACAACTGATGACAACACCACCACTGTCAGTCGTTTTAAACCTCTGAAGGTTAATACCACGTCATCAGTAGTTTCAAACAGCTGATGACCACACCAAAACCTTCAGTAGTATTCTTTCAGCCTCTTCCTATCCCACCCCTATAAATACCTGTCTTCTTCTCAAACGTTCCATTAGCCGTTCTTTTGATCTTCATACTTTCAAAAATGGCAACCATGAGCCTAAAACCACGATACAACTGCGTTGCATACCTTACCAAGTCGGCTTTCTGGAACAAATTTGATAATGCCATTGACCTAATGGTGGACTCCCCATATCGCACAGCCTTTCTCTTGAATCCGACCATCTACCCTGAATCTCTTAGTCAATTCTGGTCAAATGTTTTTTTTCATACTGATGAGTCTACTGGCCAAATCTCTGTTCGGTCCCTCGTCAACCGGAAACCGTGGTTGTTACAGCCGACATCATTCGTCAGGCATTACACTTACATGACTCCACCACTGTGACTGAATACCCAAAGGGCACAATGGATATGTCCTTTATCAATAATGGGTATGAAGGTGATCTTCGGGCTACAACTATTCTGAAGAAACATTTCCATGATGCTGAAAAACTTATTTTCACATGGTAAATGTATGCTTAGCTTCAAAGACATCCTCTTGGGATCAAATGTCATCCCAATGGCAACAGGTATTGTATTCTATTCTAGAACACCAACCGCTAAATTTCTCTGAAATCGTGTTTCTAGAAATAAAGAACTTGGCTCAGAAACCTTGGCAAACCGCTGGCTATTATATCCCAGGTTTCTGATGGCCATTATTTTAAATGAATTAAAATCTGATGGCCTTGTTGGCCTTGGAGTCCCTGCACCAGCTGTTTTGGCTGAGGTATTCTCCAGGCACAACTCAGACCTCACTCTCAAAGAAGCTGCCCGAATGCTTAAACCCAAGCAGAGGCAACCCACAGCTTCCACCACCAGATCCAGAGTCCCCACCAAACCAAAAACCAAATGCCCCAAAACAGCTATTCAGGGAGATGAGTCCCCTGAAGATGCTCCTGTACCACCAAGGCAGGATATACTTGCTGGTTTAAACCCCCCAGCAGTATCAGAGACTCTACCAGCTAGCCCCGCACAGGCATCCTCTCAAAAGGATCCTGATGCAACCTTATCAGGGGCAACCACATCACTGAGACCTCTCTCACTTGAGGAGGTTATCATTGAAGAGCATTCCTCTCCCCGAATGCAATCTGTTTCTATCCCCTCTCCCCAAGCAAATGCCCCCCAAAGTCCAACCATTATAATTGCAAACGTGCTGACTCAGCTGCATGCCTCTCCTCCTCCCCAACAAACCCAACAAAGGGGAGAACCACAACAATTGAGGAAGAGATCAACATGCTTCTGACAACCCACAACACCAGGGTTTAACTGTTCTATCTCCTGGTGTGGATATGCAGATACGAACATCTGGTAAGGCTGCCACCTCTTATGAATCAGCACATGATCAGACTGAGGCTGGTAACATAGCTAAGACCTACCAGAGGCAACAACTGATGAATGACATCGTCCTGAGGCTAGAAGTCCCCAGTTCCAAGAAAAAGGGGCACATGCTAAAACTGGTCTACACCCGGTGCATGTACACCTGCTACAAGCAGGAGGTCAGGTGATTCAACATCTGCTGATGATGACCTAGGCTTTTTCTATGATGTTCTAGCCCATAACACCATCCTGGAGGCTGAGGTAAGCAGACTACAAGAACTGCTTGCCAAGAAGTCTCAGGATGTAAGTCCATCTGCCCCCACTAATCCACAGATGGCACCTTCATTTGAAGGTCCCCCAAACACTTCACCCTCTCACTTCACTGAGCCTCCAGCCTCTGCCTTTGGCACTATCTCTCAGGGACAGAACCCCCCTGAGCAGATGGTTGCTTCATTCCAACAATCCTTACCTCTCATCACTCCCATCATCAATGACATTTTTCATAAAGCCATTGATGAGAGGATCTCCTCAAGTCTACAACCACTCATTGATGATGCTGTGCACAAGAAACTTTCTGCGGTACAAACCCCTACAACCAATACATCCAAAAAGGGGGAGAGTACAGAAGTGAAAGAAAAGAAAAGAAAAAGAACTGAGGATGAGAAGGCACAAGAGAAAACCAAGGAGTTGGAGAAGGAAAAGGAACAATAACTGATCACTTACAAAAGAAAGAAAAGTGCTGGTAATCAAAAGAATGCTGAAGAAAAATCCTTGGAGGAGCTGATAAAAGATGCAGATGAAGCACACAGCCGATCCATGGACAAAATCATTGAGCAACTCTTCAAGCAAGACATTGATACAGCCAAACTAGACAGTGAGATCAGGAGGTTGGAAGAAAATGAAATCCAAAACAGATGGGCTGGCTACAGTGTGCTGGAGAAAGAGAGATTGGAGATCATGATTCGATTCATAGCCAAATATTTAGGAAGATCACTGATGGAGATTCGTTCATGGACTAGAGACAGCATTCTGGCTATAGCCACCAGAATCTGTTTGTCTGAGCAATTTCATAAGGGGATAATTATTGAAGCACTTGATGAGGCTGGAGCTGGGAAAAGGCTTGAAATGGCAAAACTCACAAAAGCCAAACTTACAACCAAAATTCTTGAACAACCTTCCTAATCACCCACTCAAAAACAGCCTACCCCTCAAATCTCCAAACCAATCTCAAAACTCAAATCCAAACATCCTCAACCCTCAAAACCAATTCCTTTACCACAAAAACCAACCCAACCATCATCCAGTGATGCACCTAGAAGGAGGAGAAGGGTGCTGAGGATAGAAGAAGATGAAGAAGAAGATGATGAAGATGATAGTCTGCCACTCTCTGCTGTACTAAGGGTACCAGAACCCTGGAGTCAACTCATGATCACACCTGACTCACAAAGGGAAATGGTTAGAGTCAAAATAGAAGATAAAGAACAATAGAAGCAGCACGATGAGCAACTACTGAAGATTGTTGACAAGGAATTTCCCCAGTCATCATCTATACAGGCCATGAAAGGGCATGCTCTGAGGCTGTACACTCTCAGACACACATTTCAGTATCCAAAAAGAGAGAGTGAGAGTATGGCCAGACCCCAAGGTGAGCTCTAGAATACACAAAAGATCCATTCCACATAGATACAATGGCCAGGTTAGAAAAACAATAGACTCTACAATCATGTTGGCCATTGTAGTCTCACCTTGGGAAATACTCAATGAATTCAAGAAGGCTCATCAATCAAAAATGTCCCCTCAAGCCTTACTGGAAAACAAGATGATCAAAAAGGGGTATTATATAAGAAGCTTGAAGGCATTAAGAAGAATGAGCTCCAGTTACTCCTTGAGGGCACCCATCCTAATGAATTTGTCTATAGGGAGATAACTACTGTGGAGTTGAAGAATGGCAGGACTGTAAAGTACCTATCTGAGTACTATGGTCTAGAGTTCTTCTTTGAAGGAGGAGTAGAAGAACTCTCCAAGGAGGAACAGGTTGTTCTCCTTGAGGCCTATGTTCGTGAGTCTTACAGACTCGTAAATGGCAAGTAGGTTTCATGGTTGGGATCACAACACTCTATCCAGATTCCCCAAACAGAGTTCCCCTCCATACTTAGCCAAACACATGATTAGAAACCTCTTCCTGGCCTGTGCTGATCCGATTCTCTGAAGCTGATCAAGAGAAGTCTTTGCCAACAATAAGTGGGACCTCAATAATGTTAAAGGTTTTGGCTGCATTGGTTCAGGGGGAGTTTGTTGGACCAAAAGAACCAATGAGTCGGATCAGAAAAACCTTTAAGTCCCACAAACGTCACAACAACTGTTGAACCAAGTCTGAAGACACAAGTGCTGAAAGACACAAGTGCTGAAGACAAAGTCTGAAGACAAGTACTGAAGACAGTTTGAAGACAAGTGCTGAAGACAAGTACTGAAGACCAAGTATCAGACGTTGTCACAACAGCTGAAGAGGTCTTCTTCAGTAGTTGTGACGGTTTTCTTTCAGTAGTTTTATATTTTCCCTTTTCAGTAGTTTTGTAATCAGTAGTTTAGTTTCAGTAGTTTAGCATCAGTAGTTTTATATTTTGTGCTTAGCACTCTCTGATATGTTCTCAGTAGTTGTGAACATTTCAGTAGTTTGTTAAGTGTTAGTTATTTTTGTAATAAATCTGCCAGATGTCACTATCCCGTGATATCAGCAGTGATTGCACTCTATATAAGGAGTGTCAACCTAATTATAATCGGTGAATGATTGAGCAAAAACATTTGATATAATTGAAACATTCCTTTCCATAGAAATATATTCTCTCGTTACAACCGTATTTGTTCTTAATGCATACGAATATCAAATTCTTGCTAGAATTTGTCTAATTCTTGATCTTATTCCGCTGCGTTACACTCTAATCCATCAAACTTGAGATCACTGATCCTGTCAGAAAGTGTTTCATACCAGGCTCTAGGAGCTTGCTTCAACCCATAAAGAGCCTTATCAAGTTTATACACCCAATTAGGATGTTTATTGTCCTCAAAACCAGGTGGTTGACACACATAACCTCTTCTTTTATTTTTCCATATAAAAAAGCACTTTTGACATCCATTTGAAAGACTTTAGATTGTGGAATGCAGTATAGGCTACGAACAATCTAATGGCCTCCAGTCCGGCTACAGGGGCAAATGTTTCATCATAATCAATACCTTCTTCTTGTGAAAACCCTTGTACAACCAGTCTAGCCTTGTTCTTGACAATAAGCCCAATTACATCAGTTTTATTCCTAAACACCCACTTAGTGCCTATTGCACACTTACCTGGGGGTAGAGGAACCAGTTCCCACACTTGCCGTTTTTTGAACTGAAGTAGCTCAAGCTGCATGGCTTCAACCCATCCATTGTCTCTTAAAGCAACATCATAGTTCTTTGGCTCTAGCTGACTGATGAAGAGAGCATTAAAGCAGAAGTTGGACAATTAACTTCTAGTTGAGACACCAGCATTGATATCAACAATGATTTGAGACATGGGGTGATTCTTCAGCTCTTGGTACACTATAAGATCAGTGCAAGTGTTTGTAGCAGGTTCAACAGCAATAGATGTTGATCCAGACTCTTGAAACCAAGTATGAGATGGCAATTCAAATGATGTACAGGAGTCAGAAATCTCATCACCATTTATTGTGGATAGAGCTGCTGAAGCTACAAGAACATCAAGGTGAGTACTGATATCATCATCATCTTCAGTACCACTAGGTGGAAGACTTGCTGCAGAAGATGATTTATTCACATGATCTGCAACAGCTGGAGGTTGATAAGGAACATATTGCAGTATATCCAGATCAAAAAACTCCACAGGGTTTTGTGGAATTTTATCCTTAGGAGATTCATTTAACTTCACATGCAAGGTTTCTTCAACTATCTTTGTTCTACAGTTGAAGACTCTGTAAGCCTTGCATGTGGATGAATATCCTACAAAATACCCTGCATCCACCTTAGGATCAAATTTGTGGAGTTGATCCTTTGTGTTGAGAATGAAACAAGGACACCCAAAGGCTTTGAGGAATGAAATTAGAGGAGCCAAATGATGTAGAAATTCATATGGAGTCTTCATCAACCTCTGATTTACTAAAAATCTATTCTACACATAGCAAGCTGTGTTAACAGCTTCAGCCCAAAAGGTCAATGGCAAACCAGAGTAAGCCAACATGGACCTTGCAGCTTCAATTAGGGTCCTGTTCTTTCTCTCCACTACTCCATTTTGTTCTGGAGTCCTTAGGATGCTAAACTGCCTCTTGATTCCCTTTGAGAGATAAAAATCATCAAGTGTATGGTTTGTGAATTCTGTTCCATTATCACTCCTTATACACTTGACTGATAGGGAATACTGCTTCTCAACATACAACACAAAGTTTATAATCGTCTGAGCAACCTCATCCTTTGAATGCAAGAAGAAAGTCCATACAAATCCAGAGTAATCATCCACAATTACTAGACAGTATTTCTTCTTTGCCATGCTCATCACTCTCACAGGACCAAATAGATCCATGTGCAGTAACTGCAAGCAGGCAGTGGACTTAGGTTATTCAATAGGAGGGAATGAGACTTTGTGTTGTTTTCTTTTCAAACAAGCAGTCCAGGTTTCATCACAGTGGAACTCCTTTATTGGTAGACCTCTCACTAAACTATTGTGAATCAGCTGATTCATGTTTTTGAGATTTACATGACCCAACCTTCTGTGCCACAGTTTAGATTCCTAAGGAGAGGCTTTGGAGAACAGGCAAGGATGATCCTTCAAATCAACTTCTTTGACAAATCCAGGGCATATACTCTTCCAATCCTGTTGGCCTTCAAGAGAGAATGTTCATCCAATACCTTGTCAATCAGCCTCAGAACTGTGAGAGACAAAATCCTGTAGTTCTGGCTTGTGAAAAGTGCAACATGCCCTTTATCACACATCTGACTGACACTCAGTAGATTATACTTGAGATTCTCCACATGGTCAACATCATCAAATCTGATTTCTCCATTAGACACATATCCTTTCCCAATGATGTAATCCTTAGCATCATTTCCAAATGAAACAAATCCCTTCTTTCCTTGAGAGTAGTCATTAAGAAGAGAGCTGCTCCTTGTCATATGCATAGATCCTCCACTGTCTACATACCAGATGTTACTTTAGCATGCTGAAGAACCCTGCATTCATCACAAGGAACTAGTTAGGTTTTGAGACCCAAACCTTTCTGGTTTTGGTTCTGTTTTCATCAACAGATTTAAGCAGAACTTGTTTCTCATGATTAACAGCTGATGAAGGTGGAGATGGTGCTGAAATGGATTCCTTGGATTTGGGCTTGGAATACCTTTTTAGTGGTTTGATCATAGGTGCATCTAGTTGGTTAACTCTCCCCAACAAATGCTGAACCATCATAACAAGTTGTGTCTGATTTGTAGCTAAAGCTTTCAGCTCTTGTGACACATCAGTACTTGTTTTTGATGATTTATTATGGCCCACCATTTCCTCCTTGAAATTCACAGACTTAGTCTGATTTTTATCATGAGGAACACTATCAGCTGTTTTATGATAAACCTTATCCTTCTTTTTGGATTTGGGTGAAGCCTTGGGTTTATCAATTTGGGATGACTGTGGTACAAACTTGGTCTGAAACTCATTTTTCATTTCATCCATCTGCATTTTAATAAGCTTATCTCTGTTGAGTTTGGAACCCTTTTTGTACCAACATTCATCAGAAAGATGATTGAATTTACCACATATGTCACATGGCTTATTCTTCATCTTGGATTGATCAACTTCTGAAGTGGAAACTACTGAAGGTGTGATCTTCAGTACTTTCCTCCTTCCAGTACTTGTGTTAAGTATAGAAGGATCTGTAACAACTAAAGACTTGTTCTTCAGCTGTTCTCTGTCCGTCCTGAAAGACTGTATGATAGATTCCTCAGCAGTTGTTAATCCTTTTATTTTAGTTGATTTGAAATGCTTTTAAGATGTTGTGACTTGCCCTTGAGTACTTGAGGTACTTTGAGGGACAACATCTGAAGTACTCAGCTTCATGTGCTTATCAGTAGTTAACCCATCAGGCAATTGATTTGCTGAGGTATCAACACTGATTTCATCTTCTGATTTTGGGTGATCTCTTGAGAATGATACACATGATGATGTGGTTTGGAAATTACTTTCACCTTCAGGTTTTACTATTGATTTTGGAGTAAAATCTGTAGGTGGTGCAATGTGATTGTAACCTATTCCAAACTTCACATTCGAAGCTGTTTGCTGGCTAAGAAGCATTTCAAATCCCTTGCAGGATGATACCCAGGGGTCACACTCAACTTGGGTAGCTGCAAGTGTTTCTTTGAGACCTCTGTGGTTCTCAAGAATGACCTCAACCTTAGCCTTTTCATCATTTAATTGGCATTTAAGCTTATAAATCTCATCATCTTTATCTTTAAGGACAGACTCATACTCAGCTTTTCTTTTGGAAAGGGTTTGCTCAAGCTCAAGATATTGATTTATTAAAGCTACATTTGCCTCTCTAATGGAGATAAATGTAGCTATGCAAGATTCAGAACATAACTTGGCCTTAGCCTCAAAGTATACTTGGTTTACCTGTGATGAAGATGCATTGGAGCATGAACCCTCAGTAGACTCCAGGGCCATGAGAGCAAGATTCCCAAAAGGATGTTCACCACCATGTTGACCATCACTAGGAAATAATTGCTCATTACGACAAAGATCATATGGTAAACTACTCCAGTCAACAGCACCAGGGGTGAAGAAGCTTTGATGAGGTTGTGATTGAGATGGTTGAGATGGTTGAGGCTCAGGTAAGGCTTGAGGTTGTTGTGCAATAGGAACTTGAACTTGATTTGGCTGTGACATGTAATAGCAGGGATATGGATATGGCATTGGACCCTGAGGGACAAAATATGCAGGAGATAGAGGTTGTGAGTGATGACCAGAACTAGCAGGATGTTGCCGTCTGTTTTGTGAAGTATTGCTTGGAAAAGTCACAAAGGGTGTAGAGGAGTTAGATCCAGTTGATCTACACTCTCTTGCAAGTGCCCAAGCCTGTGGCATTTGTGACACCTCAACTTACTCTTGTCAAAACCAACATTGGTTTTGCCAGAGAGTCCTGGAAATTTCCTACGAGTTCTCTTATAGAACTTTTGAGATCTGATTTTAATCAAGGCCATTTGGCTCAGAATATCCATCTCTTCTAAGTCATCATCAGTAATACCTTTCAAATCATCCATAATGAAGCACGAATTGTCACTATTACAGCCTGACTGACTATCAACACTAACAAATGCATGATTTGAACTGTTTGAAGAGAAATCTATATGCTCATCATAATGGCTTTCTGATGTAGCATATTCTGACTCATGACCAACCAAGGCAGTGTTCCCTGGTACAAAGTCGTCAGTGAGCTTTCCTGATGATGCCAGTTTCCTTTTTTGTTCTATCTCTCTTTCAAATGTAACCAGTTTCCCATGGAGTTGGGTGAGAGATAGGCTATCCAATTTGCACTGGAGCGTAGGACAATGGTATATGTGTCCCATCTCTAGGCAGTGATCTAAGGAATCTGTTGTTCATCTGGCTATTAGTGTATTCATGTTTGACAATTTGCAGCTCAGATCAAACAGGAAAAGCGCTCAAACTGTTGAGTCAGTGTCTCACCCTTCCTATGAGAGAATGTCTCATATTGTTGGGCAAGGATTTCTCTGTTGTTCGCTAAGACCTCATCTGTTCCACCAATTATTCTTTCAATGCATTCCAGAGGTCGTGAGCAGTTTCATGATGCATAAGCCTAGAATAGATTTCATTCGGCAATGCCATGGCCAGAATTCCATGGGCTTTAGCATGAATCTCAAACAATTTTCGATCCTCATCTGAGTATTATTCCTTCTTCTTCGGAACCATTGGTTAGTTTCCAGATTGCTCACCATAGGCTTGTGTGGACCATGTACCACAGATGTGCAACAATCTGAACTGTTAACAGGCAGGTGATGAGCATTCTTCGTTGCCATATGTTATACTCAGTCCTAACCAGCATCGGAGGCTTGGTTGAGGAGCCATATTGTGAGGGTCATTAAGGAGTAGTCATTCTTAGATTCAATCAATTCAATTAAATTTTAACCGAAACAAACTCAATACGAACCAAGAGAAATCTCAAAGAAAATAACCGAAAGCAGCAGAATTCAATCTCTATAACCAATTCTGGCAAATATGCTATTCGATCAAACTTAGATATCGAAATAGCAGTTTCAATGATCAATTGTTATTGATCAATGATTAACACAGCTTTGATACCATTTGTTAGGATCAGTGATTTATGTTTGATTATTAGAGTAGATTGCAGCAGAATTCGAACAATGAATAAGGCAATTTAGCAAGAACTCAATTGATATTCAATGGAATAGTACACGGTTATAGAAGAAAGAGAATTCTACAAAAGGAATATTTCATTCAAATGCTTTCTGTAAGGGGTTCCAACATGTTTATCAAAGCTCATATATCATAGATTATATGAAAAACGCAGCGGATATTATATTTTAAAACATGTTAAGAAGATAGTTGTTAAACCCATTTAACAAAGAACCCCAACCCATGGATCTTTATACACAATGCATAGTAAATAAAGCATAAGATATAAAACTACAATCTTTGTAGCTTCTCCAAAACGAATTATATGAGATGAAAGGAGATGAATGTAAGGCTGAAACTTCAAGCTAGAAGTCCTCAAGAGGTTGTACCCCAAGCTTCTTCAAACACCTTCTTTGCTAGGTTATGCAACACCACCTTCAAGAACCCTCTTAACTCTTGATTTTCAGCCAAGAACACTAAGATTAAAGGCTGAAAATCAGCCCCTTTCTTACTAAAAACCGTTTTCTAGAGAGAAGGTAGAGAGGATTTTTCTCTTTGGTTTTATGTGTGTGAGAGAGTGAAAAATGCAAGAGTGAAGTGTGTAGTTAATTGCATGTCTTGGAACAACAAAAAGGGAATCCCAAGATTCAAGGGGTGGCCGAAAATTAGGCTCCCTTGGTCTTTCCCTCTTAATTCAAATTATTAAAAAAAATACTTGCATTCTACCCTTTTATAAAATTAAACTATTTAATTTTATAGAACTCACACACTATTATATGTCATTGTTTAACCAATTTAAGCAATGAAACAAATAATCCCATATGAATAAATTATATATATATATAATCTTGTTCATTTACAAAAGCAATGATTTAGAAAAGTCGGTTTCTAAATTGGTGCTAATATTTAATTGTATGATCTTATCAACGAATAAATATTTATCGGTGTTTGTTTGGCTTGTTATTGGGTATGACCCGACTTGGATCATATCACACTAGCCACATCAATTTAATATGTATCTTGGGCAGATCAAATCTTTCAATCTCCCACTTGCACAAGATTCATAGAAGATTGATGCAAGCAGCAAATAACGCCTAGCACGTTTGCTACCCCTAATGTATATGACTAAGTGCCATTCAATAACATCATCCTTTTCAAGTGACTTACTTGAATATGTCTTAGGTGAATTATTCATCTATCCTTTTGTTGCACATGTCATGTTAAATCCAAGAGACACAGAATTGTCATTCTCCAATGATTAACTTTAACAGGCCTTAGACATCTAACTCTCAACGAATAAGAGGAACAAATTCCATCTTGACTACATACGTCTCTCACAATCACCTCATATTATACCTGAACTCAGCTTATGTACTGCCAATTTTTCAGAACAGCAAAGAACTAAGTCAAAGTACAACACTTGGTGAATATCAAGATCCAATATGTATCTCAGGTCTGAGGATACAATGATATTCGCCTTTACTCAATATCTCTTATGACTAATCACAAAGATTCCATGCAGAAATAATTGAGTGCGGGTCAGTCCAACATCTATATCCATAGATATCAATGAACCTTGGTAACAACCTCTTGCTTTATATTCATACCTTATGAACATCAACAATCCAAGTTCATTATAGTCTTGCATTCATAGTTGTTCCACAAGTATGATCGACTACGGACGTTTAGAATAACTTATTTATTCACGGATTTAAACATGCTAAAATAGAAGAACAATGAAAATTATAACCATATAATTAAGTCAAATAACATAAGTTCTAATATCCAAATACAAAATACAACATCAAATCCAGTCACTTGAATATCTAAGTCCCATGGCACAAACATGACCCTCATGCTTTGCCTTTTCAAGGAGCTTTGTGAGTGGATCCGTAACGTTTTTATCAGTGTGGACTTTGCGAATACATATCTTTCCTTTTTCAACTTCATCCCTTATGTAGTTGAATCTCCGTTCAATGTGCCGAGTCTTTTGAGGAGCACGAGGTTCCTTGATTTGAGCAATCGCACCCTCGTTGTCACAAAAGATCTCTAGGGGATCCTGAATGGAAGGGACTACCCCTAGATCGGCTATGAATTTCTTTAGCCATGCAGCTTCCTGTGCTGCCATTGAAGCGGCGACGTATTCTGACTCTGTAGTGGACAACGCTTCGACTTCTTGCTTTGAGCTTTTCCAAGAAATAGCTCCCCCATTTAGAATAAAAATGTACCCCCGTTAGATCGTGAATCATCTCGATCGGTTTGGAAACTCGCATCCTGTAACCTCTTACAAC
Source organism: Flaveria trinervia (assembly GCA_025506515.1). NCBI lineage: Eukaryota > Viridiplantae > Streptophyta > Magnoliopsida > Asterales > Asteraceae > Flaveria > Flaveria trinervia. The sequence goes on from CM046442.1 coordinate 92,452,147, forward strand.
GAGTTCCTCTTCACCAGACCCGTAGATCAAGAACATGTCCTTAGTCCTCCTTAGGTACTTCAGAATGTTTTTGACAGCCATCCAATGACTATCACCAGGATTTTGCTGGTATCTACTTGTCATGCTTAAAGCGCATGACACGTCTGGTCTAGTGCATATCATTGCATACATGATGGATCCTATAGCAGATGCATATGGGATCGCCTTCATCCTAGTTTGCTCCTCCTTGGAGCTTGGACATTGAGTCGTACTCAATTGTCCCTCTTTGAATAGGTACGGTACCTTTCTTAGAGTTTTCCATCTTGAACCTTTTCAAGATTTTGTCAATGTATGCACTTTGATTCAAACCAATTAACCGCCTTGATCTATCCCTATAGATCTTTATTCCCAGAATATAGGTGGCTTCACCAAGATCCTTGATGGAAAAACAACTTCCAAGCCAGGTTTTTACGCCTTCCAAGGTTGGAATGTCATTTCCAAATAGTAGTATGTCATCAACATACAATACTAGGAAGGTTATTGTGCTCCCACTAGCCTTTTTATACACACAAGCCTCGTCAGCGTTTTTGATGAAGCCAAATTTCTTTACATCATCATCAAAACGGTGATTCCAACTTCTCGATGCTTGTTTCAATCCATAGATTGATTTCTTTAACTTGCATACTTTGTTAGGATGTTTTGGATCGACAAAACCTTCAGGCTGAACCATATAGACATCTTCCTCAAGATATCCATTTAGGAAAACAGTTTTGACATCCATTTGCCAAATCTCATAATCATAATGAGCTGCTATGGCAAACAATATCCTAATAGACTTAAGCATTGCAACAGGTGAGAAGGTTTCATCATAATCAACCCCTTGATTTGAGTGAAACCCTTTGCTACAAGTCTAGCTTTGTAAGTATCCAAGTTTCCATGCATATCGGTTTTCTTCTTGAAAACCCACTTACTTCCAACTACTTTGGAATTAAGAGCGGCATAACAAGTTCCCAAACTTGATTGTCATACATGGATTGCATCTTAACGTTCATGGCTTCAAGCCATTTGTCACAATCCAAATTGGACACTACATCATGATATGTGGTTGGTTCATCTGAATCTACCACATAGCATCCATCCATGAAAAATCCGTATCTTTCAGGTGGATTACTAGTTCTACCACTTCTGCGAACGTTTTGTGTGTATTGATCAACCGCTTGATCATCCTCAACATCCTCATGTTGAGTGCTAGTTTCAACCAAACGTGCATCGGGCTGTGGTTCTTGCAGTTTTTGATCCTCTTCAAGATCCACTGTTCTACTGCTAGCTCCTTCCATAAGGAACTTGGCTTCTAAGAACTCACCCTTTCTGGCAACAAATATCTTTTGTTCCAGTGGATTATAGAAATAATATCCCATAGAATCTCTAGGATATCCAACAAAGATACACTTGGTGGATCGGACATCTAATTTGTTTGGGGTGGGTGTCTTAACATAAGCCTCGCAACCCCAGACCCTTAACTACGATATGGATGATGGAAACTCTTCCATGCCATATCTCAAAAGGTGTCTTTTCCACCTTTTGGTTGGGGCCATATTCAGAATACGGGCCGCTGAGAGCAAAGCGAAACCCCAAAATGATAGAGGCAATGTGCTTCTAGCCATCATAGATCGAACCATATCCAATAAGGTTCGATTCCTCCTCTCAGACACACCATTATGTTGCGGTGTTCCAGGTGGAGTGAGTTGTGAGATGATCCCACAACTCCTAAGATGATCTTGAAAAATATCACTTAAGTATTCACCACCTCTATCGGTGCGGAGAACTTTAATTACTTGTTGAGTTGATTTTCTACTTCATTCTTGTGTTTTTGAACATTTCAAAAGCTTCATCTTTGTGTCTTAATAAATACACATATCCATAGCGACTATAATCGTCGGTAAGGTAATGAAGTATCTTTCACATTCCTAGTCATTGGCTTAAAAGGACCACATACATCTAAATGTATGATACCTAATAAATCTTTTGCCCTTTCGTTAGTACCACTAAAGGGTGCCTTAGTCATTTTTCCTTGTAAACAAGATTCACATACATCAAATGAATCACATTCATTTGTGTTTAAAAGACCATTCTTTTGAAGTGTTTGTATACGTTTCTGTTTATATGACCAAGACGACAATGCCAAAGGTAGGTATCACTCAAATCTTGTTTGAGTTTTTGGTGGTTGCTTGGTATATTGAGCTATCATATGTTGTGTTTTCATGAACCAATTCATAAATACCATTACAAGGTATAGCCTTAAAATAAAATACATGATTTAAAGAAACATGAATATCATTGTCAACAAACTTGAAATCATAATCATATTGTCTTAAACGGGAAACAGAAATTATGTTCCTAGTCAAACTAGGAGCATATAATACATTATATAAAATAACTTCCAAACCACTTGGAAGCTTCAAAATGTAGTCTCCTTGGGCTTCCACGTGAACCTTTGCACCATTGCCCATGAAGAGACTTATTTCCCCTTTTGCATAATGTTCATTTCTTTTGAACCCCTGCAACAAATTGCAAATGTGAGTTCCACATCCGGTATCTAATACCCATGTGTTAGAAGAAATAACATTTAGCTCAACATGTATCATATAAATTATACCTGAGGTTTGCCCCGCATCCTCTTCTCTCTCAACTCTTTGAGATAGACTGGACAATTTCTCATCCAATGTCCTATCTCACCATATTTGAAGCATGGGTCGTTTACAGCAACCTTTTGCTTCTTCTCCTTGGGCTTCGGAGGTTCCGCCCTAAAAACCATCTTCCCCTTCCCTTTAACGTGCCCCTTTCCTTTGGCAACATTTGCCTTAGGAGGGGGTAGAGACCTTTTTCTTCTCTCCCACCTTCATTAATGGTGAGAACGGGTAAAACCCTTTTACCCATTCCCGCCTCAGCTGATTTGAGCATCGAATGAAGTTCATTTATGCTCTTGTCCCATCCGTTCATGTTGTAATTCATGACGAATGCCTCAAACCTTTTAGTTAGGCCATTAAGGATCAAATCCGTGGCCAATTCTTTTGAGACAGGAGAATTTAGCCTTTGAAGGCGGTCGATGTGGGTTTTCATCTTAAGAACATAAGATGAAACTGATTGGGTTTCCTCCATCCGACATGCATGAAGCGCTCGAACCGTTTCAAAGTGCTCCACTCTAGCTTGTTGCTGGAACGTTTCCCGCAACTGAGTGATCATGTCATAGGCTCCATGGAGCTCATACTCCTTTTGGAGTTCAAGTGTCATACTTGCCAACATAAGGCAAGAGACTTGGACGGAGTCCTCTACATACTTTACCCAATTATTATAGGCCTCCACATCCTCCTCGCTAGGTTCATCAGGGATGGGATCATCAAGAATGTAGGCCCGCTTTTCTTGCTTGAGAACAATTCTCAAGCTGCGGTACCAATCCATGAAGTTGTTAGGCGTTAGACGATCCCTTTGAAGGATCGCCCTAAGAGATAAGTTGTTTTGGTTAGGTACATCACTATTAGCGTTGTTGTCGGCCATCTACAAGATTTTACAAAGTCCATTTTAGTAATCATTGATATAATTATATTTATTTATTAACACCCTTTATGTCTCATAGACTTATTAATAAATAAAATTTTAGAATCCAACGTTATATTTAAATATTGGTTAGGTGACCTTTATCCCATTATTTAAATAAACAAGGTAGTCATAAATGACAATTGCAACCTATTGCAACTTCTAGTGGTATGGGATCGTTTGAACATCTTTTGTTTATAACGGCATGTTTACCCCATCAACACCTTTTATAAAACACATTTTAGGTGATCCATTCATATATTTTATAAATCAAGTCGTCCTACTTACACACACGTGTGAGTTTACTACATGAGTGGTTAGGACCTTTATCCCACAAACATGGTATTCTCACCTCAAGTCACAAGTTCCCTCAAAGTGGTTAGGTGACCTTTATCCCACTAAGAGTTTGCAAGTAACCTAAGTGTTGTGTAAAAGGATGGTGCTTAACTTGTTTTCAAAAGGGATTTAAAATGATACAATTCTAGTTTTAGAAAAGTCTATGTATCATATGATTGTATGCATTCAACCATATGGTACTCTATCGATTCTTTTAAATAAAACTCATTTTATTTTACAAACCATTAATTCCTTTTATAGAACCATTCTATTTTGCTTAATGATTTGAGAACCAATTTTCTTGTTTATAGTTTGTTTTAGTAGACGGTTTGTTAATCACATCCAAATAATCAAAACAAACATCATCATATGCAATCAACCAAACATAAACAAAACATTCATATATGCATAACAAAGCATACTAAGTTGAGCACACTTGTTTAGCCAAAACAAGTGTGTCAAATGGTCTTGTCCTAAGGGTTAAGAATCATGACACATGGTTGATCAAAGGGACTCCCACTTGAATCCACATCTTCAAGCATCCTCTTTGTCTTATCTTTTCTTCAAGTCTGATCTTGAGCATCCTTTACAAAATTATGTATCCTAATACATGTTTCTAGTAAAGAAAAACTCCTAATCTATTTATTACAAATCATATGAATGAATAGATTACAAAACAAAACTTGAAACCCAAAAATAAAACATTACATGCCCAAATGAATATAACTAAACAACCAATCAAACAATCAATCAATATGGTCAAGGCTTTGTTATGCATAAACAACAAACAACATATTAAAACATATCATAAGACACGGTTTTGGCAGCCCCTTTTTAACCCATTTTCTTGGCAACATTACCAAGACACATGGGTTTAGTCCAAACTAATAAACATCTTATGATCTAGATTTTTAAAGATCATTATATGCATAAAGTAAGATCTTTAAAACATCAAAAAGGGGGCACAAAACAGCCCACTAACTCACGGATTTGAGGTGCTAAGCACCCAAAAACCGTGAACTAGTGAAGTAATATATGTATGCATATGTATAAGTGGCTCTTGATGCCATTGTAAGGGGTTCCAACATGTTTATCAAAGCTCATATATCATAGATTATATGAAAAACGCAGCGGATATTATATTTTAAAACATGTTAAGAAGATAGTTGTTAAACCCATTTAACAAAGAACCCCAACCCATGGATCTTTATACACAATGCATATAGTAAGATAAAGAAAGCATAAGATATAAAACTACAACCTTTGTAGCTTCTCCAAAACGAATTATATGAGATGAAAGGAGATGAATGTAAGGCTGAAACTTCAAGCTAGAAGTCCTCAAGAGGTTGTACCCCAAGCTTCTTCAAACACCTTCTTTGCTAGGTTATGCAACACCACCTTCAAGAACCCTCTTGAACTCTTGATTTTCAGCGAAGAACACTAAGATTAAAGGCTGAAAATCAGCCCCTTTCTTACTAAAAACCGTTTTCTAGAGAGAAGGTAGAGAGGATTTTTCTCTTTTGTTGTTATGTGTGTGTGAGAGAGTGAAAAATGCAAGAGTGAAGTGTGTAGTTAATTGCATGTCTTGGAACAACAAAAAGGGAATCTCAAGACTCAAGGGGTGGCCGAAAATTAGGCTCCCTTGGTCTTTCCCTCTTAATTCAAATTATTAATAACAAATACTTGCATTCTACCCTTTTATAAAATTAAACTATTTAATTTTATAGAACTCACACACTATTATATGTCATCATTTTTAACAATTTAAGCAATGAAACAAATAATCCCATATGATAAATTATATATATATATATATATATATATAATATATAATCTTGTTCATTTACAAAAGCAATGATTTAGAAAAGCCGGTTTCTAAATTGGTGCTAATATTTAATTGTATGATCTTATCAATGAATAAATATTTATCGTTTTGTTTGGCTTGTTATTGGGTATGACCCGACTTGGATCATATCACACTAGCCACATCAATTTAATATGTATCTTGGGCAGATCAAATCTTTCACTTTCGTGGTGCTGAAAGTCACACGTTACAATTAGGTCAACATTCCTTATATAAGAATGTGACGTTTGCTGATGTCACTTGATAGTGACATCTAACAAATTTACAAACAACTGAACTATGTAAACTACTAAGAATGTTCTCAACAACTGATCACATCTGAGAGAATGCTAAGTAAAAAACATAAAACTACTAAACTAAAACTACTGAAACTATAAACTACTGAAAGGTAAATTACAAGTACCGAAAAGGAAAACCATCACAACTACTGAAGTTAATAACTTCAGCTGTTGTGACAACTACTGATTACTCTGGTCTTCAGTCTTTGTCTTCAGTCTTTGTTCTTCAGACTTCTATTTTAGACGTTGTCTTCAGCTGATAGCTTCAGACTTTGTCTTCGGTACTTCACTTTCAAACTTTGTCTTTAGTACTTTACTTTTAGACTTTGTCTTCAGTAGAAATCTTTAGATCTTGTCTTCAGACTTTTTCTTCAGAGCTTGTAATCAGTTGATGTCTTAAGCTGTTGTGATCTTCTTCAGCAGTTGTAATGTCAGTGGGACTTGGAGGTTTTTCTGATCAGGCTCATTGGTTCTTTTGGTCCAACAAGAACACTCCGCCGTTGGCTTCTTGCATTCCTAACTCATGAGGCCCTCTCAAACACATTTAAAACATCTGACCACATGACAATCCTTGGCTATATGCCCCATCCTTCCACACTTGAAGCATACATTGATCCCCACCTACATGTCGGTCATCTACCCGTGCACCTTTGTTGTTGCCGGGAACCACCCCATCCAAACCTCTTCCGGGTCCAGTTCCGATCATACCACCTTTCTTGCCCACCTCAGCCACCACCTCCCGGTCATCATACACTCTTCCTGCCAAATCAACCACCGACCTAAATGTGCTCAGTCGGGCGGCGATCATGTGCCTACGGATGTCTGACGGCAAGCCCTGGATGTACCTCTTGATCTTTCATGAGAAATGTGTCACCTGATATGGCACCGATCGTCCCATCTCATTTAATTTTGTAATGTACTGTTGGTGTGTCATGGTTCCCGCTGCAGTTGCAGGAACTTCCTCTCAACCTTATCAAGCTCCCTGTGAGGATAGAACTCCTCAGTCACTAGTTTCCTCAACTCACTCCACCTCATCCTGCCAATCGCCTTACTACCCTTGGCTTGGACAATATTGTCCCACCACCATAAGGCCGAGTCCATAAATGAGTGAGTGGCAAACTTCACCTTCTGATTTCACGTCACTCACTGATATCAAGAACAACTTCCATCTCTCTTACCCACCGGTGAGCAACAGCAGTAGTGCCATTACCATGGAAGGTCGTGGGCTTGCATCTCTAAAATGCCCCATAGTTATAGACTCGTGATGCCTCCGGCACAAGCTCTTCCTCTTCCTCTTCCTCTTCCTCTTCCTCTTCCTCTTCCTCTTCCTCTTCCTCTTCCTCTTCCTCTTCCTCTTCCTCTTCCTCTTCCTCTTCCTCCTCGTTAGTTGAGACAACTGTCGCAAGGACCTATTCCTCTCTTTTCTTTCTCTTTCTCTCGCAACTTTAATCACTTCGGTTACCACAAATGGCAGCATCGTCTGCGTGACCTGATGAACCTCTTGTACAACAGCCTCCTTCACCGACGCCCTCAAGCTGGCACTCTTGTCTCCACCCTCCAGATGAGAGGTCTTGGGCTCTTCGTGAGCCACCACTTCGGCCCAAGGTCTTCCTCTCGTGACCCATGATGCAGCACAACGTCCATCACGACCTCCACCTCTTGAAGCATTCAAAGATCTACCACCGACGATCCTCTAACACGCTATAAGATTCAAACACAAACACGGTCATTCAAAGTAATAGCTTAGTTAATGTCAAGTATAGTAAGTCCCTAATTACAGTGGCTAGTTGTGATTAGCCACTTATTTTACTCTTCATACCCCAAGCATTTCCTATGCTGACTAAATTAGTATCTAAATCTACTAAAGGCACACAGATCAAATAAAATGCGCACATAAAGCCGGTTAACATTAAAGAAAATACTTGATGGCACACAGCTATTCGGACTGTCATCCCTTCCCTTTGTCCCATTTTGAGTTTAAGTTTAGGTTTCTTTTAAAAATTTTAACCCATTTCACTTAAACTTTGCCTCTGATACCATCTTGTAAGGCCCCGTTCCCGGGACGCTCACAACTGGTCCGTCATTGCACATCAAAACATATAGTTTTCATTTACCATTACTAAAATAAATAGTGGAATAAATTTAAACCAATCCATATAATTATAATTGTTTTTGCAAAATAACTCATCATTGACAAATTACAAATTATAACTCGTTATATTACATAACAAAAACTTTATCATTATACAAAATGGATGTCATCCAAAATAAACTAAGTAGTCGCCCGTGCCACCCTCAGCAACATCTACCTGCCAACTAGAAACACATAAAAGTCAGTGTTGCTAAGTGAGTTCTAGTTTTAAAAATAAAATATACTTTACATTCATTTAAAACCATTCCTTGCCTTCATAATTTATCATAAATCATACGTACACATAGATAATAGTATTATTATCTTCATCATCATTCCTTAACTTTCGTTAATTCATCACCATACGTCATCGTTATCATTCGTTATCTTCCTTTCTATACTTTACGTACATTCATCATTAACTTCTTTACATTTCGGACCAATGCCATGTGCTATACCCCACCATTATGCATAAAGCGGGTATTGGGTCGAGGTCTATTACTAGACCCCATACATTGTACCCGGTGACCTCTCCATAGTATCGGGGTAAGCGACAAGGGTCCCATACATATGGCCAATCACAAAGATTAGACCCGAGTGTGCATCCTTCTGGAGTAGCTAACCCACACACCGTTGAGCTAACACCTTTTATTGGGTGTGAACCTCCATACAAGGCTTCCAAGACATTATTTACATTATTTTCATTAATGCATGCATTCTTTTATTCATTATGTTCCTTCTTCCATTATCTTCCACTTTACGTTACATAATAATTTCCATTTACATTCATAACCATACCACATAAAGACACGGAAAATAAACATACATAACAAGGAACATAACATAATCATAACCAACCATACATAACATCACATACACAACATACATGACATAACATAAATCACCCATCACAAAAAGTCAACATACATTACCCTCGAGAACATCCTAACTCAAATACTATACATTACATTTTCCCTAAAATTCAGAAAATAATTCTAAGTCTTAGGCGCATGGGCACTATGCAGCGCATGAATGCTTAGGCGCATGGAACACTTTGGCGCATGGAAAAATTTCTGGGTGCATGGGCACTATTTGGGCGCATGACCCAACACTTAGTCTCCTGGGCAAATTTCTAGACGCACGGGCACTATGCATGAGCATGAGTGCCTGGGCACATGGGCAATCTAGGCGCATGGACACTTAGCCAAATTTCAGCCTATTCTAGGTGCATGGGAACTATATGGGCGTATGGGATTTTGGGTACATGGGACACTAAGAATTTTGAACATTGAACGCATGGGCACTATTTGGGCACATGGGCCGGCAAATCATACTATCAATCATCATAATTAGTTCCAATCATCATTCTAACATGTTCTAAGCTTATTTCTAGCATTCTAAGCAATAAAACATGACCATAGCACAACCATAACAACATAATCACCCATAATCAAAACCCACCCACATTCTCGCATACACATAACTAGACTACCCCTCTTCCCGAAAGCATTGCGGAGACTACTTTACGATGACAGATGACTGCCCATAGGGGGTTTACCGCACAAGGCCCTTGCAGAGGAAAAGCTTTATCCCAGGGAATATCAAATACCGGACTTTTAGTTTATTTTTCTTTTCTTTTATTATTCTTTTCTTTTTTGATAATTCCTCATATCCAAGGTACCTTATCAAAAGGACCCCACCCCATACGACTTGTTGGGGGGCCGTTCGCAGATCTTTTTTCGACTTTCTTCCTGTCTCAGATTTAAAAATGCAAAGTCCTTACGTTGACTTACCTGAATCAAGTCAGGGCGATGAAGCAGGATCAAGGCCCATTTTTTGGAAATGCATTTCCAACCCCAAAATCAGTTAACACTTGTATAAAGGGGGTTGTACAACTCACCTTAGTAGCTTTTGGGTATAACTTCATTCAAACCGGTTCACATTGAGTTCACACACTTAAAACCCACCAATTTACACACACAAACGAACACACAACACACATAAGCATATAACCGAGGCATAGGCCTGTCAAGATCATTCGAAAACAAAGAATTCTTACCTGAATTGAATTCTTCGTCTTCTTTCTTCAAACCCAAGAGCTTTTTACGCTTCTTTATTTCTTTACATTCCAGATGAAAGGGAATATGCAGAAAAGAGTGGGCAGCCATCACCTTTTGCTTCCAGGTTTTAATACATTTTGTCCTTTTGACAATTTTAGCCCCTTAACTTGGGTTACATTGTGTTTCTTTCTTCTTTCTACACTTTTATTCTATTTTTTTGTTCTTTCTCATCTTTAAAAAATATTTGGCTTTTACACCAATCTTCAATAGTCACTTCTACTTCTAGGGGATCTTGATTGACAAGAGTTGGGTTTGTCAAAGTAGATATTGCTAGATTATTAGGTGATTTTGGATTTATCTCTTCGGTCATATTCTGAATAGGCTCAAAGGTAGGAATTTCACCTACTTTAAACTTACTAAAGAAGTTAAAAGATCCAATTGGTTCATGTTTACAATTCCTAAACAATTATTATCTTGTCAGTCAACACCCAATGTATTGTATCCCATACCAGTTGGAGACCCATAATCATCTCGCACTTCTTTAAGATTCACTCCCTCTAAACTTGCATGCAAACTGTCGGTATCATTCACAATTAAATATTTTTTTGGATGATGTTTAGGAATTGTGGAGTAACATAGAGTAGATGGAGGTGGACCTAAATTAAATATGGTTTCCCTCTCTAAATGATATCCAATCCCACTTGTTAGATCTTGGATCAATAGATCTAGTCCACTTTGTGTAGGCTTAGAACTTGAATTAATATTTGTAATGAATACTTGTAATTCATTATTTTGTATGCATTAAATGTATAAGTTAACCCATATATGTGTATTGATTTATGTATGTATGTAGGGAAAGCATTATAATTGGTATGACTAACCAAGTGTAAGAAACATCTACGCATGAACATTTTGTTCTTCCGTAGATATGTTTCTTAGAAGTAAAATACATCCGAAGATTTTCTACGGATGAACAACTAGCTCTGAGGATGGAAGAACAAGGTTCCTGGGGAAGAACAAATAGCTACGGAAGACAATATTTCTGCTGAGTCCAAACACTATTTAAATAATAAAAGTGTTACAAGTCAATAAGTTAACAAGTCAATAAGGTAGTTATGTGAATCCCAAGAGATCCGATGATCCTTAACAGAAACATTCCAAATCCTAAGACATTCGGTGTTCATTAACACAATACATTATTTTCTATAAATATGGATCCTAGGTTTCAAATCAAGTAGAGGGCTTCTACGACAATCATCCAAGCAACAATACAACAACCAAACATCACATCAAATAACACAAACCAAAACCCTAGCATTGTCACATCATCAACCATTCAAATCAATATCATTCTATCATTCATTGTTTATTTGTAATCATTAACAAGTTTTAATGAAATACGTTTGAATTGAATCTTCGTCTAATCATTAATTGTGTTCTATTCATTGCGTTCAACTTCACTATTAATCGTTATTGATATTGAAATTTATAAAAACAATTAAACAAATTTAACATTAATTCCGGAAATGTTAATTTGACTTTCAATTAATACTGATAATTCCTAATTGCGATCCTAGGATTCACAGGTGGTATTAGAGCCAAGTGCTCATTGATTTAGATAAATTGATCTATTAGTGTTATTTGTGTTTAATTGTTTGCTGAATTCACTAGATTTTTCAGTTTTTACCGATTAGATCTATTGTTTTTCTTTTTAGCAAATAGTTTTTGTGCGATTAGTGATTTGTCGTTCAAGAAGTACAGTTATATTGCTTGATTAACTTGGATCAATATTCAAATCAATTGAATAGAAGATCTTGGTTATTGATAGACATTGATAAATTTTTCTTATTAATTGAACAAATTCATTAGTTAAAATATTAGATCTTAAAATCATGTCCAACTTTGGTGAATCATCTTACCAACCTCCAAAATTGAAAACAAAAGCAGATTTTAAGATCTGGAAAATCAAGTTTAGGAATCATGTCAATTTTACAAATTCTGACTTATGGGTCTCAATAACATAAGGATCTTATATTCCACCCACTCTTGGGCTAGATTATAATGACCATAATCAACCTATAAGTACAAAAGATCTGTCACCTAATGATGTTAAGAAGGTTAAAGTTGATATTAAAGCATACAACTTGCTTAGTATGGCTTTACCTGAGGAAATATTAATTAGGTGTGAGAATTATAAACAACAAATTCCTTGTGGACGATTCTTCATACACTCTGTGAAGGTAGTGATGAAATCCGAAGCATTAGGAAGGACACCGCATGTTCACAATATGAAACATTTTATCATATTGAGGGTGAATCAATTCCTCAACACTCAATAAGTTTATGCAACTTGTTACAGAGATGAATATCTTGGAGTTGAAATACACAAATGAGGAATTAAACAAAAAGATGCTCCATACTTTACCAGAAAGTTGGAAGCAAATTGTATACGTGTTCAGAACACCATGGACCGCAAAACAACTAGTTTAGATACTCTACTAGCTAAAGTTGAGGCACTTGAAATGGATGAGAAATCAAGAAACAATGGTGTGAGAACTCATGTATCACCATATCACTTTAAAGAAACAAGAAGTGCTCAAAGTGCCTTTATTTCAAACAATGATGGTGATATCTCTTGTACTTTGAGTGAATATGAAGAGGAAGTAAGTTTCTATGCTTCAAAACCCCCTAAGAAATCTTCTCAAAGTAAGTTAAGAAAAGAGAAATGATGATATGATGATGAAGAGATAAATCATGATAAAATCTTTCAATCAACAATCAATGAGAGTCCATCACTATCATTCTGGACTCTGAAGAACAAAAAGTAGCTTTTATAGCTTTCAGTTCAAGTTTTCAAGCTTACCTAGGAAGCTCATTAACCTCTGCTAACATATGCCAACAAGACTTGGAAGAACTACCTCTAGATGTAGTGGAGGAGATGGATCTACAATGGCAAATGGCTATGATTGCTTATAGAGCCAAACAATATCTCAGAAGAAACAAGAATTTGGCTACTGCAAGTAAATCATCATGGATTGGTATTGATAAGTCAAAGGTAAGATGGTTCCAGTGCAATCTCTGTGGATATTTTTCTAGAGAATACAATCAACAAAATTTGAGTCAACACAACATCAACAACATTGGTCTAAACAAACATCATCATCTCAAAGATCCATAGGCAACCACAACTTACCAACTCATCCCCACCAGCCACTAATACATTAGTAGGAACAAGCAACTCAAAAGAATCTGGGCTGATCATTCTTCAAGAAGGAACATGTGACTGGAGTATGTATGAGAAGGAAGTCTTGGAAGAAAATCAAGCTTTAATGGCTCACATGGAAAATAGAGTTCCACCCATGGAGGTGAGGTATAAGATAGATTATGTTCATCATATATGTTGAGGAAGTAGAAAGATATAGAGTCCATGCTCAACAATTAGCTGATAAAGTTAAAGAAACAATGATTTTGAATGAATCTCATGTAAGAGATCATAAATCATATCAAATAAAAATTAACTCTTTACAAAAGTATTTGGATAAAATTGTTCTGAAAATTACAGTTTAAAGGCACAAGTTGAGCATTTGACCACTTCCTTAACCAAATCCATGGCTAATCATGCATCAACTGAAGTGAAACTTTAGAAGTTTCAACTTTCATCTAAGCAGTATGAGAAATTATTAAATTCTCATATTGAATAAAAGAACAGGTTTGAATTGGATATAATGTTGTGGCACCTCCTATAAACAATAATTATATCCTTTGCCTGAATCAATGACAAATAACTTGTCAAATCATTTTATGCCAAGCACTAATGTAGAAACAAGTTATAATCAAACAAACATTAATAATAAATCTGAGTTGAATGAAATTGTGTCTTCTGAATCAGACAAGATTAATCAAAAGGATTTAGATTTTGACTTTTATGAGTGTGATGACTTGGATGATTTTGATGAACATGATGATGATCTTCTGAACAAGGATAAGAATGTTGTTTTTGAAACCAATTTCCTAAAAGTGCTTGAAGAAAAAAAGTTTCCTTATCCTCCAATACAAAGAAACATGCTGAAGACCGTGTGCAAGAGAATAGCTCAATTAAATGAAGGTGTTCAAGAACTATATCAACAACAAAAATCTTTAAATGAACTGAATGAAAAGTGTGCATCAACTAAGGAAGACACAATCATCCATGGACAAGGAATGAAAAGGCTATCAGCTAATCATCAGCGGAAGAAGAACCTTTATTCAATACAAGATCTAAGAAGAAGAAATCCTCTTCAGTAGAAGTTAATATTGAATCAGTAGATGATCTACGTAACAGGAAATCAGCAGCAAACAAATCAAAGCTTCAGAAGCTGGAGGAGGAAAATTCAACTTCAAAACTGAAAAAAGATGCAAAGCCTCAGAAGTTAGTGAATAAAAAGAAATTAACTGATTCTGAAAAAGAATCAGATGAGATGTATTGCAAATGGTGTGACATGAATAACCATAATACTGAAGATTGTTACTTCAGTAGTTATTCTTCTATTTGTAGTATGAACAATCACATGACATCTCACTGCTATTTCAACAAACATTGTGCTATCTGTAACAAAAATAACCATTCATGTCAGGAATGTTATTTCAACAAAAAGAACAAGACAAAAGACATAAAGAAGAAACAATCAGATTCAACTGAATGAGACACCCAATCTATTGATTGTGAAAAAGATTCAAATATTAATAAGTCTCAACAAAAACAAAAGTCAAAATCAAAGGAGAAAACATCCAATAATGTTTATCCTTTGAAGAAAAAGACAACATTCCAACAATCAGAAACACCTCATAAAAAGATGGATTTGACTGAAAAGGAAACAAAGTCTAATGATGCATTCTTTGATAATTTTGAAAAAGGAATTCATATACCTCATTCAAAATCAAAAGATAGTGAAAAATTCAATAATCAAGATTCATTATCAAAACCAAAGCCTCAAACCAACAAAAATAAGTTGAATAAAGAAGAAAATGAGAAACAAGAACCTTGTTCATCAACATCTCATTGAACAGAATCATCCTCACCTCAAACAACTAAGAATGAATCAAGCAAAACTAAAATTGAAACTTCAAGACTTATTCATGAAGGAGTTACTATTTTAGACACTGCTAGTAAACCCAAGATCCTCAAGGCTTGGGTTGTCAATTCTAATTGATTTATTTCTGAATGCGGCAACAATATTGTAGAGCTCACAACAAGTGGTATGTTGATGGTGGTTGTTCCAGACATATGACAGGAAACTGTTCATTTCTCCATGACTTTAAACATAAAATGTCTCTAATTTGCCATTTGGTAGGGATAAGAAGGAAGGTAAAATTGTTGGTGAAGAAATGGTAACAAATGGTGTGCTCAAGTTTGAGAAAGTAAACTATTGTGAAAATTTACAGTATAATCTACTGAGTGTGTCTCAAATTTGTGATCAAAATTATATCACATTATTTGATAACACTAAGTGTTACATTCTTAAGCCAAGTTTTTCTATTCCAGAAGATTGGGTCCTTCTTAAAGCATCAAGAAAACAAAACACTTATGTTTTGGACATGAAAAACATCTCACTCACAAGACATGAAACTTTCCTTTTATCTAAGTCATGAGAAAATGAATCTCAATTGTGGCATAGAAGACTTGTGCATTTTAACATGAAGAACATGAAAAAATTGGTGAAAAATGACTTGGTCATTGGATTGCCAAAGAAAGAGGTTCATTGCTCAACTCATTGTTCTTCTTGTTATAAAGGAAAACAACATAGAGTGTATCACAAGTCCAAAACTATCAATACAAATACTACACCATTCAAATTGCTTCATATGGATGTGTTTGGTCCTACCAATGTGATGAGCATTGGAAAGAGACAATATTGTTTGGTGATAGTTGATGATTTCACTAGGTTTACATGGGTCTCTTTCTTAAAACAAAAGAGTGGAACATCAAAAACATTAATGGACATTGTCATCAAGATTGAGAATCAACTTCATGTAAAAGTTAAAAGTTTTAGGAGTGACAATGGTACTGAATTTGTCAATTCTTACTTAGATTCCTTTTGCAAGAGTAAAGGTATAGCAAGGAAATTTAGTGTAGCAAGAACTCCATAACAGAATGGAGTTGCTGAAAGAAGAAATTGAACACTTATCGAAGCAGCCTGAACAATGCTAGCTGACTCACAGTTGCCTATCACCTTTTGGGCTGAGGCAGTGAATCTGCATGCAATGTTCAAAATAGAGCATTAATTGTCAAAGAACATAACAAAACACCTTATGAGATATTAAGTAAAAGAAAACTTTACATAGGATATCTTAGAGCTTTTGAGTGTCATGTATCTGTTTTAAACATAATGAATCATTGAGAAAATTTTGAGAAAAAGCCTATGATTGTTTCTTTGTTAGATATTCTTCAACATCTAAATCTTATAGGACCTATATTCCATAACATAACTTTCGGGAAGAAAGTCCTAATGTATCTTTTGATGAATCTGTATTTACTAAATCGGTTAAAGGATCATCGTGGTTCTTTGACATAGATGCTTTAACAAAGTCATTTAACTATGATTATTTGAACAATGCAGGATCTCATCATACATGCTATGTATTTGTTCCACCGAATATGAATGAAGTGACATTATCTGCTAATCCTCCAAGGATTCACACATCCTCAGATGGAAACACTTTATCAGCAGCTGCTGGTACTGCATCTGCAGATATACATTGTGCATCTGGAGATGTGAATGTTATCCGTGCATCTACTCCATGCTCTCAAGTGGATGAAACAAACATTGGAAATGTTACATCAAGTCCTCACTTATCATCCGGAGAGGTTCTTGTAACTCCTAGGGATGAATAAAATGATTCAATGGAAGACACTTCAATTGGAGAAGCCCCTACAGCTCCTATGGAAGACACTCATGATGCTACTTATATTCAACCTACGGAAGATCATTCAACACCAAATGTTAAATACTTTGAGTACTTCCTAAACTCTCAAACTGGTTTGGATCAGCCAACAACAATGGATATGACTAACTTGGAGTCATCCATTACAGTTGAATCAACTCCATAAATAAGAATCCATAAGACCCATCCAGTCAACAACATCATTGGAGATCTTTCAAAAAGAACTACAAGTAGCCAAAGTGGTACTGCCAATATTTGTCTTTTCACTTGTTTTGTTTCTCATGTGGTTCCTCCAAATATCACTGCTGCTCTAAAGGATAATAGCTGGATTTAAGTTATGCAAGAAGAGCTTCAAGAATTTAGAAAGCAAAAAGTGTGGACTCTATTTGATTTACCTGAAGGCCAACATCCTATTGGAACTATATGGCTCTTAAAAAATTAACTAGATGACAGAGGCACGATTGTAAGAAATAAAGCAAGGTGGATTGCTTAGGGATACATACAAGAAAAGTAAATAGACTATGATGATGTTTTTGAACCAGTTGCAATAATTGAAGCCATAAGAGTGTTCCTATCATATGCATCATACAAGAATTTCACTTTGTATCAAATGGATGACAAGTGTGTCTTTTTATATGGGAAAATTGATGAGGAAGTCTATGTATCACAACCCCCTGGATTTGAAGATCCTCACTACCAACACAGGGTATACAAACTTGATAAAGCTTTGTATGGTCTTCATCAAGCACCAAGAAAGTGGTATGAAACACTATCATCTTTCCTGCACAAACATGGATACAAAAGGGGAACCATTGATTAGACTCTCTCCTTCAAACAAGAACATCAAGATCTCTTCGTTGTTCAAATATATGTTGATGACATTATATTTCGATCAACCAACTAGAGATTGTGTGTAAATTTTGAAGAATTTATGAAATCAGAGTTTCAGAAGAGCTCAATGGGAGAATTAACTTTCATTCTTGGTCTTCAAGTTCATCAAAAGACAGATGGAATATTCATCAATCAAGAAAAGTACATT
This sequence comes from Flaveria trinervia, assembly GCA_025506515.1. Lineage (NCBI taxonomy): Eukaryota > Viridiplantae > Streptophyta > Magnoliopsida > Asterales > Asteraceae > Flaveria > Flaveria trinervia. Next base: position 92,470,349 of record CM046442.1, read on the forward strand.
CATCAAATATTGAAAAAGTACAACCTTGCTAATGCATCTTCTAGCAAAACACCAGCCTTAACAATTGAAAAAATTGTACCTCATCCTTCATGAAAATCTATTGATCAAAGATTATATAGATTAATGATAGGATCCTTTATGTATCTAAATGCCAATAGACCTAACATTATGTTTGCTGTGTGTGTTTGTGCTAGGTACCAATCAGATCCAAAAGAGTCTCACTTGAATGCTATGAAAAGGATCTTCAGATATCTCAAAGGAAAACCAAGAATGGATCTTTGGTATCCAAAAGATGGTGACTTCACACTTTACTCATATTCAGATAATGACTATAGTGGATGCAACAGCAACACAAAATCCACAACTATTGGATGTCAATTAATCAGACTATGACTAGTATCATTGCGGTGCAGAAGCAAACCAATGTATCTATATCCATAGCTGAGGCTAAGTACATAGCAGCCTCAGCCAGTTGCTCTCAAGTCCTTTGGTTGCAAAACCAATTGCTTGACTATGGTTAAAATTTCCTTCAAACTTCATTTTACATTGACAATTCTGCTACTGTGTTTATAACTGCTAATCTTGTGCAACATAGTGAAACAAAGCATATTGAAATAAGATACCAATTTCTGAGTGATTGCTTAGAAAAAGGTTTGATCAAGTTAGTCAAAGTGGATACGATGAATCAGCTTGCTGATTTTTTCATTAAAGCCTTTGATTAAGTTAGATTTAATTTTCTAATTGAGTCTCTAGGCATGATTAACTTAGATTAATCATTATGAACAAACAAAGAAAAGCATGTGTATGTAATAATGCTTTAGCATGACATATGTTTGGGAAATGATAGTACACTATACCTTTGCTTCTTCCTGAATTCTTGAATATCATTAAAATATGATCTAGTTACTTGTTGTGTGAGTAGGTTCATCTTGAGTGGAAACTACACTTAGTGCATGCCAAAAAATAATTCTAAGTGATTGTTTATGGGAAAATTCATTGTGAGGATACAGGAAGTGAGTCTTATTCTGATGTGATCAAATCACTCATCTAAGCACACTATGTACCAACACTTTATAATATCTATCTTTGCAAATCATACTCCCTCTGTTTTGTGTAAAGAAAGACCTGGGTGAATGATCACCATGGTGTACATCAATAACCAAATGGTGAAAAGATCATAATCCTCATCATCCCACTATTTTGTGTAAACAAAGATCTGGGTTAAAGGCACCTCTAGTTTACATGAGTAAAGACCTCGTGACCTGATGATGATCATGTCTAAGCTCTCAAAAGTATCCTTTGAGGTCAATTGTATATTAATCTTGAGCTTTTATATCAATGCATTAATGAGATGTCAAATGCATCTCAAGATAGAACTTATAACTTAAAGTACATCGTTTCTAAGTGTGAAAAAGTGATGGTTTGACTCACAAAGGGAGGAAAAACTCTACGTGAATTGAATGTCAAGCCCTCAACAGTTACTAACTAATCAACATGAAAACATGATAACCAACATGCATAGTTGATACAATAACTCTTGTATGGATTTAAGAGGACAATATACTTGCAATTAGAACTATGATGAGGTATCAAATTCAACAAAAATAACTCATCAAGAAATGGCTTAGTATTATAGTATGATCCCATTATATGTGTATTTGTATGCTTGCGCATTATAATATAGACACATGTCATTCATGATATTCTTCTTATAAATTCATGATAAATGCATTCTTTCATCATTAATCAAAAATTTTGAGGTAGTAGTATCATGAAAATAAGTTAATAGAATTGTCTATCAATATGAAGGAACTGGAACTTGAGCACCACCTTGTGTTTGGGATACATGAAGTTTTGTTTAATTTAAACCTTCTTGTACACAATTGCCATGAATACAAAATCACTAAGGTCCAAAAGCAATAAATGGTCTAAGTAGTGGACTTGGACCATACAATAAAATAAGCAACAGCTTTTCAAGCATCAGCAGAAGATACAGTGCTTCTAAACATCAGCAGAAGCTATAATGCTTTTCAAGCATTAGTAGAAGCTATAGTGCTTCTCAAACATCAACAGAAGCTATAGTGCTTCTCAAACATCAGCAGAAGCTACAGTGTGAAAATTGTCCATGCGTAGTTTGGTAAACTACGGATGAGCCAGTACTACGAAAATTTCATAGATTGGTAACCTATGAAAACTTAAGTAATACTTAATGAGCACAATTATTTAAGACATCCGCAGATGATATACAGAATCCATAGATAATCTACGGAAGATCTGAGTACTGTGGATAAGTTAAATTGATGAGGGTTCCACATTATTAAATAAACGAAATCAATTGGTCTGAAAGTATAAATGATGTCCTTTGACTTCAATATTCATTATGCACTTTTTCAGAACACTTTTTTCAGATCTAGAAAATTGATCTCAACAAACTTCCCCCTCTTTAAAAGAATCAAAAACCCCAAATCAAAACATCAAACAAACACATAACCTTGTTCCCAAATCATTGTATTCAAGGTATATCATATCATGATGTCCAATAATGTACTGTTTGATTCTTGGCTATTCTCACAACCATTCGTATTCTTATGTCAATATTGTTGAGTCTAACATGATCTTCTTTATTTTTATGAACAGGTAGCTAATCAATTTGTGAGAGAGCACAAACGGTGTGCGTTCTAAAATCTGGATGACCCCGTGTCGGAAGGATGCAGAGAAATTATCTGATATCTACGACGATCCAGGATCTTCTATGTCTTAACAGTAAAGCCTGTGATTCATCAAGATCACATAATCGATTTCTGGAACTCAGCTCGAATCGAGGAAGATGGAGAATCAGAACTGATTGTGACGATGTGAACGTTTAAATACTGAGGATAGATGAGTATACCATTAGAAGGGTATTAGTGTGGGAAAGCAAGAAGTTGGGTACCCTGATGTATTCAACAATGAATACATAGAGAAAGTGTTCAACCTAATGGGCTATGATCGTGACTTTGACAAGGGAGAAATAAAGAAAGGGAGACTATGCAAGGCATACAAACTTTTATGTCACACTTATCTAAAGTGCATGTCCAATAGAAAGTCTGCGCTTTATAGATTCTCTAGGTATATTTCAATTGGCATCATTGGTATATTTGAGTGAAGAACATACAATTACTGTAAGTACATCTTCAACTGTTTATATGACCATATCCGAGTACAAAAAGCTGATAAGATGTACATGTTTCCAAGGTTTCTGCAACTTATCATCAATGGAGAATTGCCATGAATAGCAAGAAATGGAGATGTGTTTGTGCAATCCCATCTAGGAAGATCAGTCTTGAACAAGATTAGTGGAAGGTCTGAGGGACGAGACATGCCTATGTTTGCACCCATGTCAGATCCTAATGCAAACATTCCCCAAGAGCTTGTGTGGGAAGATCAATAGGAGGGTTCTCCAACAAACTCTATACAAGCCTCTCACTCACCCCATCAGTCACCCATTCACCAACAACATCAATCTCCATAACATCCCACACCATCAAGCCAAAACACTCTGTCCATTTCACCAATTCACTCTGTTCAGTCTCAATAGTCTCCATCACCAAGCCAAGACACTTAGCCAATCTCTCCACTTATTCAACAATCATGTGAGAGTGTGCATAATGAACCTAACTCTCCCACTCAGCCTCTAAACTTAGTTCACACTAGTTGCCTCCAATCACTCTCTAACTCTGAAAACCCAGTTGCCTCCAATCAAACAGAACCTTTAGTGCTCAACATGAATCTTGAATCATAACCTCATCATGATGAGCATGTTCAAGAAAAAGAGGAATGCTCTAGTTCAATAAGTGTGGCTCATACTGAAGAACATAAAGACGAGATTGCTGACCAACAAGAAGAAAGGGGAGAAGAAGACAAATATGAGGAAGTAATTACCTATGATGAAGATGACATTAGTGATAAGAACATTCCATTGAGCAAAAGCTATCTAGTAGCTTAGTACAACAAGCTAGTTGTAAAGTCCAACAGAGAAAGGAAAGAATTCACGAACTTAAAGGGGTAATCAAGGAAAAGGATGAGCTGCTAATAAAGTAAGAAGCAAGAATCAAAAGACTAAGAGAAGATGCTCAATACAATAATGAAGTGATTGATGCCTTACTTCAACAAGATTCTAAGCTCAAAGAATCAATAGAGACTAAGAAGGATGAAAATAAAAAAACTGATGTTAAAGATTAATCAAGAAAATAAGTCTCTCTCTGCTCAATCAGCTCTATTGAAAAGAAAAAAAGAAGAGCTTGAGTAGCTGAAAATGAAAATATGTGCTCTTGAATCAAACCAACAAAAGGAACCTCCTCATTCTATACTCAAGGAAGAGGAAGTAATTGGGTTCCACAAAAGAAAAGGTGATTAAGATGAAGGTGAAGCTAAAAAGGCAAAGCTTACATCTCCTGAGCACACTTCTTTTGTCGATGTTTCAACATTAAAGTCAATCACTCATGATGAAGCTGAGAGTGATGCTGAATGGGATGAGCTGACAAAAGATGATTCCCCAAAAACAAACAAAAAAGCAACAATGAAGACCTGTTGACAAACAAAGATATACTAAATGAAAGGCCAGAATCATCAATGTTCATGATTCTGATCAATCATGGATTCCCATATGATCTAGTAGAGAGCCTAAATATGAATGAGATGAAGAAAATCTTGAAGGAATTCGAGTTGGCTAGCTTCGTGATTCCAAACTGCAACTATGAAACATTCTGTTAGGATCTCAGCATCTAGTTTGATCAATTAGATTGGATTTGCAGCGGAATGAGCCCACAAATTAACAAATTTAAACAAGAACACACGAAATTTATCAATGAAACAGTGTGTGTTATAGAGAGAATTTCTACCAAAAGGAATATATTCATTCAATACACGCTTCGGCTGGTTTCCACACCGTTACAATTAGGTCATCTTTCCTTTTATAAGGGAAGCTGACGTCAGCTAATGTCACTTGACAGTGACATCTAACTGTTATTTAACTACTGAAAGTTAACACAACTACTGAAGATGTCAAACAGCTGACATCTTCTTACAAAAATACCAAGTGTTAACTATCACTACAACTACTAAAAAGAAACTACTGAAACAACAACGACTGAAGAATATGCTCTTTAGTCGTTTTACAAGTACTGAAATAGAAAAGAAAACTACTGAAAGGAAACCATCAAAACAACTTAAGAATGCTTCTTCAGCTGTTGTAACAAACTTTGAAGGCTTTAGTACTTGGACTTCTTGAACTTCAGTTGTTGTCATCAGCTGATGTCTTGAGATGTTGTCTTCAGTCTTTGTACTTCAGCTGTTGATCTTTAGTTCTTTAGTCTTCAGTTGTTGATATTCAGACTTTGGTCTTCAGCTGTTGAAGTCTTTAGTACTTTAGTCTTCAGCTGTTGATCTTCAAACTTTGTCAAACAGCTGTTGAAGTCTTCAGTACTTTAGTCTTCAGTTGTTGATCTTCAGACCTTGTCAAACAGCTGATCAAGTCTTTAGTAGTTGTTATGATGTCTTATGGGACTTAAAGGTTTTTCTGATCTGGCTCATTGGTTCATTTGGTCCAACAAACTCCCCCTGAACCAATGCAGCCAAAACCTTTATGCTTATTAAAGATGTCCCACTTATTATGGCAGAAAGATTGGTCTTTTTGTCTTCTAGATCAGCTCAGAAGTGACCCTTGTAAGCACAGGCCTGGGAAGGAGTCTCAATGATCTGTTTAACAAAGGATGGATGGGAACTCTGTGTGGGTAACTGGACACAGAGCTGTTACCTCATCCATGAGATCTACTTCCCAACTATGAGTCTGTAAGACTCCCTTGTATAGGCCTCAAGGAAGATTACTTGTTACTCCATGGTAAGCTCTTCTGCTTCTCCTTCAAAGAGTGACTCTGGCCCATAATACTCAGAGAGGTATTTGACCTGCTTCTTATTTTTTAGTTCCATAGTTGTTATGACTCTATATGCAAATTCATCTGGGTGCATACCCTCTAAGAACAACTGGAGCTCATTCTTTCTAACTTCCTCAAGCCTCCTATACACTAACCCCTTTTTCACCACTTTATTCTCCTGCATCTTTTGTGGGGTCAGTTTAGCTTTATAGGCTTTCTTGAAGTCATCTAGGATCTCCCAAGGTGATACTACAAAGGCCAGTGAGATCACTTCATCAACAATATTCTTTACTTGGCCAATGTATCTGTATGGAATATTTTTTTTGAATCCTGTGAGACACCCTGGGATCAGGCCAAATCCTCACTCTCTCTTTTTGATATTGAAGGTATGTCTGAGAGTGTATAATCTCTAAGCATGTTTCTTCATATTGATGATTGAAGATGTGGCAGCATATGCTTTTGTCGACTCTTCTCAACAGTTCCTCATCATGTTGTTTGTGAAGCTCTTCTTCTTCTAACTTCACTTTCACAATTTGCCTTTGAGATTCAGGAGTAATTGTTGGAGGGTGACTTATGGCCTTAGGCAACTGTATAACAGCTGAGATTGGCAGCCTGTCTTCATCTTCATCATTATCTTCTTCTTCCTCTTCTAGCCTCAGTACCCTTCTCTTCCTCTTCTGGGGTACATCATCGGCTATTGGTTTTGTGGGTAAGGGAATTGGTTTAGTGGGTTGTGGTTGTGGTGGTTTTGGTGTGGGAATTTTGACAGGCTGTTCTAGCATTTTGGATGTAAGTGAGGCTTTAGATTGTTTGACCAGTTCAGTCCTGCTCCCAGCACCAGCTTCATTCAAGGCTTCAATGACCAGCCCTTTGGTATATACTTCAGACGAACAAATCTTGGTGGTTATTGCCAAGATGCTGTCCCTGGACCATGACTTGATTTCAATCAATGATCTTCCAGGATGCTTAGCTATAAACCTGATCATGATTTCCAGCCTTTCCCTTTCCAACACACTGTAACTTGCCCATCTTGCTTGGATTTCTTCAATCTCCAATCTTCGAATTTCTGAGTCATGTTTTTCAGTGTCATGACCTTGCCTAAATAGCTGATCAATGATGTTATCCATTGATCGGCTGTGTTGGGCATCAGCCTCCTTCACCATTTTCTCCAACTCCTTCTCCTTCTTTCCACTCTTCCTTTTCTTGTAAGTGACATGAAAGTCTTTAGTACTTTCAGTCACTTTCTCCATTTCAGCTTCCTTCTCCTTCTCCTTCTCAGTCTCTACACCCAACTCCTTCTCATTTTCCACCTCTATCTCTTTTTCTTTCTCTTTCCCATGTTCAATCCTCTTTCGTTTTGATTTCACTGACTGAATCTCCCCCTTTTTGGTTGCATTGGTTGCAAGGGTTTGATTGTCAGAAAGGTGTTTGCTCACAACTTCCTCTATCAAGGGTTAGATAACCGAGGGAAGCCTCTCATCAAGGGTTTTAATCACTATATCAGTGATAATTGGTGTGTTGAGAGGTAAGGAATTTTGAAAGATAGCAGCTATTTGCTCAGGGGGGTTCTGTCCCTGAGAGATAGAGCCAGAAGTAGAGGAAGGTGGCTGAGTGTTTTGGAGTGGCTCTGTGTATAAGAGACCTTCAAAGGAAGGTTCTATCTGTTGGTGTATCGGGGTAGATGGACTTAGATCCTGAGACGTTTTGGCTAGCAGCTCTTTGAGTCTGCTCACCTCAGCCTCTAGGATTGTGTTGTGGGCTAAGACGTCATAGAAGAAGCCCAGGTCATCATCAGTTTGTGCTGAATCATCTGACCTGCTGATAGAATCAGGATGTACATGCACTATGTGTAGATCAGTATAAGTATGTGCCCCTTGGTCTTGGTTCCGGGGACTTCCAGCCTCAGGACTTTGTCCTTCATTGGCTGTTGCCTCTGGTGAGGTCTTATAGATGTTACCCTCTTCATCCTGGTCATTTGCTAAAACAGGGGAAATGGCAGCCTCACCAGATGTTCTAACCTCCTCTGCTACACTAGGAGATTGAACAGTATAACCTCTGTGTTGTGGGTTAGCAACAACATTTGGATCCTCCCCCTCAATTGTTGAGGCTATCCCAGTTTTGATTGGTATCTGGGGAGGGGATGAGGAATGCAACTGACTTAGCACTTTTGCAACTATTATGGTAGGACTTTGGGGGGCGGTTGCAGTAGGAGATGGTATAGAAGCAGTATGCACCCGGGCAGAGTGGTGCGTTTCAATGGCAACCTCCTCAAATGAGGAATGTTCCAGATGTATAGGTGCCCCGAATGTGGTTACTGCAGGCTCTTGTTGAGAGGAAGCCTAAGCGGTTGAGGTTGGGTGAGTACTTGTAGCTACTGGGGGATTATGGCCAGTAGATATATCCTGCGTTTGTATTGTAGTGACATCCTCAGGGGACTCATTTCCCTGAGTAGCCGTTTTAGGATTCTTGTGTTTGGGTTTGGTGGGGACTTTGGATTTGGAGGTGGTGGCTGTGGGTTCCAGCTGCATGGGTTTTCGCAGCTTGGCAGCCTGTTTGAGTGACTGGTCTGAGTTGTGCCTGGAGTATACCTCAAGCAATACAGCCATGGCAGGGACTCCAAGGCTAACAAGTCCCTCAGCTTTCATCTGGTTCTCTATAATGGCCATTATGAACTGTGGATATAATATCCATCGTTAGCAATAGGTTTTGAGACGATATCCTTAAGTTCAAGAAATATTATTGCAGAAAAATTTACGTTTTGTTCCTCCAGGATAGAGAGGAATACCTGCTGCCACCTGATTGACATTTGATCTCAAGAAGAACTCTTAGGGGCTAGGCAGACATTCACCATATGAAAAATTAGGCGTTCTGCGTCATGGAAATGCTTCTTTAGGATGGTAGAAGCGTTGAGGTTACCCTGGTATCCATGGTGGGCAAAGGATAGATCAGTGGTGCCCTTTGAATATCCAGCGGGGAAGGTGGCATCATCCAGTTGTAGGGTTTGGCGAAGGATTGCCGGAGTGATGACCACCTTACGGTAGTTGACAAACGACTGGAGAGACTCGGTGTCATTCTCCCCAGTTGTAAAGGTGACGTTCGTCCAGAACTGATTTAGGGATTCGGCATAAATGGTAGGATTGATAACGAAGGCCATTTTGTATGGAGAATGGACTATTAGACCAATGGCAGTATCAAACTTCGTCCAGAAGGGTGATTTGGTAAGGTAGGCAACACAGTTGTGTCTTGGTTTAAGCTGCATGGTCGCCATTAATGTGAGAGAACGTGTGGAGTTTTTGAACGTTAGGTTTGAGATAATGAAGCTCTGTAGGATTAGGTATTTATAGGGTATGGGTTATAAAACAACTAAAGGGTTTGGTGTTAATCATTAGTAGTTTTAAACGACTGATGACATCATATTAACCTTCAAAGGTTGAAACAACTGAAGTCTTGGTTTTAGGCATCAGCAGTTTTAAAACTACTAAAAACCATGGTTTTGGCTTCAGATGTTGGAAACAACTAAGGACTTGGTGTTAGTCATCAGTAGTTATGAAACTACTAAAGACATGGTTTTATCATCAGTTGTTGTAAACAACTGAAGACTTGGTGTTAGTCATGAGTAGTTGTGAAACTACTGAAGACATTGGTTTTAATTCAGTTGTGTAAGATGAAACAACAGTTGTAAAACGACTGAAGAGAAAATTCCCATCAGTAGTTTTTGTCAATTCTTAGCTTTTCAGCTGTTTCATACTGTCCTCAACACTTACTCATCAGACTTTTTAGCTGTTTTCAGTATTTCATAGGACATCAGTACTTATCTGTTTTTACTGACATCAGTAGTTATAACTGCATCAGTTTCTTTTAATAGAATGAGTACATATTTGTGAGATGTTTACTAATGATCATCAGTAATTGTTTACTGAGATCATCAGTAGTTGTCACTTATTCTAGCTGCAGCATACCAAGCCTTAACACTAGGTTTTGGAAAGTTGAACTATCCAAAGGCTTAGTAAAAATTTCTGCAAGCTCATCAGCACTAGGCACAAACTTTGGATCAATCAGACCTTTTTCAAAACAGTCCCTAATAAAATGGTGTCTGATCTCTATATGTTTGGTCCTAGAATGCTAGACAGGATTCTTGACAATGCAAAGAGCTGAAGCACTGTCCATTAATAATGGAGTCTTAGTCTCTGTAATGCCATAATCCAAAAGTTGGTTCTGAAGCCAGAGTACCTGAGATGTACAACTTGCAACAGCAATGTACTCTGCTTCAACAGTGGATGTAGCAACAGATGTTTGTTTCTTACTCTGCCAAGAAATCAAACAGTTGCTTAGGAATTGACATCCACCAGAAGTTGACTTTCTGGTTAACTTACACCCTGCATAGTCACTATCAGAAAAAGCAACTAATTTGCAAGAGTGTCCAGTGGAATACCATAAACCTAGAGATTGTGTACCTTGCAGATATCTAAAGATCCTCTTGACTGCAATCAAATGAGACTCTTTAGGAGCAGCCTGAAATCTAGCACAAACACAAGTTGCAAACATGATATTTGGTCTAGAAGCTGTTAAGTACATCAAGGACCCAATCATACATCTGTAAAGTGTTTCATCAATAGCTTTACCTTTATGATCTGCATCCAGTTGAGTGGTGTGGCACATGGGAGTAGAACAGGGCCTACAGTTTTGTAAATCAAACTTATTCAAAAGAACTTTTCTATATTTAGACTGATGAATGAAAGTCCCATCAGCCTTTTGTTTGATTTGCAAGCCTAGAAAGAACTGTAATTCTCCCATTGCACACATTTCGAACTTCTTTTGCATTAAATTGGTAAAATCGTCACACAACTGGGGATCAGAGGATGCAAAAATAATATCATCAACATAAATTTGAACAAGTAGCTTATGCTGCTCCACCTTCTTAATGAACAAAGTTTTATCTATGGAGCCTCTAGTGAAATTATTTTGAAGAAGGAAATTTGATAATGTCTTATACCAGGCTCTAGGAGCTAGTTTCAACCCATAAAGAGCCTTATCAAGCTTATATACCCAATCGGGATGTTTATTATCCTCAAAACCTAGTGGTTGACACACATAAACCTCTTCTTTTATTTTACCATATAAAAATGCACTTTAACATCCATTTCAAAAACATTAAGATTATGGAATACAGCATAGGCTAAGAACATTCTAATTGCCTCCAATCTGGCTACAGGAGCAAAGGTTTCATCATAATCAATACCTTCTTCCTGTGCATACCCCTGAACAACCAGTATGGCCTTGTTCTTAACAATAAGCCCATTTTCATTTGATTTATTCCTAAACACCCATTTAGTGCCTATTGCACACTTACCTAGGGGTAGAGGAACCAGTTCCCACACTTGCTGCTTGTTGAACTGAAGTAGCTCAAGCTCCATGGCTTCAACCCATCCATTGTCCCTTAAAGCAATGTGATAGTTCTTTGGCTCTTGCTGACTAATGAAGAGAGCATAGAAGCAGAAATTGGACAATTGACTTGTTGTTGAAAGTCCAGCATTGATATCACCAATGATTTGAGACATTGGGTGATTCTTCAGCTCTTGATAAACAATGAGATCTGTGCAAGTGTTTGTAGGACCTTCAGTAGCAGTAGGGTCCTGTTCTTTCTCTCTACTACTCCATTTTGTTCTGGACTCCTTGGGATGCTAAACTGCCTCTTGATTCCCTTTGAGAGATAAAAATCATCAGGTGTATGGTTTCTAAATTCTGTTCCACTATCACTTCTGATACACTTGACAGATAGGGAATACTGCTTCTCAACATACAACACAAAGTTTATAATCGTCTGAGTAGCCTCATCCTTTGAATGCAAGAAGAAAGTCCATACAAATCTGGAGTAATCATCCACAATTACCAGACAGTATTTCTTCTTTGCCATACTCATTACTCTCACAGGACCAAAGATATCCATGTGTAGTAATTGTAATCAGGCAATGGACTTAGGTTCTTCAATAGGAGGGAATGAGACTTTGTGCTGTTTTCCTTTCAAACAAGCAATGCAGTTGTCTTCACATCTGAACTCCTTCATAGGCAATCCCCTTACTAAACCATGATGTATGAGCTGATTCAAGTTTTTAAGATTCACATGACCCAGCCTTCTATGCCATAGAATAGATTCTTGAGGAGAAGCCTTGGAAAATAGGCAAGGATGGCCTTTGAGACCTATTTTCCTGGAAAGATCTAAGGCATACACTCTTCCTGTCCTGTTGGCCCTCAGGAGAGTGTGATCATCCAACACCTTATGAATCAAACTCAGAACTTTGGGTGACAGAATCCTACAATTCTGACTGGTGAAAAGAGCAACATGGCCTTTATCACACATTTGACTGACACTAAAGAGATTGTACTTGAGATTCTCCACATGGTTAACATTATCAAACCTTATTTCCCCATTGGAGACAAAGCCTTTGCCAATGATGTAACCCTTAGCATCATTTCCAAAAGAAACAAACCCCTTCTTTCCTTGAGAGTAATTATGAAGAAGAGAGTTGTTCCCTGTCATATGCATAGATCCTCCACTGTCAACATACCAGATGCTACTATGGCATGCTGAAGAATCCTGCAATCATAATAAATTAGTTAGTTTTTGAGACCCAAACCTTTTTGGTTTTGGGTCTGTTCACATCAACAGATGGTAAACTAACAGATTTGCTATGAAGAACAGCCTGAGGGGATGGATATGGTGAAGAAGAAGAATCCTTTGTCATGGATTTTCTTCTCTGTGGTTTCAACACAGGAGCATCTAATTGGTTGACTCTCCCTAATAGATGTTGAACCATCATAACAAGTTGTGTCTAATTCTGTGATAAAGCCTTCAGCTCATCAGACACATTAGTGCTTGAGATTGATGGATTCCTGTGTTGTACCATCTCCCTTTGAGCAACCTCAGCTGTTGCTTGATTAACCTCTTCCTTTTTGGATTTTGGGGTTACAGGTTTTGATGTTGTTGGTACAAACTTGGTTTCAAACTCAGTTCTTAATTTATCCATTGTTGGACCAAAAGAACCAATGAGCCGGATCAGAAAAACCTTAAGTCCCACAGACGTCACAACAACTGCTGAAGTCCACAACAGCTGAACACAAGTGCTGAAGACAAAGTCTGAAGACACAAGTGCTGAAGAGAAAGTCTGAAGACAAGTGTTGAAGACAAAGTCTGAACACAAGTGCTGAAGACAAAGTCTGAAGACACAAGTGCTGAAGACAAAGTCTGAAGACACAAGTGCTGAAGACAACGTCTGAAGACACAAGTGCTGAAGACAACGTCTGAAGACACAAGTGCTGAAGACAAAGTCTGAAGACACAAGTGTTGAAGACAAAGTCTGAAGACAAGTGCTGAAGACCAAGTATCTGTCGTTGTCACAACAGCTGAAGAGGTCTTCTTCAGTAGTTGTGACGGTTTTCTTTCAGTAGTTTTATGGTTTTTCTTTCAGTAGTTTTGTAAAACGACTGAAGAGCTTGTTCTTAAGTCGTTGTAGTTTCAGTAGTTTCGTATCAGTAGTTTTATGTTTTATACTTAGCACTCTGATATGTTCTTAGTAGTTGTGAACATTTCAGTAGTTTGTTAGGTTTTAGTTATTTTTGTAACAAATCTGCCAGCTGTCACTATCCCGTGATATCAGCAGTGATTGCACTCTATATAAGGAGTGTCAACCTAATTGTAATCAGTGAATGATTGAGCACAAACATTTGATATAATTGAAACATTCCTTTTCACAGAAATATATTCTCTCTTTACAACCGTATTTGTTCTTAATGCATACGAATATCAAATTCTAGCTATAATTTGTCTAATTCTTGTTGTTATTCCGCTGCGTTACACTCTAATCAATCAAACTTGAGATCACTAATCCTGTCAAATGGAACCCACAGCCACCACCTCAAAACCAAAGTCCCCACCAAAACCACTAAATAGAAGACAAAAAAGGCTACTCAAGGAAATGAGTCCCATGAGGATGCCCCTGCAACACAAACACAGGCTATATCCACTAGTTATAACCCCCTAGTGGATACAAGGACTTCACCAGCCACAGCCGCTCAGGATTCCTCTCAAAAGGAGCCTGCAACAACCAAAGAAGGGGTACCCACTAATCTGGGATCTTCCTCATTTGAGGAGATTGCGATTGAAGAGCACCATTCTCCCCAGGTGCATACTACTTTTACCCCATCTCCCACTGCAACCGCCCCACAAAGTCCTACTCTCATTATTGCAAATGTGCTGACTCAGCTGCATGCCTCTCCTCCTCCCCAACAAACACCAACAACGGGGAAAACCACAGCAATTGAGGAAGAGGATCAACATGCTTCTGACAGCCCACAACACAAGGGTTTAACTGTTCTATCTCCTGGTGTGGATAGGGAGACCAGAACATTTGGTGAGGCTGCCACCTCTTCTGAGTCAACACATGATCAGACTGAGGCTGGTCACATTGCTAAGACCTCACCAGAGGCAACAGCTGATGCAGGATATCGTCCTGAGGCTGGAAGTCCCCAGTTCAAAGAAAAAGGGACACATGCTAAAACTGGTCTACACCCAGTGCATGTACATCCTGCTACAAGCAGGAGGTCAGGTGATTCAACATGTGCTGATGATGACCTGGGCTTTTTTTATGATGTTCTGGCCCAGAACACAATTCTTGAGGAAGAAGTCAGTAGACTACAAAGACTACTTGACCAATTCTTTCAAAAAGCAAGTCCATCTGCCAGCAACATAAACCCACAGATGGCACCTTCACCTGAAGGTCTCCCACACACTCAGCCACTCAAAACTTCCGAGCCACCAGCTTCTATTTCTGGCACTGCTTCTCAGGGACAGAACCCCTCTGAGCAAACAGCTGCTATCTTTCAGCAATCCTTACCTCTCATCACCCCAATGATCACAGACATTGTGATCAAAAGCATGGATGGGAGGCTTCCCTCAATCATACAACCCCTGGTGGAGGAGATTGTGAGCACAAGGCTTTCTGCTACTCAAACCCTTGCAACCAATGCAACCAAAAAGGGGGAGAGTCAGTCAGTGAAAGCAAAGAGGAAGAGCATAGAGGGGAAGAAGGAAAAGGAGACTGAGAAAGAAGAGGAGTTTGTGAAGGGAGCTGACATTGATCAAGTGGGTGAAAGTCACAAAGACTTTCATGTCACATATAAGAAGAGGAAGGTTGAAGGAAAAGAAAAAGAACTCGAACTCGATGAGATGATCAAAATGGCGGATGCTACACACAGTAAATCAATGGACTCCATTATTGATCAACTGTATAGACAGGGGTTCGATACTACACAACTTGACTCAGAGATTAGGAGACTTGAAGTTGAAGAAATTAACTCAAGATGGGCAAGTTATGATGCATTAGAAAGAGAAAGACTAGAGATCATGATGAGATTCATTGCAAAGTACCTTGGGAGATCATTGATCGAGATTAAGTCATGGACCAGGGACAGTATCTTGGCAAAAACCACCAAGATCTGTTCGTCTGAAGCATACACTAAGGGATTGGTGATTGAAGCACTAAATGAGGCAGGTGCTGGGAACAGAAAGGAACTAGCAAAACACTCAAAAGCCTCACTCACTACAAAAATGCTAGAACAACCTGCAAAACCTCCCACTTCAAAATCACCACTACCACAACCCACTAAACCAACTCCTTTACCCTCAAAACCAACAGCCGATGATGCACCCAAGAAGAAGAAGAGAAGGGTGTTGAGGCTAGAAGAAGAAGAAGAAGAGGATGATGAGGAAGAAGATAGGCTGCCTCTTTCTGCAGTCCTAACTTTGCCTAAAGCCAAACCTATGCCCATCACTCCCACCTCACAGATGGAAGTTGTGAGAGTAAAGATAGAAGAAGAACAGCAGCAAAAGATTTATGATGATGAGATGCTGAAAAGCATAGACAAAACTTATGCTGCTTCTTCATCAATAATCAGTATGAAGAAAGAAGCTCTGAGATTGTACACCCTTGCTAACACATTTCAATATCAAAAGGAAAAGTGAGAATATGGCCTGATCCTAGGGTGGCTCACAGAATTGTGAGAAAGACATTCCTTCGAGATACAATGGCCAAGTAAAAAGGGTCGTAGATGAAGAGATCACAGTGGTCCTTATAGTATCACCCTGGGAAATTGTAGAAGATTTCAAGAAGGCCTATGAAACTAAACAGCCACCCCAAAAGATGTTAGAGAATAGAGTAATTAAAAAGGGGTTAGTCTACAAGAGGCTTAAGAACTTCAAACAAAATGAGCTCAGTCTGTTACTTGAAGGGACTCACCCAAATGAGTTTGCATACAAACAGATCACAACAGTTGAGCTCAAAAATGGCAAACAGGCTAAGTATATTTCAGAGCTGTATGGGCGTGAAGGATTGTTTGATGGTGGAGCTGAAAATCTTACCATGGAAGAACAAATTATGTTTCTCAGAGCATACACCAGAGAATCCTACAGGCTTATACATGGGAAGTAGATTTCATGGATAGGACCACAGCCCTGTGTCCAGTTCCCCAAAGTCAGGGCTCCTATCCATACTATGCCAACCAAATTTCAGAAATCTATTCCTAGGCCAGTGCTTAATTGGGTCATATTCTTAGCTGATCAAGAAGGAAAAAGACCAATCTTATTGCCAACAATAAGTGGGACCTCAATAAAGTTAAGGTTTTGGCTGTATTGGTTCAGGGGGAGTTTGTTGGACCAAAAGAACCAATGAGCCGGATCAGAAAAACCTTAAGTCCCATAGACGTCACAACAACTGCTGAAGTCCACAACAGCTGAACACAAGTGCTGAAGACAAAGTCTGAACACACAAGTGCTGAAGACAAAGTCTGAAGACAAGTGCTGAAGACAAAGTCAGAACACAAGTGCTGAAGACAAAGTCTGAAGACACAAGTGCTGAAGACAAAGTCTGAAGACAAGTGCTGAAGACCAAGTATCAGTCGTTGTCACAATAGCTGAAGAGGTGTTCTTCAGTAGTTGTGACGGTTTTCTTTCAGTAGTTTTATGTTTCTCCTTTCAGTAGTTTTCTAAAACGACTGAAGAGCTTGTTCTTCAGTCGTTGTAGTTTTAGTAGTTTCGTATCAATAGTTTTATTTTTTATACTTAGCACTCTGATATGTTCTCAGTAGTTGTGAACATTTGAGTAGTTTGTTAAGTTTTAGTTATTTTTGTAACAAATCTGCCAGCTGTCACTATCCCGTGATACCAGCAGTGATTGCACTCTATATAAGGAGTGTCAACCTAATTGTAATCAGTGAATGATTGAGCAGAAAAATTTGATATTATTGAAACATTCCTTTTCACAGAAATATATTCTCTCTTTACAACCGTATTTGTTCTTAATGCATACGAATATCAAATTCTTGCTATAATTTGTCTAATTCTTGTTCTTATTCCGCTGCATTACACTCTAATCAATCAAACTTGAGATCACTGATCCTGTCATCCATTTTCTTTTTAATGTTCTCATTGTGTTTGAGTTTGGAGCCCTTTTAATACCAGCACTCATCAGTAAGATGATTGAATAAGCCACATATTTCACATGGCTTTTTCTTCATCTTAAGTTCATCATCTGCTGAAGAAGATGAAACTAGTGAAGACTTATTCTTCAGCAGTTTGCGACCAGTACTAGCAGTTTTCTTCCTTGCAGTACATGCTTTCTTGATATCTTCCTCAGTAGTTTTCCCACCCTTTCTACTAGCAGTTTTCTTTCCTTTAGTACATGCAGTAGTTTGGGTTTGTTCTCCAGGTGTTATGACTTGCTCTTTAGTACTTTCAGTACTTTGTGAAATACCACCTAGAGTGATCAACCTTTTGATCATGTGAGTGTCAACATTTGAACCATCAATATCAGCTGACAGGTTTTGGGAGGAATTAATGCTGACTCCAACCTCTGATGGTGCTGTATCAGATAGTAGATCACATGATGAAAAGGAATGGTTATTGCTTTCTCTATCAGATTCTACCTCTGCTCTAGGAGTAAAATCTGTAGGAGGAGCAGTGTGATTATAACCAATGCCAAACTTCACATTGGAAGCAGACTGCTTACTGAAAAGCATTTCAAAACCCTTGCAGGAATGTACCCATCGATCACACTCTACCTGGGTTGCTACAAGTGTTTCTTTGAGGTCTTTGTACTTCTCTAGAAGTACCTCTTCCCTAGCCTTATCATCAGTGATTTGGCATTTAAGTTTGTAAATCTCATCATTCTTATCATTAAGCACAGACTCAAATTCAGCTTTTCTTTTGGATATTATTTTTTCTAGCTCAATGTTCTTGTTAATTAAAGCTACATTTGCTTCTCTAATAGATGCAAATGCGGCTATGCATGTTTCAGAACATAGCTTGGCTTTGGCCTCAAAGCATACCTGTGATACCTGTAGTGTGGAGGCATTAGAGGATGAGGTATCAGCAGACTCCAGGGCCATAAGAGCAAGGTTTCCAAAAGGATTTTCACCACCATGTTGACCAGCACTAGAAAACAGTTGTTCATGACCACACATATCATCTGGTAAACTGCTCCAGTCAACAACTCCTGTGGTGAAAAAACTATGTTGTTGAGGTTGAGATTGTTGATGAGATTGGGAAGTTTGAGGCTCAGGAAGAACAGGTGGTTGTTGAGCAATGGGTACTTGAACTTGACTGGTTTGTGGCATGTAATAGCAGGCATATGGATATGGCATTGGACCCTGAGGGACAAAATATGCAGGAGATAGAGGTTGTGATTGATGACCAAAACTAGCAGGATGTTGCCCTCTGTTTTGTTGCATATTACTTGTAAAAGTCACAAAGGGTGCAGAGGAGTTAGATCCAGATGATCTACACTCTCTTGCAAAGTGCCCAAGCCTATGGCATTTGTGACACCTCAACTTACTCTTGTCAAAACCAACTTTGGTTTTGCCAGAGAGTCCAGGGAATTTCCTACTAGTTCTCTTGTAGAACTTCTGAGATCTGATATTAATCAAGGCCATTTGACTCAGAATATCCATCTCTTCTAAGTCATCATCAACTATACCTTTCAAATCATCCATAATGAAGCACAAATTTTCACTATTACAGCCTGACTGACTATCAACACTCACAAATGCATGATAAGAACTATTGAAGAGAAATCTATATGCACATCATAATTACTTTCTGATGCAGCATATTCTGACTCATGACCAACCAAGGCAGTGTTCCCTGGTACAAAGTCTTCAGTGAGCTTTCCTGATGATGCCAGTTTCCTTTCCTGCTCTATCTCTCTTTCAAATATAAGCAGTTTCCCATGAAGTTGGGTGAGAGATAGGCTATCCAGATTTGCATTGGAGCATAGGACAATTATATATATGTCCCATCTCTCAGGCAGTGATCTGAGGAATCTGTGGTTCATCTGGCTATTAGTGTATTCATGTTTGACCATTTTCAGCTCAGAGATCAAACATGAAAAACGCTCAAAATGTTGAGTCAGAGTCTCACCCTTCCTATGAGCAAATGTCTCATATTATTGGGCAAGTATTTCCCTATTGTTTGCTAAGACCTCATCAGTACCACCAAATTGTTCTTTCAGTGCCTTCCAGAGGTCAAGAGCAGTTTCATGATGCATAAGCCTAGAATAGATTTCATTAGGCAGTGCCATGGCCAGAATTCCATGAGCTTAGCATCAATCTCAAACAGTTTTCGATCCTCATCAGAGTATTGTTCCTTCTTCTTCGGAACCATTTGGTTGGTTTCTGGATTGTTCACCATAGGCTTATATGGACCATGTACCACAGATGTCCAACAACCTGAACTGTTAACAAATAGGTGATGGAACATTCTTCGTTGCCATATGTTATACTCAGTCCTAACCAGCATCGGAGGCTTGGTTGAGTAACCAATATTGTGAGGGTCATTAGAAGGAGTAGTCATATTCAGAATTTAGACAAATTCAAGGTAAACAAAGTAAATCTAGCTCAAAACCACTTAGGACCTCAAACAAAATGGCTAGAAGAAACAGAACTCAATCTTTATAACCGATTCTTGCAAATTTTCTAATTCGATCAAACGTAGATAGCAAAAGAACAGTTTCAATGATCAATTGTTAAATCGATCAATGATTAACCTGCTCTGATACCATTTGTTAGGATCTCAGCATCTAGTTTGATCAATTAGATTGGATTTGCAGCGGAATGAACCCACGAATTAACAAATTTGAACAAGAACACACGAAATTTATCAATGAAACAGTGTGTGTTATAGAGAGAGAATTTCTGCCAAAAGGAATATATTCATTCAATACACGCTTTGGGTGGCTTCCACACCATTACAATTAGGTCATCTTTCCTTTTATAAGGGAAGCTGACGTCAGCTGATGTCACTTGACAGTGACATATCGCTCAATAATTACAATGGGTTGTCACTCCTTATATAGAGTGCAACAGTCACTGCTGTTATC
Source organism: Flaveria trinervia (assembly GCA_025506515.1). Lineage (NCBI taxonomy): Eukaryota > Viridiplantae > Streptophyta > Magnoliopsida > Asterales > Asteraceae > Flaveria > Flaveria trinervia. The sequence goes on from CM046442.1 coordinate 92,490,687, forward strand.
ACGGAAAGTGACAACTGGCAGATCCAATACAGAAATAACTAAATCTTAACAAACTATGAAATGTTCACAACTACTGAGAACATATCAGCAAGTTAAGTACAAAATATAAAACTACTGAAACTACAACGACTGAAGAACAAGCTCTTCAGTCGTTTTACAAAACTACTGAAACATAAAACATAAAACTACTGATATCACAACTACTGAAGAAGTACTCTTCAGCAGTTGTGACAAACTACTGAGGCTTCAGTACTTGGTCTTCAGACTTTGACCTTCAGGCGTTTAATCAGCTGATGACTTCAGTAGATATCATCAGCTGATGTCTTCAGTCTTTGTCTTCAGACTTTGTACATCAGTTGTTGATCTTCAGCACTTGTGAACTCTTCAGCTGTTGTGCTTCAGTACTTTGGTCTTTCAGCTTCAGCACTTGTGTTCTTCAGCTGTTGTACTTCAGCACTTTGGTTCTTCAGCTGTTAAGGTCTTCAGCACTTGATCTTCAGCTGTTGAAGTCTTCAGCACTTGTCAAACTACTGATGAGCTTTCAGCAGTTGTTGTGATACCGTGTGGGACTTAGAGGTTTTCTGATCTTGGCTCATTGGTTCTTTTGGTCCAACAAACTCCCCCTGAACCAATGCAGCCAAAACCTCTAACTTATTTAAACTCCCACTTATTGATGGCAAAAATGTTGGTCTTTTTCCTTCTTGATCAGTAGAGAAGATGACCCATGTACGCTCCGGCCTGGGAAGAACCTCAAATATTTGTTTGGCAGAGTATGAATGGGAACTCTGTTTTGGGGAACTGGACACAGAGTTGTTATCCCATTCATGAGATTCACTTCCCCATAATGAGTCTGTATGACTCACGGACATAGGCCTCAAGGAGAACAATTTGTTCCTCTTGAGAGAGTTCTTCAGCTCCTCCTTCGAAGAAGAACTCTGGACCATAGTACTCTGATAAGTACTTCATGGTCCTGCCATTCTTCAGCTCCACCGTAGTTACCTCCCTGTATACAAATTCATCCGGATGGTTGCCTTCAAGGAGTCTTTACTGGAGCTCATTTTTGGATGTCTTCAAGCTTTTTGTATAACAACCCCTTCTTAATCATCTTGTTTTCTAGTAAGGCTTGAGGTGTCTTCTTTGCTTGGTGAGCTCTTGAATTCATCAATGATTTCCAAGGTGAGACTACAACGGCCAGCATGATGGTAGATTCTATTGTTTTTCGTACTTGGCCGTTGTATCTGTGTGGGATAGTTCTTTTATGGATTCTAGAACTCACCCTGGGGTCTGGCCATACTCTCACTCTCTCCCTCTGATACTGAAAGGTGTGTCTGAGAGTGTACAGCCTTTGAGCATGCCCTTTCATGGCTTGAATAGATGATGACTGAGGAAATTCCTTGTCAACCATCTTCAACAGTTGCTCATCGTGCTGTTTTGCTGCGTCTTCTTCTTCTATCTTTACTCTGACCATTTCCCTTTGAGAGTCGGGTGTGATCATGGATTGACTCTGGGGCTTTGGTAGCTTCAGAACAGCAGAGAGTGGCAGACTATCATCTTCATCCTCTTCTTCTGCTTCTTCTTCCATCCTCAGCACCCTTCTCCTCTACGGGGTGCATCACTGGGATGGTTGGGTGGTGAAGGGATTGGTTTTGAGAGAGAGAGAGGATGTTTGGATTTTGGCTTGGAGGTTGGTTGGGAGATTTGAGGGAGGATCTGTTGAGTGAGTGGAAGGGAAGGTTGATGTAGCATCCTTGTAGTTAATTTTGCTATTGTAAGTTTAGCCATCTCTAACCTTTTGCCAGCCCCAGCCTCATCAAGGGCTTCCACAATGATCCCTTGTTGAATTGCTCAGACAGACAGATTCTGGTGGCTATAGCCAGAATGCTGTCCCTGGACCATGCGCGGATCTCCATTAATGATCTTCCCAAGTATTTGGCAATAAAGCGGATCATTATTTCCAACCTCTCTTTCTCAAGAGCATCGTACCCTGCCCATCGGGTTGTATCTCTTGTACCTCTAACCTTCTGATCTCACTATCCAGTGTAGCTGTGTCAAACCCCTGCCTGAATAGTTGGTCAATTATCTTATCCATGGAGCGGCTGTGTGTGGTGTCAGCTTCTTTGACCAGCTCCTCCAAGGATTTTCTTCAGCAGTATGATCATCAGCACTTCTCTTTCTTTTGTACGTGAGCAGAGGTTGCTTTTCTTGTTTCTCCTCTTCCTCAGATCTCTTCCTCTTTCTATCTTTCACTGCAGTACCCTCCCCCTTTTTGGTTGCATTGGAGGAAGGGGTTGGTACCGCAGAAAGAGTCTTGTGGACAGCAGCATCAACCAGTGGCTGTAATGTTGAGGAAAGCCTCTCATCAAGGGCTTTGATCACTATATCAGTGATTATGGGGGTGATGAGAGGGAGGGAATTTTGTAGGATAGCACCTATTTGCTCAGGAGGGTTCTGTTCCTGAGAAGTAGGGCCTGAAGCAGAGGCGGGTGGTTGATTTTGGGGTGGCTCAGTGTTTGGGAAACCTTCAAGGGAGGTGCCATCTGTGGGTGTATGAGGGTGGCAGATGGACTTGCATCCTGAGACATCTTGGCAGCAGCTCTTTGAGTCTGCCTCATCCTCTAGAATGGTGTTGTGAGCAACGACATCGAAGAAGAAGCTCAGGTCATCATCAGTTGATACTGAATCACCTGACCTCCTGCTTAGTGCAGGATTTACATGCACTGGGTGTAGACCAGTGGTGCATGTGCCCCTTGTGCTTGGTACGGGGGACTTCCAGCCTCAGGACAATGTCCATCATCAGCTGTTGCCTCTAGGGAGGTCTTAGCAATGTTACCAGCCTCACTCTGGTCATGTGTGATGAGTCAGAGGAGGTGGCAGCCTCACTAGATATTCTAATCTCCTTCTCTACACCAGGAGATAGAATTGGTAAACCCCGGTGCTGTGGGTTCTCAAATACACTGTGTTCTCCCCCTCAATTGTAGAGGCATTCCCAGTAAGAAGTGGTTTCTGGGGAGGGGGTGAGGAGTGCAATTGAGTCAGCACTTGAGCAACTATTAAAGTTGGGCTGTGAGGGGCGGTTGTGTGGGGTACAGGGGTAGAAGCAGTGTGCACCTGGGGTGGATGGTGCTCTTCAATGGCAATCTCCTCAAGTGAGGAAGATCCCAGATAAGTAGGTGCCCCTTGGGTTGCTGCAGGCTCCTGTTGAGAGGAAGCCTGAGCGGCTGTAGCTGGAGGAGTCATTGTATCCACTAGGGGGTTTGGACTAGTGGATATATCCTGCGTTTGTTGTGCAGGAGCATCCTCAGGGGACTCAATTCCCTGAGTAGCCTTTTTGGGTTTCTTTTTGGTGGGTTTGGTGGGGACATTGGATTTGGAGGTGGTGGCTGTGGGTTCCAGCTGCGGGGTTTTCGCAGCTTGGCAGCCAGTTTGAGTGTCCGGTCGGAGTTGTGCCGGGAGTATACTTCTGGCAAAACAGCCGTAGCAGGGACTCCCACGCCAACAAGTCCCTCAGCATTAAGCTGGTCTATTATAATGGCCATGATGAACCGTGGATAGAGTATCCAACGGTTGGCAGTTAATTTTTGAGCCATATCTTTGAGCTCTGAAAATATTAATTCGGAAAAGTTCAGTGGTTGTTGCTCAAGGATAGAATACAATACCTGCTGCCATTTGGTGGACATTTGATCCCAAGACGATGTCTTAGGGGCCAAACATACATTGACCATGTGAAAGATCAGGCGCTCAGCGTCATTGAAGTGTTCTTCATGATGGTTGTGGCACTGAGATCACCTTGATATCCATGCTGAGCAAATGATAGATCTATGGTGCCCTTCGGATATCCAGCAGGAGAGGTAGCATCACTCAGTTGAAGAATTTTCGGATTGTTGCAGGAGTAATCACTACTTCTTTGTTGTTGAATACAGACCGGAGGGATCGTGTGCTGCTCTCCTCAGTAGACATTAACGTTCATCCAAAATTGGTTCAAGGATTCGTTATGTAAAACGGGGTTCAGAAGGAATGCCTTGTTGTATGGGGACTGAACCATAAGATCGATAGCATTATCGAACTTAGTCCAGATCGGCGATTTTGTGAGGTAGGCAACACAGTTGTGTCGTGGTTTAATTTGCAAAGACGCCATGGAAATTTGTTGGAGAGGAACGTTAGGTTTTGAAGAAGATGAAGTATGGAGAGCTCAGGTTAAGGGTATATATAGGGTACGGGTGAGGAAATGACTGAAGGATGTGGTGTTAGTCATCAGTAGTTTTAAACGACCGTTGACATGGTATTATCCTTTCAGACGTTGAAACAGCTGAAGTCGCGGTGTTAGGCATCAGTAGTTTAGAAAACTACTGAAGACCGTGGTTTTGACTTCAGGTGATTGAAACAACTGAGGACATGGTGTTTGTCATCAGTAGTTATGAAACTACTGAAGACAGTGGTTTTAGTCATCAGCTGTTGTAAACAACTGAAGACTTGGTATTGGTCATCAGTAGTTATAAAACTACTGAAGACGTGGTTTTGCTTCAGTTGTTTAAAATGAAACAGCAGTGGTACAAACGACTGAAGGGAAATTTCTCTTCAGCTGTTTTCGTCAATTCTTAGCTTTTCAGCTGTTTCAAACTATCCTCAACACATTCATCAGTCTTTATGGCTGATTTCAGTTGTTTCATAGGACATCAGTACTTATCTGTTTTTAGTGATTTCAGTAGTTATGACTACATCAGTAGTTGTAACTACTTCAGTAGTTTAGAGCAGATGAAGTACTTGAGTACTTGTGAGAACTTTTAGCCTTCAGTAGTTATAAAAAGTACTGAGGTTAAAAGATCTCATCAGTACTTATATGTGACAGGCACTCATGATCATCAATATGAATTACTGAGATCATCAGTAGTTGTCACCTATTCTAGCTGCAGCATACCAAGCCTTAACACCAGGTTTTGGAAAGTTGAACTATCCAAAGGCTTAGTAAAAATGTCTGCAAGCTCATCAGCACTGGGCACAAACTTAGGATCAATCAGACCTTTTTCAAAACAGTCTCTTATAAAATGGTGTCTGATCTCTATATGTTTGGTCCTAGAGTGCTGGACTGGATTTTTGACAATGCAAAGAGCTGAAGCACTATCCATTAACAATGGAGTCTTAGTCTCTGTAATGCCCTAATCCAAAAGTTGGTTTTGAAGCCAGAGTACCTGAGATGTACAGCTTGCAGCAGCAATGTACTCTGCTTCCGCAGTGGATGTAGCAACTGAGGTCTGTTTCTTGCTCTGCAAGAAATCAAGCAGTTGCCTAGGAATTGACATCCACCAGAAGTTGATTTCCTGGTCAACTTACACCCTGCATAGTCACTGTCAGAAAAAGCAACTAATTTACCAGAATGGTTGGTAGAATACCATAAACCTAGAGATGGAGTGCCTTGCAGATATCTAAAGATCCTCTTGACTGCAATCAGATGAGACTCTTTAGGTGCAGCCTGAAATCTAGCACAAACACATGTAGCAAACATAATATCTGGTCTAGAAGCTGTTAAATACATCAAGGACCCAATCATACATCTGTAAAGTGTTTCATCAACCACTTTACCTTTCTGATCTGAGTCCAGTTGTGTGGTGCTGCTCATGGGAGTAGAACAGGGCTTACAGTTTTGTAAATCAAACTTTTGCAAAAGATCTTTTGTATATTGGATTGATGAATAAAAATTCCATCAGCCTTTTGTTTGATTTGCAACCCCAGAAAGAACTGTAATTCTCCCATGGCATCATTTCAAACTTCTGTTGCATCAACTTTGTAAAGGCATCGCACAACTTTGGATCAGAGGATGCAAAAATAATATCATCTACATAAATTTGAACAAGTAGATTATGCTGCCCAGCTTTCTTAATAAATAAAGTCTTGTCTATGGAGCCTCTAGTGAAATTGTTTTCCAGAAGAAAGTTTGATAATGTCTCATACCAGGCTCTGGGAGCTTGTTTTAACCCATAAAGAGCTTTATCAAGCTTATACACCCAATTAGGATGTTTGTTGTCCTCAAAGCCTGGAGGTTGACATACATAAACTTCTTCTTTAACTTTTCCATACAAAAATGCACTTTTGACATCCATTTGAAAGACTTTAAGTTTTTGATAAGCAGCATAAGCTAAAAACAATCGAATTGCTTCCAGTCTGGCTACAGGGGCAAAGGTTTCATCATAATCAATACCTTCTTCTTGTGCAAACCCCTGAACAACCAGTCTGGCCTTGTTCTTAACAATAAGCCCATTTTCATCAGTTTTGTTCCTAAACACCCATTTAGTGCCTATGCACACTTACCTGGAGGTAGAGGAAAAAGTTCCCACACTTGCTGTTTCTTGAACTGAAGAAGCTCAAGCTGCATGGCATCAACCCATCCATTGTCCTTTAAAGCAATGTGATAATTCTTTGGCTCTTGCTGACTGATGAAGAGAGCATAGAAGCAGAAGTTGACAATTGCCTTCTTGTTGATACTCCAGCAGTGATATCACCAATGATTTGAGACATGGGGTGATTCTTCAGATCTTGATACACAATGAGATCTGTGCAAGTGTTTGTAGCCGGTTCAGCAGCAACAGATGGTGATGGTGAATCATTTCCTTGAAACCAATCAGTGGATGGTAATTCAAAGGAAGTTGAATTCGAAGAAATCTCATCAGCATTAGTTGTGGATGGTGCTACTGGTGCTACAGGAACATCAGGTCTAGTTGAATCAGGCAGCTGATCACTAAACCTGAAGAGGTGAGTACTGCAATCATCATCATCATCAGCAGTACCACCAGGTGGTGAACTGTTGACAGGAAACAGCAGGAGTTTGATAAGGAACATATTGCAGTATGTCCAGATCAAATAACTCCACAGGACTTTGTGGAATCTTGTCCTTTGGAGATTCATTAAACTTAACATGTAGAGTTTCTTCAACCATCTTTGTTCTGCAGTTGAGACTCTGTATGCTTTGCAAGTAGATGAATAACCAACAAAGTATCCTGCATCCACCTTAGGATCAAATTTGTGGAGTTGATCCTTTGTGTTGAGAATAAAACAGGGACACCCAAATGCTTTGAAAAATGAAATCAGTGGAGCCAAATGATGGAGAACTTCATATGGAGTCTTCATCAACCTCTGATTTACTAAAACTCTATTTTGCACATAACAAGCTGTGTTGACAGCTTCAGCCCAAAAGGTCAATGGTAAACCTGAGTCAGCCAGCATGGACCTTGCAGCTTCAATGAGGGTCCTGTTCTTTCTCTCCACTACTCCATTTTGTTCCGGAGTCCTTGGAATGCTGAACTGCCTTTTGATTCCCTTTGAGAGATAGAAGTCATCAAGTGTATGATTTCTGAACTCAGTTCCATTATCACTCCTAATACACTTGACTGGAAGGGAATACTGCTTCTCAATGTACAGCACAAAGTGGATAATCTTCTGAGCAGCCTCATCCTTTGAATGTAGAAAGAAAGTCCATACAAATCTGGAGTAATCATCCACAATACCAGACAGTATTTCTTCTTTGCCATGCTCATTACTCTCACAGGACCAAATAGATCCATATGCAGTAATTGCAAGCAGGCAGTGGACTTGGACACTTCAATAGGAGGAAATGAGACCTTGTGTGTTTTCCTTTTAAACAAGCAGTGCAAGTTTCATCACAGTGGAACTCCTTTATTGGTAAGCCTCTGACTAAACTATTGTGGCTAAGCTGATTCATGTTTTTGAGATTAACATGACCAAGCCTCCTTGCCATAGTTTAGATTCTTGAAAAGAGGCTTTGGAAAATAGGCAAGGATTACCTTTGAGATCTATCTTCTTAGAGAGATCTAAGGTACACTCTTCCTGTCCTGTTGGCTTTCAGGAGAGTGTGATCATCCAACACATTGTCAATCACGGGCAAAACTTTGGATGACAGAATCCTACAGTTTTGACTTGTGAAAAGGGCAACATGGCCTTTATCACACATTTGACTGACACTCAAGAGGTTGTACTTGAGATTTTCCACATGATTAACATCATCAAATTTGATTTCTCCATTGGAGACAAAGCCCTTACCGATGATGTAACCCCTAGCATCGTTGCCAAAAGAGACAAACCCCTTCTTTCCTTGAGAGTAGTCATGAAGAAGAGATGTTCCCAGTCATGTGCATAGATCCTCCACTGTCTACATACCAGATGCTATTTTGGCATGTTGAGGAACCCTGCAATAATAAACAATCAGTTAGTTTTAGAGACCCAAACCTTTTGGTTTTGGGCCTGGTCTCATCAATAGATGGTAAACTAGCATGTTTATTTGTAACAACAGCCTGAGAGGAAGAAGATGGTGCAGAAGAGGAGTCCTTTGGCTTAGACCTCCTTTTCTGTGGTTTCAACATAGGAGAATCTAGTTGGTTAACTCTACCCAACAGATGTTGTACCATCATCACCAGCTGTGTCTGATTTTGTGATAAAGCTTTCAGCTCATCAGACACATTGCTAGTGGAGTTAGATAAGGTCCTATGTTGCACCTTCTTCTTTTGAGCACCCTCAGCTGTCACCTGTTTAACTCCTTCCTTTTTGGATTGCTTTAAGGACTTAAGGGTTACAGGATTTGATGTTGCTGATACAAATGTGGTCTCAAACTCAGTTTTCATTTTTACCATTTTCTCATTAATTTCTTCCTTTTGTTTGAGTTTGGAACATCTTTTGTACCAACACTCATCTGTAAGATGATTGAACAAACCACATACTTCACATGGTTTCTTCTTCATCTTAGGTTGATCATTAACTAAAGATGATGAAGCAACTGAAGACTTGTTCTTCAATGCTTTGGAAGCATTGGTTGCTTTCTTAACAGCATCTTTAGTAGTCTTCAAACTCTTTCTACTGCCAGTTTTCTTCTCTTCAGTACTGACAGCAGTTGAAGTTTGAACTTCAGGAGTTGAATCCTGCTCTCCAGTCCTTTCAGGACCTTCAGGATTGACTCCTGAGTTGATCAACTTATTGATCATGTGAATGTCAGCATTTGGACCATCAACATCAGCTGATAGGTTCAAAGAGGACTTGATACTGACTGCTACTTCTGATTGTGCTGTATCAGAAGGTAGATCACATGACTTGATGGATTGGTTATCACTCTCACCATCAGATTCTACCTCTGCTCTTGGGGTAAAATCTGTAGGTGGAGCAGTGTGATTGTAACCAATTCCAAACTTCACATTTGAAGCAGATTGCTTACTAAGAAGCATTTCAAAACCTTTGCATGATTGTACCCATCTATCACACTCGACCTGGGTAACTGCAAGGGTTTCTTTGAGATCTTTGTACTTCTCTAGAAGTACATCTTCTCTAGCCTTATCATCATTATTTTGCAATTCAGTTTATAAATCTCATCATTTTTATCTTTGAGCACAAACTCAAACTCAGCTTTGTTTTTGGAAATTACTTGTTCTAACTCAATGTTCTTATTAATTAAAGCTACATTTGCTTCTCTAATGGAAGCAAATGCTGCTATGCATTGTTCAGAACATAATTTGGCTTTTGCCTCAGAGGATACCTGTGATACCTGTGGTGTAGAGGCATTGGAGGATGAAGTATCAGCAGACTCCAAAGCCATAAGAGCTAGATTCCCAAAGGGACTGTCACCACCATGTTGACCAGCACCTGAGAACAGTTGATCATGACCAGACAAGTCATCTGGTAAACTGCTCCAGTCAACAACTCCTGGGGTGAAGAAGCTGTTTGTTGAGATGAAGGTTGTTGATGAGATTGGGAAGGCTGAGGTTCTGGTAATGCATGAGGTTGTGGTGTCATAGGAACTTGAACTTGACTTGACTGTGGCATGTAGTAACAAGGGTACTGATAAGGCATTTGACCCTGAGAAACAAATATGCCGGAGATTGTTGTTGAGGATGATGACTAGATGTGACAGGATGTTGCCCTCTGTTTTGTTGACTGTTGCCAGGAAAAGTCACAAAGGGTGCAGTAGAGTTTGATCCAGTTGATCTACACTCTCTAGCAAAGTGTCCAAGCCGTTGGCATTTGTGACACCTCAACTTGCTCTTGTCAAAACCAACTTTGGTTTTGCCAGAGAGTCCTGGGAATTTTCTTCCAGTTCTTTTGTAGAACTTCTGAGATCTGATATTTATCAAGGCCATTTGGCTCAAAATATCCATCTCTTCTAAGTCATCATCAGCAATCCCCTTGAGATCATCCATAATGAACATAAGTTGTCATTATTACATCCAGTGAACTGACCATCAACACTTACAAATGCAGAATTAGAAGTGCTCGAAGAGAAATTAATATGCTCATCATACTGGCATTCAGATGAAGCATATTCTGACTCATGACCCACCAAGGCAGTGTTGCCTTGAATAAAGTCTTCAGTGAGCTTTCCAGATGAAGACAGCTTTCTCTTCTGTTCTATCTCTCTCTCAAAAGTGAGCAATTTCCCATGGAGTTGGGTGAGAGATAGTTTGTCCAAACTTGCACTAGAGCGTAGGACAATAGTATATGTGTCCCATCTCTCAGGCAGTGATCTGAGAAATCTGTTATTCATCTGAATATTGGTGTATTCAAGTTTGACCATTTTTAGTTCAGAGATCAAACAAGAAAACCGCTCATATTGTTGAGTCAGTGTCTCACCCTTTTTATGAGAGAATGTCTCATATTGTTGGGCAAGAATTTCTCTATTATTTGCCAAGACCTCATCAGTTCCTCCAAATTGTTCTTTCAAAGCAATCCAGAGTCATGGGCAGTTTCATGATGCATTAGCCCAGAATAGATTTCATTGGGCAAAGCCATGGCCAGAATTCCATGGGCTTTTGCATCAATCTCAAGCAACTTTTTATCCTCATCTGAGTATTGCTCCCTCCTCTTCGGAACCATTTGATTGGTTTCCGGGTTATTCACCATAGCTTGTGTGGACCATGTACCACTGATGTCCAACACCCTGCGCTGTTAACAACAGGTGATGGAGCATACGTCTTTGCCATATGTTATACTCATTCCTAACCAGCATAGGAGGCTTGGTTGAGGAACCAGTATTGTGAGGATCATTGGAGGGAGTGGTCATTTTTAGTTCAAAAACAGTTTAGTTCAAGTTTTAAAAAGTTTTAGACAAACCACAACAAACTCAATGAGAACCAAGAATAAGATCTCAGGATGAATGAGCAGAAATACAGAAAATTCAATTTCTATAACCGTTTCTTGCAAAAACAAAAGCTAATTCAATCAAACTTGGATCTTGAATAGCAGTTTCAATGATCAATTATTAGATCGATCAATGATTAACCACCGCTCTGATACCATTTGACAGGATCAGTGATCACAAGTTTGATGTTTATCAGAATGTAAAGCAGCGGAATACACAAACGAATTAGACAAATTGTAGCAAGCAAACAATATATGTAAGCGTTAAGATCGCATACGGTTATAGGGAGAGAATATGATTTCTGATTTCTAGGAATGTTTATAGATGGAGAATATTTCTAATCAATCAATCAAACATTCCATTCAATTGCTCATATCGCTCAATAATTACAATGGGTTGTCACTCCTTATATAGAGTGCAACAGTCACTGCTGTTATCACGGAAAGTGACAACTGGCAGATCCAATACAGAAATAACTAAATCTTAACAAACTACTGAATGTTCACACTACTGAGAACATATCAGCAAGTTAAGTACAAAATATAAAACTACTGAAACTACAACGACTGAAGAACAAGCTCTTCAGTCGTTTTACAAAACTACTGAAACATAAAACATAAAACTACTGATATCACAACTACTGAAGAAGTACTCTTCAGCAGTTGTGACAAACTACTGAGGCTTCAGTACTTGGTCTTCAGACTTTGACCTTCAGGCGTTTCATCAGCTGATGACTTCAGTAGATATCATCAGCTGATGTCTTCAGTCTTTGTCTTCAGACTTTGTACATCAGTTGTTGATCTTCAGCACTTGTGAACTCTTCAGCTGTTGTGCTTCAGTACTTTGGTCTTTCAGCTTCAGCACTTGTGTTCTTCAGCTGTTGTACTTCAGCACTTTGGTTCTTCAGCTGTTAAGGTCTTCAGCACTTGATCTTCAGCTGTTGAAGTCTTCAGCACTTGTCAAACTACTGATGAGGCTTTCAGCAGTTGTTGTGATACCGTGTGGGACTTAGAGGTTTTCTGATCTTGGCTCATTGGTTCTTTTGGTCCAACATTCATTCAATACACGCTTTGGGTGGCTTCCACACCATTACAATTAGGTCATCTTTCCTTTTATAAGGGAAGCTGACGTCAGCTGATGTCACTTGACAGTGACATCTAACTGTTATTTAAATACTGAAAGTTAACACAACTACTGAAGATGTCAAACAACTGACATCTTCTTACAAAAATACCAAGTTTAACTATCACTACAACTACTAAAAAGAACTACTGAAACAACAATGACAAAGAACTGCTCTTTAGTCGTTTTACAAGTACTGAAATAGAAAAGAAACTACTGAAAGGAAACCATCACAACAACTGAAGAATGCTTCTTCAGCTGTGGACAAACTCTGAAGGCTTCAGTACTTCGACTCTTGAACTTCAGTTGTTGTCATCAGCTGATGTCTTCATGTTGTCTTCAGTCTTTGTACTTCAGCTATTGATCTTCAGTACTTTAGTCTTCAGTTGTTAATCTTCAGACTTTGGTCTTCAGCTGTTGAAGTCTTCAGTACTTTCGTCTTCAGCTATTGATCTTCAGACTTTGTGAAACAGCTGTTGAAGTCTTCAGTACTTTAGTCTTCAGCTGTTGATCTTCAGACTTTGTCAAACAGCTATTCAAGTCTTCACCAATTGTGGTGATGTCTTGTGGGACTTAAAGGTTTTTCTGATCTGGCTCATTGGTTCTTTTTGTCCAACACATTCATAGCATTTCAATCAATTCAAAGGATCAAGAAAGAACTAGGGCACTGTGACACAAGTAAGCTGAGCAAGTACAACATGGTATGTTGGTTGTAGGGACACAACTACAAAGCATATGAACTTAAGGAAAGAACTGTAGGCGAGCTTAGAAGAATGATGGAACATGTCGTGGGTGTGGAACTTGATATTGGAGTTAGATTCAGGACTGAAGCTCCAAAGCCTGATACTAAACAATACAATAAATTCCCACATGAACCAGTAACAGTTGAAAGTACAACTCAACACAAAGGAAAAGAAAAACTTATCACAGAACCAAGAGCAGTCATACCTGGAAAGGTGTGACCATTAGGCACAACAGTCAGAGAAATCAATAAGAAAAAGTCTACTTTCATAGAATTGTTTGACCACATCACAAGCCCAAACTCTGTGAAGATAATAGGATCATGGCATGGAATTATGATAAAAATGGGACTGTGCTATCACGAAGAGAACATATGGAAGGGTTCAATACTTCCATGATATAGCATCAGTGTTGTGCCAACCCGAATGTGACCTCAATGATCTGCAAAGATTGATTATTTCTAACTATCCAGTTCACCCAAGAGGAAGAGACTTCTCTGTGTTGATGGGAAAGGTAAAGGCAAAATTCATAGGTGATGTGCTTAAAGAAGTGAAGAGAGAGGATGATGACCACAGGAGAAGGTCATAAAGGATGAAAAGATCATAATCCTACTCCTCTACAATGGTGTATGATGAGTTCTTAATGATGTTGGATGTCAGAACTGGAAGTCAGCCGATGTTTAAAGATTTGATGGGAATCAATATATATATCCCATAATAGAATGGGGATAAGTTGAGAAGGCCAAAGAATGGGTGCTGCTGAGGAATGCAGAAGGAAAGAAAGTAGAAAAATCAGAATATTTGATCTAGTGGAGATTACGCTGCTTCACCCCAGCTACACTTCATACTTGCATGAAAAATTCTTCCCTAAGTTGCCTGATGAATGAGCTCAGTATGATTTATGATTATATGTGCACATGATTCAAGTTGTGGATAAACTACATGCAAAAGCATGCAACAGAAGAAGGTATGATGTTATGATGTTGAAAGGAGCTAACAATGAAGAAGTATCTGAACTTAGAATCTCAGAAGAAGATGAGCTAGAAATAGTTCACAACCAAAGTGTTATAGAAACTCTTACAACTAAAGAAGACATTATGGGATTAAGTTTTGAGACTGTACAAAGGATATGCAGAATGGAGATCAAGTACAAGTATCATGATCAAAAGGATGCAGTATCATACTTCAACAAAAAGATGGTGGCAAGATTGAAAGAACTTTTAGTTTTGAAGAGTTGTTTTCATTGTCTAAGCGTAAGGGAGAGTATTGTTAGATCTAGGATCAATAGATCTAGTCCATTTGGTATAGGCTTAGAACTTGAATTAATATTGTAATGAATACTTGTAATTCATTATTATGTATGCATTAATAGTATAGGTTAACCCTATGTGTGTGTTGATTTATGTATGTTTGCACGGAAAACATTATAATTGGTAAGATTCACCAAGTGTAAGAAACATCTACGGATGAACATTTTGTTCTTACAAGTAAAATACATCCAAAGATTTTGTACGGATGAACAATGAGGATGGAAGAACAAGATTCATGCGGAAGAACAAATATCCAAATATCTACGGAAGACAATATTCCTGTGTAGTCCAAACACTTGTATTTGTTACAAGTCAACAAGGCAGTTATGCGAATCCCAAGAGATCTGGTGATTCCTTATTAGAAAAAATTCCAAATCCTAAGAGATCTGGTGTTTCTTTAACAGAAACATTATTGTCTATAAATATGGAACCTAGGTTTAAAATCAAGTAGATGGCTTCGACGACAAACATCCAAGAAACAATACAAAAACCAAACATCATATCAAATCACACAAACCAAAACCCTAGTAGCCGTCACTTCATCAACCATTCAAATCAATATCATTCTATCATTCATTGTTTATTAATAATCATTAACCAGTTTTAATGAAATACGTTTGAATTGAATCTTTGTCTGATCATTAATTGTGTTCTATTCATTGTGTTCAACATAAGTATTAATCATTATTGATATTGAAATTTACAAAAACAACTAAACCATATAACATTAATTTGACTTTCAATTAATACTGATAATTCTTGTTTGCGATCCTAGGATTCACACCACTTTTTACATGTGCCCGTTATTGTCTAGCAACAAGCTCTTCATTTTTCATATGTGAAAGGGTCCATATATCAAGTTTTTTTTGAAGCTATGTGCTTTCAAATTGAGCTAAAACAAACCTTTCTCTTTGAATATTAATTTCAATGTCACTCCAAAATGATTTTTCTAAAAAGATTATTTTCAGCCAGTGCTTCACTAATTTCTTTGAAAAAGCAATTTCATTTTTCTTTAATTCATGACAAATTATTTTTAATTCTTTTCATTTTCCATTAACAATCTATTTTCCTTAAATTTCCCAAATAACCGGATTTTGCAAGAAGAAGAACAAATGTCCTCAACTGTCTCATAAGGAAGACCCATGATAATTCTTTCTGCTGCTAAGGTTTTCTCATAGTTGCAAACCCTTGTGTTTCTTTGTTGTTCTTCTGCCTTGACTTTCAATATCTCTTTATACTCAAATTCTTTCTTTCCTTTATCGTTTTTCTTAGCTTAATTATCATCGGTTCTCTCAAATTAAGGTCTACTTTCATTATCAATTCTCAAATCTTCATAATTCTCTTTGACAGTCTCTCAAATTTCACCATTTGAATCCAAATCAGTTCTCAATAACTTCAAATTTTCAGTCATCTCGGTTTTGTAATCAAGTATGCTTTTTAGAGAAGTGATAGGATTAGTATTAAGCTTATTGGTTTGATGTGGGAACACAACTCGCTAGAATTATTTTCTTTTGATATCTAGCTCGAGAGAGTTTAGCTTGTTGATCATATCCATTAGTTTTATGTCAATATAATTTCTTGATGACACCACTCGAATAGAGAGATTCAAGAAGCTTTTGAATTTATTCATGATTACTGAGTTGTGGAACATGCTTCTTTAGATTATTTGCTACCTTTAGGAATTAATCAATCAAATTTGACAGTTTTTCCTTTTTTTGTACCTGCAAAATAGTCGAACCGATTTTGTGCCATTATGGCATTATCTGATTCAAGATCGTCAGAGAAAGACATATTCAAACAAGATATTAAAATCATTTTATCACCCTAAACAATCAAGGATATTATTTTATTATAATATTGTTTTGTTTTGTTTTAACGACCTGGTAAAACATAAACCCACCTTATAGCATTTGAAATCAAAATTTTACAAGAATGGACTTAACCCACACAATTAGAGGCCTACAATTATAAAATTGTAACTAGTCCACACAAAACCTTTGAAAACCCAGGCCAATAAGAAATAACCCATTAATAATTCCCAACCCAAATCCAACCAAAACACTAACACATACCCTAACCCTACCACACACACTCAAACGTAAAAAATATTGTTCTCTCTCTAGCACCAGCCGACTACGTCGGAGTAGTGATTTCCTGGTGAATTCACTGCGGCCCACGGTCGTCGAAAAATAAATTACAATGAAATATGTATGGTTGAACCCCTACCCCCACTAACTCAACCTCTTGAATCTAATGGTGGCCTCGATTTGCTTTGAAAATCAAGAACAAAAAGATATCATGGGATGAAGACAGCGGTGGCTAGGGTTTGGCCGCTGCGTTTTCAAGTGTTCCGGCTGTCTTTAAGTGCTTCCGGTGATGGTTATCGATGGTGTTGATGATGTTGGTTGTGGTTATGGCCGTGAAGTTGACTGGTGTTCAAAACCTTTCAAAGCATAACTGAGCTATCAAAGTGATCCAACAGCAGTGAATAAAGCCACAGAGAAGCATCTTCATCACTCTACAACCATTTCAGCCACCGTTCACCACCACAGTTGTGTTCTCTTTGATGTCCGACACTTAGTTTAGTGATGGTGCTGATCGCGATTCTATTGATCGGATTTTATTTGAATCATGGTTGTGGTTATCCTAAAACACCCGTGGTGGTTGTAGTTGAGGATTGTAGTGAAGATGGTGGTTTCAGTGGATGTTATGGTGGTGGTTGCAAAGAAACCAATGGTGTTGTGCTGGTGACTGTGATGGCGGTGGTTCAGTTGGTGGTTATCAAGGCAATATAGTGGTTGTGGATCTGAATCTTGGCAGTGACAGTAGTGATGGTGGTTGTAGATGATAATGGCAATGGTCATGGGTATGAATTGGTGAAGGTTTAGTTTTTTCGCTCGTTGATTTTGGTACTTTAGCCGGAATCTCGTCCGAGTTTCGCCGGACGAAACTATACTTTTGCCGGAATCTCGTTGGACAGTTTGAACTTTCGTTCAAGATCTATGCTAGTTTTGTACGATGAAGATTTGAAGTTCTCAAAAACAACAAAAACACATACTTATGTGTGTGAGAGAAAATCTCTAAAACTGTTAATTCCTTGTTGATTTCTTATGTAAATTTGATTGTTGTAACAAACTATGTTGTATGCGATTTGGATTTGATGATTTGTTGATGTTTGTGATGAGATTTGAGATTCAGATTTGGTTTCTCTCTCTAGCAACCCACTTTCTCGCTCTAGAAATCCACTTTATCTCTCTAGAAATCCACTTTATCTCTCTAGAAACACACTTTCTCTCTCTAAAAATTTTTCTTCATTTTTCAAAAATTGGTAGCAATCTTCAACAATGATGACTCAATTGGATCTCCCTTAGGCTTTGATACCAATTTGTTGGTCCCTTACAGCTTTGATTCATGTAATTAATGAAGATATTGGATCAATAGTATATAAAATATAGATAAAAAGATGAACAATTAAGAACACCAATTAGAACCCCAATTTGATCTCAATTTGATTACAATGAATGTTGTTTACATGAAAACCCCCAATCAATAGCTCATTCAAGCTCTCTTAACCCTAATTACACTTAACTATTTATAGTAAATGTTAAATCCACTAGTTACACTTTATGTCTCTAGACTTAGATTATAAAGGGAAAATTCCATATAAACCAAAATAAGACTAAAACATGATAAAATAGATTTTGTTCACACAAATTATATTTATTACTAAAAAGTCTTGAGACATAATATATCTTTAATATCATGACTCGGTGCTTAGTCTCGAACTTGTTTTTTGACTTTTTCAATTGACCTTGACCATGACATTGACTTTTGTTGACTTTGACTACGTTAATAATATAGACTATCTTGTTCAGATCCAACAGCTTCTTACTCGGGGTTGGATTGCATTTTGATGCAGCGAGGAAAGGTTATAGCTTACGCATCCTGATAATTGAAGGTTAATGAGGTTAATTACCCTGCTAATGATTTGGAACTAGTGGTTGTGGTTTTTGCGTTGAAGATTTGGAGGCACTACCTATACAGGACAAAGTGCACCATCTTCACTGACCATAAGAGCTTGAAAAACTTCTTTGAGCAGAAGGACCTCGATAGGAGGTAAAGGAGACGGTTTAAGTTTAAAAAATTGTGATTGTGAAATCCACTACTATCCGGGTAGGTCAACCTAGTGGCGGATGCCTTTAGCCGAAATGAGAGACCTTAACCGATCTAGGGCAAGGCTTATTAGCTGGTTATAGACTCAGATGTGATGAAGCAGGTCAAGGAGTTTGAAGATGAGGTGTTGAAAGAGGATCGGTTTAACTCCGAAAGGATGACAAATATAATCGAAGGAGTGGGTGAAAACATTCTCGGTGTTAGAACCCGATTCGGACAAATATGGATTCCTCATTATGGGGATCCATGTGGAGAGATCATGGAAGAAGCACGAAGAGTTGATACTCCATTCATCCTGGTGCTACAAAGATATATCAGGATATGAAAAAAGATTATTGTTCGTTTGGTATAAAGCGTGACGTAATGGAGTATGTGAGTAAGTACCTTACTTGTTTGCAAGTGAAGGTGGAGCATCAGAATCCATACGGGAAGATATAATCTTTGGATATACCTGAGTGGAAGTGGGAGTACATTACCATGGATTTTATTACGAACCTACCACGTACCGTGAAAGGGTATGATGCCATATGGGTGATACTTGATCCATTGAAGAAGAGATCTCACTTCCTACTCATGCATGAAAAGTATTCACCTTAGAGATTAGCGGATCTATTCATCAAGGAGATTGTAACTTGTCATGGTGTGCCGGTGTCTATTGTGTCTGATTGTGACACTTGGTTTACATCTATGTTTTGGAAAAGATTTCACAATGCGATGGGGACGAGGTTATATATTAAAATGGCTTATCATCCACAGACGGATGGTTAGTCGAAGGGAATCATTCAGATGGTTGAGGATATGCTCTGAGCATGCATCATTGATTTTGGAGGAAGTTGGGACGACCACCTACCGTTAGCTGAGTTCTCATATAATAACAGTAATGATGTCAGCATTGGTATGCCCCCGTATGAGATGTGATACGGTAGGAGAATTAGAACCCCCAATTTTTGGGGTGATATTGGTGAAAAGGAACTAGGGAGCATTGAGGTGATCAAGCATACGACTAAGAAGCTAGAAAAGATCAATGCCTTTATAAAGGCAGCCAAGGATAAACATAAGTCATAAGCTGACAAGAGATGTAGAGTACATATGGAAGGTTTCACCTTGGAAGGGTATCATTTGGTCTAGAAAGCAGGACAAGTTGATTGTGAAGTCGGTTTTTCTCCGGATCAATAAACATCCGAGCATGTTCTTGACGGAAGGATAAACATCAAACCAAAAGTCAAACAATAATACGAACTATAATTGAATGGTTTCATTGATAAAACCTAACGATTACAAGCTCGTTACAACATAAGAATCAAGACTCTTGGCAAGGGGAAGATCGAGCATGATCTCCCCTCTCATCCGGCAGCCCTAGGCTCGGGCAAACTTCCTCTCAATCCATGACCCTTCTACACATTAAAACTAGTATATATAGGCCTCGACCCATATTAGATGCGACTGGGCCATTCGTGCGAGTGGACCATGCGTATGGTCCAATCGTACGACTGGACCATGCGTATGGTTCAATCGTACGACTGGACCATTCTTATGGTTCAGTCTTACGAATGTCCCAATCGCATCTCTCAGTCGCACGGCTGGTCCATTAGCATGGCTCAGTCGTACGACTGAGTCTCATTCGCATATGCTCCTGCGAATGACCCAGTTTCATGTGTTTACAACATATCAGGTGTATAACATTAAGCCTAGACTATTCGACAAGCGACGGACACACTATATATGACTATATATGCTCCAACAAATTCCCCCTTGTACGTTGCTTGCGAATAGTAGATAACACCTCCTACAATCTTCAGTCAATCTTTGCTCTGTTTGCCAATAGAATCAAACGAAAACCATTTTAGCCAACATTGCTGATCCGTCAGGTTACTACCACATCTCTGAAAATGAATTTAGGCACAATAGCTTTCGTTTACTTTGCAAAACACCATCACAGCAGCAAGATTCCCCTATATGACTGATTTTTCCACATGATGATACGAACAGTTTTCCATTGCTTCAATCTTCACACAGGCTAACCTGATTAACATCACCACCTGCAGAAATTCCCCCTCACATTAAGCATATCCCAATATATAGACATTGTGCTCTCCTTGCGTCTTGACACGGTGTATTGGGCAAAAGGTTGAAGGTTCCAATCCACAACTGACAATATCAACCAAATCAGCATGCACGAAGATTCATCATCGGAAACCGGTTCACATGATCACTTTCTGATTGCGTCTTCACTTTCTATATACAAGGATTCCCCCTAAGAAGCAGAATCCATTATGTGCAGATAAATATAACTTGATTGGCCCATAAGTAGTCAGATGCTCCTGACTACCCCACAAAATTAGCAACAACTGCTGACATCTTCTCTTCTCTCTTTCGTGTTCCAGTTACATTCACCTATTCTGGAAATCCGACGAATAATGGGGTACACATCGAACTTATTTGACAAACGAACCTCTGGGTGAATATGCTTTGCTCATCTTCAAATCCGTGCAAGAAGCTGTTCCAGACTCTTTTTTTTAGTCTGGAACAAATGCGAATGAGTCAATGCGGATGGCTCATTCGTGCGATTGAACATACGACTAGTCCAGTCGCACGACTGAACATACGATTGGTCCAGTCGTACGAATGGCTAATACGCATGGTCCAGTCGTACGAATGATCCATTCGCATGGCCCAGTCGCATGAACGGGTCTGCACGCAGATTTTCAGATCTGCAGCCGCCAGGGCTGCCCAAAACCCTAATCTGACGAATTCAACATGAACCGAAACAAAGTAGACATCACCAGATTCGAAAGGGTGACAGGAACGTGGTTTCGAATTCGATTTCAACATAGAAGCAACATACGTAACAAGATATGAGCAAAACACGAAGAACACGAAGAACACGAAGTGGGTTTAACGTCAAGATCTGATATTCAATCCAGAAATCAAGAGCTCGAGTTGCTAGAATGATTGATAGATCATTCCAGCAGTAACCGGCTCTGATACCAATTATGAAGTCGGTTTTTCTCCGGATCGATAAACATCCGAGCATGTTCTTGACGGAAGGATAAACATCAAACCAAAAGTCAAACAATAATACGAACTATAATTGAATGGTTTCATTGATAAAACCTAACGATTACAAGCTCGTTACAACATAAGAATCAAGACTCTTGGCAAGGGGAAGATCGAGCATGATCTCCCCTCTCATCCGGCAGCCCTAGGCTCCGGGCAAACTTCCTTTCAATCCATGACCCTTCTACACATTAAAACTAGTATATATAGGTCTCGGCCCATATTAGATGCGACTGGGCTCATTCGTGCGAGTGGACCATGCGTATGGTCCAATCGTACGACTAGACCATGTGTATGGTTCAATCGTACGACTGGACCATTCTTATGGTTCAGTCTTACGAATGTCCCAATCGCATCTCTCAGTCGCATGGCTGGTCCATTAGCATGGCTCAGTCGTACGACTGAGTCTCATTCGCATATGCTCCTGCGAATGACCCAGTTTCATGTGTTTACAACATATCAGGTGTATAACATTAAGCCTAGACTATTCGACAAGCGACAAACACACTATATATGACTATATATGCTCCAAGAGACAGGTTGAGCTCAAGGTACATATGGCCTTTTTGAATCATTGTTCGAGTAGCAGAGATGGCCTATAGGTTAAAACTACCCGATGAGTTAAGTGGAATTCACCCAATATTCCATGTATCTCATTTGCGGATGTGTTTAGTCGATGAAGATTTGATTGTACCACTGGAGGACATTGAGGTGGATGAATGGCTTAATTATATGGAGCAACCAGTGGCAATCATTGATCTATAGGAAATGAGGTTACAAAATAAAGTGGTTCCCTTGGTGCGAGTACAATGCAAGCATAGAAAAGGATCTGAGTCTACGTGGGAGACTGAAGAAGAGATGAGACGGCATTACCCACATCTGTTTAAAGAATAACAGGTTTCGGGGACGAAACCAATATAAGGGAGGTGGACTTGTAAAACTCAGAAATTTAATGAAAAAGAAATAAAAGAAGGAAAGGCAATAAAACCCAAGATGAGGGGTTAAAAGTTTAAAAAGGACAAAATAGTAATATATTTTGTACAAAAGTTTATATGGCCGCCCATAACACCTTGCACATCACCTTTTCCTCGGATACTTGAGAGAGAAAGCAGTAAATTTTCCGATTCTAGAGAGCGGAAGAAGAACAATTCAGATTGAAGGTTAGTTTTTAGTTTTTTTAAGTGTTCTTGCCTGATTTTGGTCTCAGGCTTGTGTTTATGTGTGTTTATATGTTCGGTTATGTGTTTTGGTGAGTTTTTAGGTATTGAACTCATAGTGCATTCGGTTTGAAGAAGTCCATCCGAAAGGTTGGAAAAGGTGAGTTCTTGATCCCCATTTTTACATGTTTTAAATGATTTTTAGGGCTGGAATTACATTTTTAAACATTTTGTTTATCTGGGTGTGTGTACCTGTATGTTTATGTGATTGTGTATGTGGGTGGGTGTATATTTGGGATGATTTATGGTTATACGCATGTTTTATGCTTGGTTTCGATGTTTGGAATGATAGAATTAGGCTTGAGCATGCTAGAATGATGAATTGGGGACTGATGATTTTGTTAATTAAAGGTTAGTTGCGCACGCATCTAAGTCCCAATGGGCCAGAAATCCATGAGCCCAATAGTATCCATGCGCCTAGGATATGCCTAAATTGCCAAAGTGTTCCCATTCGCCAAACTAACAAACGCCCAAGTGCCCATACGCCTGCATAGTGCCCATGCACCTAGAATGTGCCCAGATGACTAAGTGTTGGCCATGTGCCCAAATAATGTCCATGCACCCAACTTTCCCATGCACCTAAGTCTCGATGCGCTTGCATAGAACTCATGTGCTACATAGTACTCATGTGTTTGCATAGTGCCCATGCGCTTGCATACTATTATGTAATAAAGCCAGAAGTTATTGATGATAAAAAGAGGAATTTAAAGAAAGAATGAATTAATGAATGAAAAGTCTTGCAAGCAATATGATAGTGGGCTCATAATTCATTGAGGGGTTAATAGCTCAACTGTGTGCTGTTTAGCTACCCCATGAGGATCCATATACGGGTCTAATATTTGTGATTGACCAGATGTGTGGGACCCTTGTCGCTTGCCCTGGTACTGGTGCCATCACTTGTGCATGATCGATGTTAAAAGTCTATTTATAGACTTCGGCCCAATGCCAACACTTGTGCATGATGTTTGGGGTATAGAACATGGCATTGGTCCGGAATGAAAGTAAAGATAATGATGAATCTATGAAATTTACGATAAGGAAGATAATGAATGAGAATTATTGATAATGATGATACACAATGACGAATGAATGAATATTAACGAATGATGATGAAAGATAATAATAATGTTGGGGTTGAACAATGTAATAGACTGAAGCTTACCAAATGATGATCATATTTGACTAAAGATCTCATTGTACAAGTTTAAAGACCAAATTGATAATTAGAAAAAGTCAAAATTTGGTCATTAAATAATATTAGTATAAATAGACCCACTAGTTCATTTTTGCAAGTGTGGCTTTTGTTTGTGTGTTTCTCATGGTGTAAATCATCACCCAAGGAGAAATCCACTCCTTTGGGTGGGTTTGATTTCATGAGCCATCTATGATTCTCATTGTAACTTGTTTATCAAAAGAATGAAATCATAACGTTATTATTATCTACCTCTTTCTTCTATGATTCACACACGTCCATCCATCTTAATTTTGATTTCTAGATCTCAACGAGATAAATCCTAAGATCCAAGCTCAATATATCTGAAATTTTAATTTAGCAAAATGGTATGAGAGCTATTGGTTGCTGGATTTATCTAGTTTTCGAATCTGATATCATCTTTAATGATGTTAAGAACAATGAAGAAAAAAAGAAAATTGAAGAACAAAGTCCCTGTTCATCAAAAACCTATCTGTTCATACCTACAAATCTGTTCAACTATGGTACGATTTGAAGAATCATCAACATGTTCATGATTATTCCATCAATATTTGATGCAACTGAACAAGATTATCATCAAAAAAAGAAGAAAACCCATATGTTCATCCCAAAATCAAGAAGAAAAATCATCAGATCTGTTCTAATATGGTACGATTTGAAGAAATATAATCATTTTCCTGGATTATTCCTTCAAAATTCGATGCAATTGAACACGATTATCATTAAAAACAAAGAAACTATGTAGAAATAGAAGCTACTGCTGCTTTCTCGACCTGCACTGCTATGTGAAATCAAATTTTGTTCAAGTCTCAAAACAAATGCGGATGAAGCTTGATCAAATGTAGATGTGTTATACATAAATGAAGATGACTTGTCACCAAATGCACATGACTTGTCAACAAATGCGGATGCCTTGTTACCAAATGCAGTTGACTTGTAAACAAATGGGGGTACTTTAAGCACAAATGTTGATGCATTAAAATCAAATATGTATGCCTTGTAAACAAATGCGGATTCTTTGCAAACAAATGCAGATGAGTTAGCAAAGAAATGTGGATGTGTTGCAAGAAATGCTTATGAACAGCTTATAATCTAGACTTCGAAAAAAAGAAAAGAAAAACATGAATATGAATGATAACAACCAACAAGCACATCCATTTTGATCATGAAACCAACAATAAAAAGTATAAAAATCAACTTTGGTCACTTTTTCACAGATTCATCTAGGGACTCATACAACTATTTGATGCCCTTTCTAAAGTACTTGGACTCACATTCATTAATGATGTTTTGGACCCATGTCTGACTACTGAGCAGACAGTTAGACAGACTTTAATCAAAGGGGAATAATCATTAGTTGAAAAATGTCATCTATCAAGTTATTTCAAAAGAGTGGATGTGTGTTCAGCCTTGGTTCATGTTCCTCATGCAGTTTATTGAAGTTCAAAGCCTCATCATATGCCTAATACATTCTAATCCTTGAGTTGTGATATGAACTATAATCCAAGAGTGTTACAACCCATATCCAATACCAATAAGTATTCTCGAGAGATTCTAACCATTGTCTAAAAATATTAGGAGAAGCTTAATATGAGGGGGAGAAAATTAGTGAATTGTGTGAGAACATCAGTCAATCAAGATGACATGTGACAGAGAAGATCTTCAAGTTCATGGTTTGGAAATCATCAGTTTACGGGGAGTATCGTTGGGTTCAACAATGTGATAAACTGAAGATCACCAAATGATAATCATAGCCGGTTGAAGATCTCATTGTACAAGTTCATAGACCAAATTGATAATCGGAAGAAATCAAATACAAAACAAAGTCAACATCAAGACAACAAGAAAAGTCAAAATTAGGTCATGATGTAATATTAGTATAAATAGACCCACTACTACATATTTCCAAGTGCGGCTTTTGTGTGTGTGTTTCTCATGGTGTAAATCATCACGCAAGGAGAAATCCTCTCCTTTGGGTGGGTTTAATTTTATCAGCCATATATGATTCTTATTATAACTTTTTTTATCAACATCAATGAAATCATAACATTATTACTATCCATCTCTTTGTTCTTTGATTCACACACGTCAACTCATATTAATTTTAATTTCTAAATCTGGACGAGATGAATCCTAAGATGCAAGCTCATTACATCATATGTGTACATATAATGTATTATCGCGAACAAAACTAAAGAATGGTTTTAAATAAAAGTAATGTGTTATATAATTTATAAAACTAGAACTCACTCAGCAACACTAACTTTTTATATCTTCTCCAGTTGGCACGTAAGAGTTGCTAAGGATGACATGGGGGCAGCTACTTGGTTTGTTTTGGATGTCATCCATTTTGTATAACAATGTTTTTTTATGATGTAATGTAGCAAATGAGATTTAGTAACTTAACAATGATGTATTAATTGAAAAAGTAATTATTAATATATGAAATGGTTTTAGTTAAATGATTTTGCTGTAGTATTTTAGTAAATGTAAATGTATGTTTTATATTTTATGTGCGATGATTGTCCAATTGTGAGTTTTCTGGGAATGGGGTCTTACATTTCCATTCTTTTCATGTGGAAGTCCTTGCACATAAATGATTAGTTTCTATTGTAGGCCCAAGTCTTGTTGGTCTTGGGCTCTTCCAATGTAGATGAGATATTTGAACCAAAATGTATGCATGGGTGCAGGACCATTTAAGGGATGGTCACTTACAACATAACACATAATAAGGAGAATGACTTAGAACACTTAAACATATCAAATGGGGAACTAGTAAGCAGTCATACTTTGATACTAAGTAACACAAGTAATAAATAGACAAAAAAAGATCAAGAACAAATAACACAAGTGTTTGGTTTTCAAGAATGTTGGGTATTACTCTAAAGTTCCTTATAAGAGTTTACAAAAGCATAAAAGTGTTGATGACATGTAACACCCCCAAAAGTCAAAACGAGTCATCGAGGATAATGGGCTTAATTAGTGGCTATTTAATAAAGGAAGAAAATGGGTTATGGGCTAATTAGGCATATGGGCAAGAGCCTAAGTGATTTAGGGCTCATAATCAGCCTTTAAACCCACTAATCAGCCACCATCTTCCACAATTGTACCCTAGCCACCAAAATTCATAAAGAGAGAAAGTAGAGAGAGAAAGTGAAGAAAATTCAAGATTGGAAGTTTCAAAGGTCAAGGGATTGAAGATCAAAACGGTTGAGCATCAAACCATAAGAAAGGAGCAACAAATCCAGGTAAGAATCAACCTCTAAACCCTTCGGTAGATCAAACCCGGATTCTAGGGTTTTTAGTTTTGAAAAGTTGCAAAGAATCACATAAAGGTCACATTTTTACGTATGAAAACATGTAAAAAGCTTAGATATAGCTTCATGGATGATTAAATATGAGTTTGGTCGTAAAAAGTTGTGATTTTAGGTTAAAAATGGGCTGGTACGTAATTTTTATGAGTTCTACGAAACTGTATATGCATCCAGCGAATTTGCATATTCAAGCAGCAAAACTATGAGAATTTCCTATAGTTTCGCAGGTAGTTTCAGAGGGAAGTTACCCAACAAATGTTGGGCGAAACTGGCAGCGATAATGCCAGCGAAACTGCCAGCGAACGTGGTAGCGAAACTGTTGGCGAATCTAGCTGCGAAATTGCTTATCTTGCAGCGAAATTAGCAGCGAATTCAGGTAGAAATTAACCCCTTTAAGTGTCAACTTATCTGCAGGCTGTGTTGTATGATCCTAGCCTTGTAAGCTTAGTTTAGAAGTTGGTCTCGGTATCAAAGTGAGTTATAGATCCCCTTATTTGTATGTTTTTCCATGTTTTGGAGTTATTATGCATACTAAATATACGTTTTTAAATGATCGAGTTTTTATGAGGTTTTAAGAGGAAGATCGATTTTTCTATAAGGAAATGTGTTATATAAATACTTAAAAATAAAAAAATTTCGCGCTGACCTGGGAGCCCGGCCCCAGCCAGGGACGTTGCCCCTTGGACCCCACTATGGGCTACCGCCCCCAAACCCCCGCTATCCCGCAGAGGGTCGGTTATGTTTTATGATTAATAGTACTTGGCTTGGTGTGTACATAATAAGTTAAGTATTATATATATCAAAGTGGAAGATGATTTTAATGAAAAGTGAAACTTTATGAATGTTACCCGTGGGCCCGTTTAATGATGAAAAGTCTTGCAAGCACTATGATAGACTTCACTTATGTGAGTCTGATGCATGATGATTGATCCGTATTCATGAGCGGGCTATGTGCATTGCAGTGTGGATCAACTGTCGGGGTTAGCTACCATGATGATGTGTACCGACAGGGATCGACATTCATTGTCGACCAACATGGAGCTCTTGCTTTGTGCAATCTCGTTTATGATGAAGTGAAAGATATGAAAGAATGAAAGATAACGAGCATGCTTATTTAGATGAAAATGTTATGTATTATGTATGCGTGGTCGTTATATAGAAGATAAAGTTATACTTTCTTATTTACCTAAAACTAAAACTCACTCAGCAAAGCTGATTTTTATGCATAATAGTTGGCAGATAAATGTTGATGCTGAGGATGGCACCACAAAGCTACTTGGGGAGCTATGGATGGCATTCCTGTTTATGAAATCTTTTATTGTAATTTAAGAACAAGTACTATGTTTTGTTTACAATTAAAGGGAAAATGTATGAGTACATTATGGTTTTTTAAGTCTTAAATGAATGTCTAATTATTCCCGCTGTAATGTTTTGTTATTAAACTGATTTTATGCTATGATTAACCAACTATGAGGCTTACCGGGAATAGGGCCTTACAAGTTGGTATCACAGCCAATGTTTAAGAGAATTAGGTAAACTGTTTTCAAAACCTAAAGTTAAACTAAACCTAGGATCGAATGAAGGATGCCAATCCAAGTAGCTACGTGCCATCACGTAAAAGTTTCATGTAAAATTGGTATTATGTGCATGTGCTATATGTTCTATGTGCTTCTAGACTTGATTACTGACATGTGTTAGGATAGTGATTGCTTGGGATAGGAGAGTAAGGTAAGTAGTTAATCACACTTGGCCACTATAATTAAGGACTTACCGTACTTATAATGATCTAAGCAATTATCTTGAATAACCATTTTTGTGTTTGAATCTTATAGGAATTAGTCATGGCTGGTAGAAAATCAGGGAAGGCAACCCGAGGAGTTGCTCGTGGCGGGCGCACTACTGAGCCACATGTCACCCGGAGCAAATGTAATTCTCCCGAGACTGTTCACGAGCAGTCGGACCTCCATAGTCACCCGGAGGGGGAGGGATCAGCCACCCTCAAATCTACTATGAAGGAGGCTATTGCTGATGAGGTCTACAATGTTATGCATAATGTGTTACCCTCAGTGATTGGAACTAATCAAGGATTATGACTGTGAAATTCATTATCATCCGGCAAAGCCAATGTGGTTGCTGACGCCCTTAGCCGAAGGGACGACCCGAACCAATTCAGGTGAGGGCTTGCCAGATAATCATGGCGCCTGATGTTATGACACAAGTGAGGGAGTTTTAGGATGAGGCATTGAGACAGGACATATTCAACTCTAAAAGGATGAAAGGATAAGTTTCAGAATTGGGGGAAAACACACTGGGTGTTAGAACCCGATTTGGGAGAATGTGGATCCCTCTCTATGGGGATCTGAGGGAGAAGATCACGAACGAGTCTCACAAACCTCGATACTCCATTTACCCTGGTGCCACGAAAATGTATCAGATCTAAAGAAAGATTACTGGTGGCCATGAATGAAGCGAGACGTGGCTAAGTACGTGAGTAAGTGCCTGACTTGTCTGCAAGTGAAGGCAGAGCACCAAAAGCCATATGGGAAGATCCAACCTTTTGATATCCCTGAATGGAAACGGGAACACATCATGATGGACTTCATCACGAAGCTACCTCGCACGACAAGAGGAAGTGACATGATCTAGGTGATTGTTGACTAGCTAACGAAGAGCACCCTTTTCCTACCAATTTGTGAGACGTTTTCCTCTAAGAGGTTGGCAGATCTATTTATCAAGGAGATCATGACTCGTCATGGCATGCCAATGTCTATCATTTTGGATAGGGATACGCGGTTTACGTCCAAGTTCTGGAAGACGTTTCACGATTCAATGGCCACTAGACCGCATATTAGTACGGCTTACCACCCTCAGACAGATGTGACTAGGTTAGTAAGATTGAGATTCTTACTAGAATGAATATGGTAATCAAGTCAAACATTGAATGGCGGAAACAAACAATCAAAGAACATTCAAAGCAAGAATTATACCCATAAATGCTTTTGTATTTATTAATGAAAGTGATTGATTGCAGAGAATAAAAGACAACAAAATAATCTCTATGTCTATTAGCCGTAACCTCATGTACAAGGATTTCTATTCTATTTATAGGAAGACAAGATGCCTTTTACAAAATGACTAAACTATCCCTCACCTATTACAACAGAACTAGTCTAAGTGTTGATCCGCATCTTTGCTTGTTCATCCGCATTTAAAAATGGGGATGAGTTAACTTGATCAGCATTTCTTCACTTGATCATCCGCATTAGTATGTTGGTCATGCGCATTGGTTAATGCGGATGAACAAATACTTATGCTCATTTATTCGGTCATCCGCATTTGTCAAATGCGGATGAGCAAAGTCTTGTGTGCATTGATTCTTGGTCTTCCGCATTTATCAACGCGGAAGAACAAAAACTTGTCCGTATTTCTTTTATGTCTTCCGCATTGACAAATGCGGAAGACTATACTTGATTTTTCTTGAGCAGGATCTTCATCCGCATTTCTTCTTGGACTTATGGGATTCCAACAAACCAATCATCAAATCACCCATTGAATTGGCATGTATGGTCCTTTCAGGGTGCAACAATACTCCCCCTAAGGATTATACAGCCCATGTTTTTCAATGTTTGGGAGGTGATTGATGTTGTGAGGATTCTGCTGGATCTTGTGATGGTGAAGAAGGTGTTGCATGTTCTGGATTCAAAATTTCCTTGATCATGTTAACAAAATCTTGAGCATCTGACATTTTATCTCTGCTTAGTACATGAATCTTTATTCTGCTCATGTTGTGAATGGCTTGAAGATGTAGTTTCTTGAGTGAGATTAGTTCCCAAATGGACACCGTAGAAAGCCCATGCCTATGAATTAGAAGAGCACCATCTACATCAACTTCAAGTTTAACAATGTTGCCCAACTGCAGTGGAGTCTTCTTTTTCTTTCTTTTGATTCTTTTGGCAATGATACGATCATAAGCCATTTTCAGCAACTTGATGCACTTTAAGAAGAAGTACATATCTTGCTCTCCCAGTTTATTATTTAATTCCCTGAAATGTCTGGTATAGATATAGTGAATGTAGGATTCATCAAGCAACCTTACATCATATCCACTAAATAGCCTTATCTCAGCACCCTCCTTTCCTCCCCACTTTCTTTAAATCACCATATCATAGGTTTCTTCATCATAGCACACATTTGAGATGGGAGTAGAGGAATGAGTACCAGATACCATTTTTCTTTTTAAATATTTTGTTGGTTTCACTTTCAACTCAGGAAACACAACTTCTTCTGCTTGCTTTGTCTTCTTCTTCTCAAGGGGATTAATAAATGACCTATCTTTCCTTATGCATATTGCCTTTAATGATTTGAAATTGTTAGTTATTTTGAACATTCTGAGTATGTTTTCCAATTCATATGCCCTGAACATAGCAGAGGGATTGATCAATTCAAGTTGAGCTAGTTCTTTTAAGTCATGGATCTCCAAGGCATTTAAAAGAGTGGAGTACTCTATAAAGAATTCGACCAGCCCAGAGATCCTTTTAACCATAAACATGTTCCAAGTGTTGTCATACTTCCATGCAATTATTTTATAATCTACTTTGCCTTTTGGAGTAGACACACCTCTAATTAATTCAACAGTAGTTAACCCTTCTTATAGTTTTAATTGTGACGGTTCTGCAAACCATTCAGGGTATTTTTGGAGTATACGAGCCAACAATTCTTGATCTATTTGTATTTGCAGCATGTCTTGAGTAGTTACTCTTGATCTTGGCTTTTTGCTTATGATTTCTTCTTCAATCTGCTTGAGTCTATCTTTCTTTTCATTACTCATTTGGAGAGTTGCAGCCCTTAATGAGTTTGTTTTCATATTTCCAAGATTCTTTCTTGTGAAGCCTTGGCTTGAGAGATAATACTTCATTTCCTTATCTAACATGCTATAAGGATCAGGAAATAGTGGTTTAGGTGTTGAGGTTGATTTCTTCATAGCAGACAATTTTGGCACAGGAACCTTTCTAGTGAATGATCTTTCATACTCAGTTTCAAAGGTTGGATCTAGTAGTTTATTGACCTTTTCTTCTTCTTCCTTCATTCCCTCATATGTGATACCAAAGACTGCATCTGGATCATACCCGTGATTGATCAAAAACATTGCTTTTATCATCAGGTCATCAGTTTGAGCTTTTAACACCATTTCCTCTACTGGTTTTTTTGTTTCATAGGACTGTCCATATAAACATCCTTTTCAGCATCATAACCTCCAGCTATCTCTCCTTCTTCTAGATCAATAGTAATAGCTTGTTTCTTTAATTGAGCTTCAGCCTACTCATGTTCTTCAAGAAATTCAGCTATAGCTGCCAAGCTTCTGGGGTCATCTTTCTTATTTTTCTTCACACTCTCTCTTTAACCATTGGTCTTTTGCCCTTAGCCTTTTCAGCTAGATAATTCCTCTTCCTGGAGTATGTTTGAAGTTATGGACTAGTAGAGGATTCAGTCGTTTCAATCTCTTTAGACAATTTTTCAGCCTTGGTTTGTTCTTGATCATCAGTTTCTATTTCCTCCATTTATGTTTCTTTTTCCTCCTTATCTTTTTCTTTTTCACAAAATTCTCTCATCATTTCTTTTTGTTTCTCAGATAGTGCCACAGCAGGTACCATGTGCATACTTAACTCTTTCTCCAATGGAACTGGAGATTGAGGGATGATTACAATAGGTTCAGTGTCTGTCCTCTGATTATTCACCAACTCCAAAAAGTCATCATCTATACTTAATCCTTCAGAAGAAAAGCTATCTAGAGCACTGATTGGTTCTTCAAATTCGGCATTCTTAGTTTGAGTAGCCTCTAATTGCCTAGAATAAATCACAATTTCGAAACTTGGTTCCTCATTCTTGGTTTGGCTTGCATCTTCTCCTTGTTCATCATTCCCAGGGGGAGATTGTTTCTCATCATCAATAACTCTTTCTTCATCATTTTTGTTTTCTCCAGCCACAACACATCTTTGAACTTCAATTAATATTTCAAGTCTAGAGAACCTTTTATTTTGACTTTTAACTTGACTTTGAATATTTGAGATGATCTCTGCTTATTCTTCAATAATATCTTCTTGCTCTTCCATTGCTATAGTTTGAATGGAAAGAGTATCAACATGGCCACTTACTTCTTCTCTAGAATGGTTAAGAGCTGCTCTTAAGTATTCAATCTCTTTCTCTTTCTCTTTATTTTCAACTTCATGGTTTCTTTTAACTCTTTTAGCTCATGTTCCTTTCCATCCAATTCTAGAATTTTTTTCATTAATAATTCTGGCCCTCCTATTCAGTATTCTCTCCATTCTTTCAACCTTTTGCAACAGTTTAGATATCAACTCATCTTTTTCATTAGCCCTATTTACATTTGATTCAGCAAAGCTCTCTGTGCGAGCAGTCTCAGAAGTTGCTCTGTTTGATGTGGTGAAGTTGATTTGGATGCTTTGGACATGTTGTTCCTCCTCATCCAAAGTTGATTTGGATGCTTTGGATGTGGTAATTGAGTCTCCAAAGTTAGTTGGGTAATCATGGGTAGGCAATGGTTGATGTGGTGAAGTTGGTGAGTGATGAGGTGGGTAATGAGGTGGTGAAATTGGTTGTGGTGTTGGTTCTGGTGTTGGTTGTGAAGTTGGTTGTGGTGTTGGTTGTGGAGTTAGTTGTGGAGTTGGTTGTGGAGTTGGTTATGGTGTTGGTTGTGAAGATGGTTGAGGTATTGGTTGTGGAGTTGATTAAAATTGTGATGCATAATCATGAATTTCAAGTCCAGTGTGAGAATCACCCCCTGCATTATCTTGGGGTGGCACTGACCTTTGTCTATGAGCACCATCAGCTTGCTTATCAGTAGATTGTTCATCATTGTGATCTTGAGCATCTTGTTCTTCTCCTTGTTCTTTTTGATTGATATATTGAAGTATCCAAGGAAGAAGAGGTGAGTGAGCTCCACTGTAAAAGTTTCTTGGATCCTTCTTCTTAATGTACTTGTATGATCTTGTATCATAATGAGGAATATTAAGCATTGGTCCCTCAATAGCAAGATCTGGAAATGATTCATTTATCAAGCACTGAATGAATCTTGGATACATCAAGAACTTGTATCTTCTCCCCTCTTGCATGTTTGAAACCAGACCATTAAATACATAAGAAGACATGTTGAATGGTCTGTTTGTATAGAGAGCACAACTTATCCTTTTTCAATTTGTTTAGCTTCAAATCCTCCTTCATAACCAATCTCAGCAAAGAATGTGGTTATTTCCTCATCATCCAGCTCTAGTGGTGCATGAGTATCATCACTAAAGTGCAAGCATCTTCTTACAAAATCTTCAGATATGCTCAGAGTATGATAATTGTCAATTCTTCCACATAAAGTTCAAACACCATCTGCTTCAATTACTTCAGCTGAATTCCAAAAAGACCTTATGAGGTTCTCATAGATGGTGGGTCTAATAGTGATAGCATAAGCTACCCTTGTTGTAGAGATGAATCTGATAACATCTTTGGGTCCCTCAGCTTCTGGCACATCAGGGTTTAAATAACCGGTGACATTATGGGGCTTGCTCCATGAAAGATTTGCCATATAATCTGCATACGAGACATGTGTGTTAGTTTTGATGAGAACTCATGTGAACCGTTTATCAGTTTTACTTTTAATGGTCAAAGATGAACATTTGACATTACTGTATCATTGTTGTCATATCAAATGGTGAATTTGTTGTTCAACAATCATAGTTTCTATGTTTGAACCATTTATTAGATGTTATTTCATTGATTTGTTACACATTTTCATTTTTCATCATGCTTTGTTCTTACGACAATCATGACTATAAAGGTTTTCATGATGAGAATTCCTATCAGTTTGCATGTTCATTGAAGTCGAAAATGTGTATTGTATCACATCAATATATCGGATTTGTTCTTCATTATCATTTGGTTCTTTGTTTGATTTAGGTTTAACAGTACGAAAGTTAGGTCTTGATGACATTTTTTGAAATTTCACCTTGTTTTCGATGTAACTGTAGTTTCAGAAATGATAACAAGGACATGTTGAGTAGAATCACACAAAAATCATTGGTTGTTTATCATGAATATGATGGAAGAGGGTGTACTATGTATTTGCGCTCGTTTCACTATAAAGTCTTTAAAATTTAAAAAGTATTAAATGACCCGTTTGAATTCCTTAAATAGTCAAATAATGGCTTTTACAAGTTCTAGAGCAAATGCAGTCGCCACTGTAGCAAATGTGGATGTGTAAATTTTCAATCTTTAGGTCACCCGCATTTGTGTACTATTGCAAATATGGAAGTTAAAATTTGATAAAATTGACTGTCCGCATTTGTGTACTGTTACAAATATGAAAGTTAAAATTTGAGTAACTTTAACCATTCGCACTTGATTACTGTAGTAAATACGGAAGTATAACCATATTTGTGATTTAATTCATGTGAATTAACACAATGTCCGTATTTGTGCACTGTGGCAAATGCAAAAGAACAAAGTCAATCAACATTTGTGTAACTGCACCAAATGCGGTTGACAACACTTTTTCAGCATTCCACTGTAGCAAATGCAAAAGGGAGATGTTCATCAACATTTGTCTACTGTAGCAAATGCGGTTCACAAAACTTGTTTAGCTTTGCCCACTGTAGTAAATGCGAACGAACGAAGTTCATTAGCATTTGTCTACTGTAGCAAATGCGGCTGATCAAATTTAGTCAGCATTTGCTCACTGTAGCAAATGCGGTAGAATAAAAAACCACATTTACTTCTTAAAATAATAATGCGGTAGAGTACAATCTTTGTCCGCATTAGTTTCACTTTGAAGTAAAGAGTTACTTGCATTGGTTATATGCATGGTTACCTTCACCCGCATTAACAATACACTTACTTGCATTAGCTTTAAACATAATCAAAAGTTAATGTGTCTGACTTGGTTTTTCATATTATGAAGAAATGTCCTTGATTTTTCTTATGAAGTTGTTGACAGTTGAGATTGTCAATTCTTGCTTGGATTGACTTGTATGTCATAAGTGATACAAGCTTCCGAATTTTGACTGATCTTAGACTTTTTATGCTTCCAAGAATCTGCATACACTGAGATACTATGGTATAACTGTTGCAACAACACCAGTATTTTCTTTTTGTTTTGTTTTTATTATTTAAGAGAATACTTTAATCAAGAAAAGAGACTTTATACAAACTTACTCAAAAATTTTAAATTACTCCCCCTAAAGTTTTTATCCACATGTGGAAAGAAACTTTAAAGATTTAAAACCTTTTGAATATTATTTTGATATTTGACAATGAAGATAAGTATATCTTTTGTTGGGATTATATCAATCTTTCATTACACATGTGCATTCTTTATAATAAATTTGACATGTTTATGAACTTGAAGATTGAAGGTATGTTTGTCCTCTTATACTCTGACCTGGTTAATACTTTGATGCAAATGATATTTATCATGTTTTTGGTTGATTTAATTATTCGATATGTACCTCACACACAAGCATGGAATGATCAACCACCCTTGTACAATGCATGGTAGAACTTTTTCACAACTTTTCTTACGAGGTCACTTAAGTTATGAGATCTTATTTTCACTCATCCTCATTGGGATTCTTATACTTTGATCCTTTTCTTGATGATCCATATTGGGATTCTTTTCACTTCACTTTGGAAGGTGATCCATGATAGGATTCTTTTATTCATTCACATGGAATGTATTGCTTTTGTTGATTCATCCAATTTTGGATGTGTTCCTTATTGGGTGTCTTTTGGATCATAACATCTGCACTATGTGCACGTTTAATCAGGTCTTTGCTCAGAAAAACAAAGATGAGACATGATGTGGTGAAAGAGATTCATAAAGTATCATTACCTGGTATGTTTAGGTTACTACACCCACATGCATTTAGATAAACAAATACATACCTGTACTTTGTGATGAGTGTTTCACAGTTGAATAAGTCTTTAATTCATCACTGCATGTATCTTTTCTTCCAAGTTGAGCCTACCAACATATCTGGTAAGTCGTTTCAGTCTTTCACATTTTGAAATTAAGCAAAGTGAATGATATAACGACTATAATATATCATTTCCCAAAGATTCTATTCTTCTATCAAAATTGATTTCTTTTTGTGGTTTTCTAATGTTTTTTAATATTTTTGATGTTTTTTCATGGTTTTACTCAAGGTTAATCATGCCAATTGACTGAACCAGGAATTCAAACCTACTAGGTTCAAATGCCTTGGTATATAAATAAGCTAATTAATTTTCAGTTGGTACTTGAATCAATTTAATTAACCC
Source organism: Flaveria trinervia (assembly GCA_025506515.1). Lineage (NCBI taxonomy): Eukaryota > Viridiplantae > Streptophyta > Magnoliopsida > Asterales > Asteraceae > Flaveria > Flaveria trinervia. The sequence continues at coordinate 92,528,281 of CM046442.1, forward strand.
CTTTTCAGCACAATCTCTCAAAAAGTGATATCTAATTTCAATATGTTTTGTTTTTGAGTGCTGAACTAGATTATTTGTTATGAAAACAGTTGTTGTGTTGTCAATGTAAATTGGTGTGTGCAAGAAGTTAAAACCATAATCAAGCATTTGGTTTTGAATCCAGAGTACTTGAGAGCAACAAGTTGATGCTGCAATATACTCAGCTTCTGCTATGGACACAGATACATTTGTTTGCTTCTTGCATTGCCAAGATACTAGTGTGGACCAAGAAATTGACAACCGCCAGAGGTGGATTTTCTATTGAAGTTGCATCCTCCATAATCACTGTCTGTAAAGGCATAGAGATTAAATTCTCCTTCCTTTAGATACCTTAACCTAACAGCTGGTTTGCCCTACAAATATCTGAATATCCTCTTGAGTGCATTCACATGTGATTCTTTTGGATCAGCTTGATATCTGGCACACACACAAACCTCAAACATAATTTCAGGTCTACTAGTTGTTAGATACATAAGTGAACTGATCATTGATCGATAGTGAGTCTGATCCACTGGTTTGCCTTGAGGATCAGGTCCAATCTTCACTTTAGTATCCACATGAGTTCTCATAGACTAACAGTCAGCAAAGTGGAATTTCTTCAGCGTGGTTTCCATGTATTTTCATTGATTGATGAAGATTCCATCTGCTGTCTGTTGGACTTGCACCCCTAGAAAGAAGGTAAGTTCCCCCGTAGCACTCATTTGAAATTTTGAATGCATAAGGTCTTCAAATTCTTTGCAAAGCTACTTGTTTGTTGAGCCAATAAAAGATATCATCCACATAGAGCTAGACTAACAACATGTCTTTTCCTCTTATTCTTTTGAAGAGAGTCTGATCGATCTTTCCTCTTTCATATCCATGTTCAAGAAGAAAAGATGATAAAGTCTCATACGACTTTCTTGGGGCTTGGTGAAGACCATACAGTGCTTTGTCAAGCTTGTAAACTCTATGAGGGAAATCTGCATCTTCAAAGCCAAGTGGTTGACTCACATAGACCTCCTCAGCAATCTTTCCATACAAGAAGGCACACTTTATATCCATTTGATAAATAGTAAATTTCATGGATACAGAATATGCAAGAAATATTCTGATTGCTTCTAGTCTGGAAATAGGTGCAAACACTTTGTCATAATCAATTCCTTCTTCTTGAGTGTGTCCCTATGCCACTAGTCTTGCTTTGTTTCTGATGACAAGCCCTCTATCATCAGTCTTGTTCGTATACAGCCATATGGTACCGATAGGGTATTGTCCTTTGGGAAGATCTACCAGTTTCCATACTTCTTACTTCTTGAATTGGAGCAATTCTTCATGCATTGCTTCAATCCAGCTATTGTCTTGAGGTGCCACTTTGATGTTTTGGTTACTGTTTGACACAGAAAGCATGACAACAAACACATGTTTGCAATACTGCACTTACTTCTTGTCACCCTCTCACTAAGATCACCAATAATGGTTTCCAACTGGATGATTCTTGGGTATTCTGGTGGTTGGAATGGACTCACCAACAATAGTTACATCAAGATTGGAGACACTCAGCACATTTGATCAGAGGCACCTTCATCTTGTATTGTTATGGAATTATGAAGATAGTCAGACTCCATTTTAGTTCCTGCTTCAGCTACAGCAGCACTGTGATTACTTTCATCATTTGATGTTCTTTGTGTTTCAGCTAGAGGAGTAGCTTGTTTTTGATTTCTAATCTTAGTTGATAGATCATCTGAGTGTGATGGTGACAGGCTTGGTCCTCCTTCAGTTGAAACACTCTGATTTTGTGATGATTGTCTGATGGGATGAGCTTGAAGAGGAACAGCTTCATCAGAAGTAGGAGGAATCAATAGAAAGTCATTTCTTCTTTCTACAGCTGAAGAAGTGTCACCTGAATGGGGATTTCCTGCATCAGACAAGTGAAATTGATCAAATGATTTTTTAAAAGAGTCAATATCAAACAACCAGTCGAGACCATTTGTAGATTTGTGAAACGAATGTTCCTTGAATTGAACATTTGTTGATTCATCAATAATGTTTAATCTAGGATTAACACTCTGTAAGCCTTTGAAACAGAAGAATAACCTACAAGGAATCCTTCATCAGATTTGGATGAAAACTTTCCCAAATAGTCTCAGGTGTTTAATATTGAGAGAGGACAACTAAATGATTTGAGGAATCCAGTAAATGGTTTCCTATGAAAGAGCAGTTCACAAGGAGTCATGTTAATTTCTTTAACAATTAGAGTTCGATTTTGTACAAAGCACGATGTATTAACTGCTTCTGCCCAGAAGGTGATTGGTAGTTTAGCATCGGCTAGCATTGTTCTTGTTGTTTCAATCAGTGTTCTATTCCTTCTTTCAGCTACCCCATTTTGTTGAGGAGTTCTACCTGCACTGAATTGATGAGCAGTGCCTTTCGTTGCACAAAAGGAACTCAATCCTTCATATTTGAATTCAGTACCATTATCACTTATGATTGTTTTGACCTTATGATTAAGTTGATTTTCAATTTTTGTAATAAATTCTTGTATTATTTGGGATGCCTCATTTTGATGAAGTAAGAAGAAGACCCAAGTAAATCATGAAAAGTCAACAATGATCCCCAAACAATACAGTTTCTTTCCAATACTCATGACATGAGTTGGTCCAAATAGATTCATATGAAGTAACTTCAATGGAGTATTGTTTGTGTTCACCAGCTTGGTTTTGTTAGAAGACTTGTGCTGTTTTCCTTTGAGGCACACTGAACAGTGATCAACAAAATGAAATTCTTTTTGAGGAAGCCCAATGACATGGTTTCCTTTGACCAATCTGTTCTTGTTTTTAAAGTTTGTGTGCCCCAAATGTCTATGCCAAAGTTGTGACTCATCAAATGATGCTTATGACAAAAGACAGGTTTCTTCTTTAGGTGATGCAGAACACAGGTTTAACACATAAGTATTATTATTCCTCAGGGTCTTTATGACAACCCATTCTTCAGGGATATGAAATCCAGGTTTCAGAATGTAGCAATGCGTGTCTGTAAAGTGAGTAGAATATTTCTTGTCATAGATCTAAGATACGCTTAGCAGATTGAAGTTCAATTGTTCACAGTAGTTCACTCTGTCAAAGCTTAGCATCCCATTTGTCATAGATCATTCACCTGTGATTCTACCACCTTGTGAATCTCCACCAAATGCCATCGTAGTTCCTTGTATGTGCTTGAAGTCATGAAGGAGGGATCGATCTCCAGTCATGTGTCTGGAGCATCCACTATCCACATACGATATGTTGTTGGACCTATATGGATGAGCCTGCAAGCATAAAGGAACTAATTAAAATATGGAACCCAAGCCATGATGGTCTTGGGTTTCCCCTTCCTATGTATTATGGTGACTTCTTTATACTATCCTCCAAATGGTGATTTATTCATAGGTGAACTGGGAGATTGCTTATGATATCTTGCTGAGGTTTTCTCATCAGCCTTAACAGAGGAGTCAGACGAATACTGAAATCATTGATCTCTATTCTTTTGAAGAAATTTAAATTGTTTCTGATTTTCAAATATCATTTTGGGTGTTGAAAAGTCTTGCTTTTGATTGATGAACTGGTTACCTCTTTGACTTTTCCTTATTTCTTTTGTTTTACTCATGTCATTGTGTCATCTAGATGTTCTAGATTGATTGTTTTGCAAGTGACTCTTGACTTGAGTTTTGTATGATGATGCTATTGAGATTGGTTTGTTTTGGGGAAACCTCAATCCCTTCTGATTGAAGTAGCAATCAGATGTATTGTGATTGTTCATATCACAGACTGAACAATATATGTTGAAATAACAATTTTTGGTTGAGTGGTTGTTCAAGTCACAGATAGAACAGTATTGATTGAAAAAACATGTTTCTATTTTGTGATTGAACATATCAAAAATGTCACAATACATTTATTTGTTGCTTGAGTCAAATTTTTGTTTGTGTGACTCAGCTGATTTTCTTTTTTGCTGCTCAGCCACTTTCTTTTCTTTATGGGATGAATCAAAATCAGCCCTTTTTGTAGGTTGTGTCACAACACCACATCTGATTGACTGTTTGGGTTGTTTTCATTTCTGTAACCCATTTCTCACTTCCTTGTCAAACTCTTCAACATGTTCTTTATTGTAAATATCAAACCCAACTCTCTGTCTTAGGTTTGAAGACTTTCGGTCTCATAGAGGTTTATGTGTTGAAGTGGTGACTTTTTTGTTGTTTTTGCTGTGAAACCTTTCCTGATTTGCTTGAATTGTGTTGAGATATAATCTCATTATCAGAATTTCTCTTAGCAATGGGTTTCATTGACTTTCCAAAACTCTTTTTGCCTTGTAAAACAGATGGTATGAATTTTATAAAAAGGACAATTGCTTTTATAGGGCTTGAAGGTTTCATGACACTCACTGTCTTGTTTGAACACTCTTTGATTTTGATTGGGTGACCTAACTTGATTTTATCCTCATTTGTTTCAATATAAACATGAGGTTTGTTTTGAGGATTGGTCACTTCTTTTACCGTAGATTTAGGTTCCATAGTTTTAGTTTCACTTTCTTCAGTGAGTGAGACAAATTCAGGTATGACAGTGTAGTTGTCATTGTATGGTGGCGGATATGAATTATACCCAATCCCCGACATGTCCTTTGGATCCTTTTGAGAATCAAGCATGTCTTGCAGCTTCACTGAAGACATTTGAATCTTTTCAAGTTTCACTTCAGTCATTGAATGTTCAGCCTTAGATTGAGCTAACTTTTCAGTAAGTAGCTCATTCTTAGCTACAGGAATGTACTTTTCACCATGCAGTTTTTCTATGTCAGATATAAGAGATTTGATTTTGATTAAAAGCTTTTTATCTCTCTTTTCATCATCTCTGACTTTACCTTTTCTTCTATAATTTTATCTGCCACTTTATGGTTATGCTCCCTATAACCTTGCAGTTCACTATTACAATTTTCACTACAAAGGTTAGATTTTACCTGAGTAGGGATTGGAGACGGACCATGATTGATGTGAGCCATAAGTGCATGATTTTGAAATTGAGGCTTGACTTCCTTTGCATACACGGTCCAGTCACATACCCCATCTTGCTTTATCATGAGAGCACTGGCAGAAGACTAACTGCTTCCATGAGCTTGATTTGTCAGTTGGGGTGGATTTTGATATAATTTGTGTTGTTGAGAATGATGATACTGCTGCGGTTGGTTGTTGGAGTGAAAGCTTGAGTTAGGCTGTGAAGATGACTGACCTTGAGAATTCCATTCATAGTTGTTTCTCTTGGGGGAATTGCATTCTCTGGAGAAGTGGCCAGCCATGCCATAGTTGAAGCATTTCACCTTGGATTTATCATATCCAAGTTTTGTATTTTCATTTAGGCTCAGCTTTCTGCCTTTTCTAAAGAATTTTGTGGCTCTCAATGCAGTCATGGCCATTTGCCATTGTATATCCATTTCTTCCACATCATCACGATCCATTTCCTCCAGATCTTCCTGAATTAGATGAGCAGAAATGAGTCTTCCTCCTAAGTATGCTTCAAATCTTGCAACAAAGGCATTGTAAGTTGCCTTTTGTTCTTCTGATCTTATGTCTTCAGGAGTGATTTGAGGAGCAGTAGTGACTCTGGATGTTTGAGATGATGTTGATGGAAGATTGATTGGTGGAGTTGTAATGAACCTAGAGTTCTTTAGTTGATCTCTTGATGAAATGAAACCATCCTCCTCAGTGATGAATGCATTTTCCATAGAATGAGATTCTGATGGAAATTTGTAAGCTTCAATCACTCTTGGTCCACCAAGATTTCGGCTTCTTTCATCAAGTGCCAATGCTTCTATTTTGGCTAACATGATATCCAAAGTAGTACTCTGGAGATCAAGAGTATTTTTCAGCATTGTTACATTTTGTATCCAACTTTGAGGGAGGCTGTGCAGCATTTTCTTTTTTAATTCCTTGGTCTTGTAAGTGACTCCCATGATTTCTAAGTCATTTACCAACTATACAAATCTGTGCAGTTGTTTTGATATGGACTTTCCCTTGGTATGATGGAATGTCTCATACTGATTAACAAGCTTATCCTTGTTAATTTCTATTTCCTCACTGCTTCCTACACACATAATTTTTAGTGCATCCCACATAGCTTTGTAGTACCATATTCCTCCAATTTTTTGTGCACATCCATCTTTAGTGCTTGGGTAAGAATGGAGTAAGATTTAAGGTCAATCTTGATTTTCTTATAGTCTTCATCGTCAAGAGTTAGATCTTCAATAGGTATTCTTGCAGTTTTGTAAATTACAGCTTGGTCTCCAGGTCAAGTGACAGGGATGTGTGGCCCTTTGCATATTGAGATCCAAAAATTAGGATCTACACCTGTGATGTAATTCCTAAACCTGATTTTCCATTGTTTAAACTTAGATTTGTGTTTAAGCATAGGAGGTTTAGGTGTATGACCAAGTTCTGAGTAACTGTTAGAATCCATTTTAACAAGGTGTTAACTTGTATAAATATAGATTAAGGTGATTTTTAAGATTGATTAGTCCAATTTGTCCAAATAATTCAAAGGGATTTCAAAATCAGATATGTGATGGTAGTGAGTTTCTTGCTGTTTGGAATGATTTGGTGAGAGTGTGTTTGACAGTAGTAGTTGCAGAGGAGTATTTTCTGTTGTTTACTAAGCAGAGATGGTGATATACTCTACTAGCAACTCGATTACCAGATCAATCGAGTTCTATTAAGTTCTTGAGTAGATTTGAAAGAGAACCGAGAGCCATGGCTCTGATACTAATTGATTGGTTAGTAATATTGAGATTCTTACTGTGAATCAAACATGGTAATCAAGTCAGTGATTGAATGGCGGAAACAAACAATCAAAGAACATTCAATGCAAGAATTATACTCATAAATGCTTTTGTATGTATTAATGAAAGTGATTGATTACAGAGAATAAAAGACAACAAAATATTCTCTATGTCTATCAGCCGTCACCTCATGTACGAGAATTTCTATTCTATTTATAGGAAGACAAGATGCCTTTTACAAAATGACTAAACTACCCCTGACCTATTACATCAGGACTAGTCTATGTCTTGATCCGTATCTTTGCTTGTTCGTCCGCATTAACAAATGCGGATGAGTTAACTTGATAAGCATTTCTTCGCTTGATCATTCGCATAAGTATGTTGGTCATCCGCATTGGTTAATGCGGATGAACAAATACTTATGTGCATTTGTTCGGTCATCCGCATTTGTCAAATGCAAATGAGCAAAGTCTTGTCCGCATTGATTCTTGGTCTTCCGTATTTGTCAATGCGGAAGAACAAATAGTTGTCCGTATTTGTTTTATGTCATCCGCATTGACAAATATGGAAGACTATACTTGGTTTTTCTTGAGCAGGATCTTCATCCACATTTCTTCTTGGACTTATGTGATTCTAGCAAAGCAATCATCAATCATCCACTGAATTGGCATGTATGATCCTTTCAGGGTGCAATAGGATGGTCAGTCAGAAAGAACCATTCATACGCTAGAAGACATGCTATGAGCATGTGTAAGAAACTTTCGAGGAAGTTGGGATGAGCACTTACCATTGGCTGAATTCTCAAATGATAATAGTTGCCATGCCACCTTATGAGATTCTGCATGATAGGAAGTGCAGAAAGCCCGTGTGTTGGGGTGACATCGGGCAAAAGGATCTGGGAAGTCTTGAAGTGATTGAGGGTACAATCAAGGAGTTAGATAAGATTAAGCCTTTCATGAAAGCTGCAAAGGATCGCTAGAAGTCTTATGTTGATAAGAGGCATAGGCTGATAGAATTTGAGGTGGTGACAAGGCTATGTTCAAGGTATCGCCCTGGAAAGGGATCATCAGGTTCGAAAAAGGGGAAAGTTAAGCCCAAGATTCATAGGGCCATTCCGTATTATCGCGGGGGTAGGGGAAGTGGCCTACAGAATAGAATTACCCGATAAGTTGAGCGGAATTCACCCTACGTTCCATGTATCTTATCTTAAGAAATGTCTAGCGGAAAATGTTGCATTTGTACCATTAGAAGTGACAGGATCAGTGATCTCAAGTTTGATGGATTAGAGTGTAACGCAGCGGAATAAGAACAAGAATTAGACAAATTATAGCAAGAATTTGATATTCGTATGCATTAAGAACAAATACGGTTGTAACGAGAGAATATATTTCTGTGAAAAGGAATGTTTCAATAATATCAAATGTTTCTGCTCAATCATTCACCGATTACAATTTGGTTGACACTCCTTATATAGAGTGCAATCACTGCTGATATCACGGGATAGTGACATCTGGCAGATTTATTACAAAATAACTAAAACTGAACAAACTACTGAAATGTTCACAACTACTGAGAACATATCAGAGTGCTAAGTATAAAACATAAAACTACTGATACGAAACTACTGAAACTACAACGACTGAAGAACAAGCTCTTCAGTCGTTTTACAAAACTACTGAAAAGAAAAACATAAAACTACTGAAGGAAAACCGTCACAACTACTGAAGAAGACCTCTTCAGCTGTTGTGACGTCTGATACTTGGTCTTTAGCACTTGTGTCTTCAAACTTTGTCTTCAGCACTTGTGTCTTCAGACTTTGTCTTCAGCACTTGTGTCTTCAGACTTTGTCTTCAGCACTTATGTCTTCAGACTTTGTCTTCAGCACTTGTCTTCAGACTTTGTCTTCAGCACTTGTGTCTTCAGACTTTGTCTTCAGCACTTGTGTCTTCAGACTTTGTCTTCAGCACTTGTCTTCAGACTTTGTCTTCAGCACTTGTCTTCAGACTTGGTCTTCAGCACTTGTGTCTTCAGCTGTTGTGGACTTCAGCAGTTGTTGTGACGTCTGTGGGACTTAAGGTTTTTCTAATCCGGCTCATTGGTTCTTTTGGTCCAACAAACTCCCCCTGAACCAATGCAGCCAAAACCTTAACTTTATTGACGTCCCACTTATTGTTGGCGATAAGATTGGTCTTTTTCCTTCTTGATTAGCTAAGAAGATGACCCAATTAAGCACTGGCGTGGGAATAGATTTCTGAAATTTGGTTGGCATAGTATGGATAAGAGCCCTGACTTTGGGGAACTGGACACAGGGCTGTGGTCCTATCCATGAAATCTACTTCCCATGTATAAGCCTGTAGGATTCTCTGGTGATTGCTCTGAGAAACATAATTTGTTCTTCCATGGTAAGATTTTCAGCTCCACCATCACACAGTCCTTCACGCCCATACAGCTCTGAAATGTACTTAGCCTGTTTGCCATTTTTGAGCTCAACTGTTGTAATCTATCTGTATGCAAACTCATCTGGGTGAGTACCTTCAAGTAACAGACTGAGCTCATTTTGTTTGAAGTTCTCAAGCCTCTTGTAGACTAACCCCTTTTTAATTACTCTATTCTCTAACATCTTTTGGGGTGGCTGTTTAGTTTCATAGGCCTTCTTGAAATCTTCTACAATTTCCCAGGGTGATACTACAAGGACCACTGTGATCTCTTCATCTACGATCCTTTTTACTCAGCCCTTGTATCTCGAAGGAATGTCTTTCTTCACAATTCTGTGAGCCACCATAGGATCAGGACATATTCTCACCTTTTCCTTTTGATATTGAAATGTGTTAGCAAGGGTGTACAATCTCAGAGCTTCTTTCGTCATACTCATTATTGATGAAGAAGTAGCATAAGTTTTGTCTATGCTTTTGAGCATCTCATCATCATGAAGCTTTTGTTGTTGTTCTTCTTCTATCTTTACTCTCACAGCTTCCATCTGTGAGGTGGGAGTGATGGGCATGGGTTTGGCTTTAGGCAAAGTTAGGACTGCGGAAAGAGGCAGCCTATCTTCTTCCTCATCATCCTCTTCTTCTTCTTCTTCTAGCCTCAACACCCTTCTCTTCTTCTTCTTGGGTGCATCATCGGCTGTTGGTTTTGAGGGTAAAGGAATTGGTTTGGTGGGTTGTGGTAGTGGTGATTTTGAAGTGGGAGGTTTTGCAGGTTGTTCTAGCATTCTTGTAGTGAGTGAGGCTTTTGAGTGTTTTGCTAGTTCCTTTCTGTTCCCAGCACCTGCCTCATTTAGTGCTTCAATCACCAATCCCTTATTGTATATTTCAGACGAACAGATCTTGGTGGTTATTGCCAAGATACTGTCCCTGGTCCATGACTTAATCTCGATCAACGATCTCCCAAGGTACTTTGCAATGAATCTGATCATGATCTCTAGTCTTTCTCTTTCTAATGCATCATAACTTGCCCATCTTGAGTTAATTTCTTCAACTTCAAGTCTCCTAATCTCTGAGTCAAGCTGTGCAGTATCGAACCCCTGTCTATACAGTTGATCAATAATGGAGTCCATTGATTTACTGTGTGTAGTATCCGTCAATTTGATCATCTCATCGAGTTCGAGTTCTTTTTCTTTTCCTTCACCTTCCTCTTCTTATATGTGACATGAAAGTCTTTGTGACTTTCACCCACTTGATCAATGTCAGCTCCCTCACAACTCCTCTTCCTTCTCAGTCTCCTTTTCTTTCTTCCCCTCTATGCTCTTCCTCTTTGCTTTCACTGACTGAATCTCCCCCTTTTTGGTTGCATTGGTTGCAAGGGTTTGAGTAGCAGATGGCCTCGTGCTCACAATCTACTCCACCAGGGGTTGTATGATTGAGGGAAGCTTCTCATCCATGGTTTTGATCATAATGTCTGTGATCATTGGGGTGATGAGAGGTAGGGATTGCTGAAAGATAGCAGCTGTTTGCTCAGAGGGGTTCTGTCCCTGAGAAGTAGTGCCAGAAATAGAAGCTGGTGGCTCGGAAGTTTTGAGTGGCTGAGTGTGTGGGAGACCTTCAGGTGAAGGTGCCATCTGTGGGTTTATGTTGGTGGCAGATGGACTTGCTTTTTGAGAGAATTGGTCAAGTAGCCTTTGTAGTCTACTGACTTCTTCCTCAAGAATTGTGTTCTGGGCCAGAACATCATAAAAGAAGCCTAGGTCATCATCAGAAAATGCTAAATCACCTGACCTCCTGCTTGTAGCAGGATGTACATGCACTGGGTGTAGACCAGTTTTAGCATGTGCCCCTTTTTCTTGGAACTGGGGACTTCCAGCCTCAGGACGATGTCCTTCTATCAGCTGTTGCCTCTGGTGATGTCTTAGCTATGTTACCAGTCTCAGTTTGATCATCTGCTGATTCAGAAGAGGTGGCAGCCTCACCAGATGTTCGTATCTGCATATCCACACCAAAAGATAGAACAGTTAAACCCCGGTGTTGTGGGCTGTCAAAAGCATGTTGATCCTCATCCTCAATTGCTGTGGTTTTCCCCTTTGTTGGTGTTTGTTGGGGAGGAGGAGAGGCATGCAGCTGAGTCAGCACGTTTGCAACAATGAGAGTAGGACTTTGTGGGCGGTTGTAGTGGGAGATGGGGTAAAAGCAGTATGCACCTGGGGAGAATGGTGCTCTTCAATGGCAATCTCCTCAAATGAGGAAGATCCCAGATTAGTGGGTACCCCTTCTTTGGTTGCTGCAGCCTCCTTTTGAGAGGAATCCGGAGCGGCTGTGGCTGGTGAAGTCCTTGTATCCACTAGGGGTTTATAACCAGTGGATATAGCATGCGTTTGTGTTGCAGGGGCATCCTCAGGGGAATCATTTCCCTGAGTAGCCTTTTTTGACTTCTTTTTAGTGGGTTTGGTGGGGACTTTGGATTTGGAGGTGGGGCTGTGGGTTCCAGCTGCGTGGGTTTGCGCAGCTTGGCAGCCATTTTTAGTGATTTGTCAGAGTTGTGCCGGGAGTATACTTCAGGCAATACAGCCGTAGCAGGGACTCCCAGGCCAACAAGTCCCTCAGCTTGAAGCTGGTTTTCAATTATGGCCATTATGAACCGAGGATATAATATCCAACGGTTAGCAAGTTGTTTTTGGGCCATATCCTTGAGCTCTAAAATAGTATTTCAGAAAAATTTAAAGGTTATTGCTCAAGGATGGAGTACATTACCTGTTGCCACCTTGAGGATGAAGTCTTGGGTGATATAATATCCAACGGCATCCTGGAAATGTTTCTTCAATATGGTAGATGCACTCAGGTTACCTGGTATCCATGGTGGGCAAATGATTGATCTATTGTGCCCTTTGGATAACCAGTTGGGAAAGTGGCATCATCCAGATTGAGGGTTTGGCGAAGAGTGTCTGGAGTAATGACCACTTTTTGACAATGGACAAACGATTGAAGAGACTCTGTGTCATTCTCCTCAGAGACAAGAGTGACGTTTGTCCAGAATTGGTTAAGAGATTCGGCATATATGGTGGGATTTAACAGAAAAGCCGTTTTGTAAGGTGACTGAACCATTAAATCAATGCGTTGTGAAACTTGGTCCAGTATGGCGATTTTGTGAGATGCGACACAGTTGTGTCGTGGTTTTAGTTGCATGGTCGCCATTGGTGAAGAGAGGTTACAGAGTTTTGAACGTTAGGTTTGAGAAGAGAAGAAAGTAAAAACTCTGAAGGCGGGATAAGGTATTTAAAGGGTAGGGTTAGAAACGACTGATGGTTTTGGTGTTAGTCATCAGTTGTTGAAACTACTGATGACGTGGTATTAACTTTCAGAGGTTTGGAATGACTGACCGTATTGGTGTGATCAACAGTTGTTATAAAACAACTGAAGACTTGGTTTAACCGTCAGATGTTGAAACAGCTGCTGAAGTCTCAGATTTAGTCATCAGTAGTTATAAAACTACTAAGACAGATTTGACTTCAGGTGGTGAAACAACTAAGGACTTGGTATTAGTCATCAGTAGTTGGGAAACTACTAAGACTTTGGTTTTACATCAGTTGTTGTAAACAACTGAAGACTTGGTGTTAGTCATCAGTAGTTGTGAAACTACTAAAGACATGGTTTTGCTTCAGTTGTTTAGAAAGAAACAGCAGTTGGGAACTACTGAAGACAAAAGGCTCATCAGTAGTTGTCATCAATTCATTGCTTTTCAGCTGTTTCATACTGTCCTCAACACGTACTCATAAGACGTTTTCATCTGTTTTCAGATTTTTCATAGCACATCAGTACGTATTTGTATTTCTGACAACAGTAGTTGTAGCTACATTAGCATTGTAACTACACCAATTGTTTTATCAAATAAAGTACTTGAGTACTAAGAAGTTAAGCTAGTAGTTTAAAAAAAATTCCGGAGGGAAAATAACTTCAGTACTTATATATATGACAATAATAAACTAATGATCATCAGTACTTGTGAGCTGAGATCATCAGTAGTTGTCACTTATTCTAGCTGCAGCATACCAAGCCTTAACACTAGGTTTTGGAAGTTGTGCTATCCAAGGGCTTAGTGAAAATGTCTGCAAGCTCATCAGCACTAGGAACAAATTTTGGATCAATCAGACCTTTTTCAAAACAATCTCTAATAAATGGTGTCTGATTTCAATATGTTTAGTCCTAGAGTGCTAGACAGGACATTCTTGACAATACAAAAGCTGAAGAGTTGTCCATTAACAACGGGTCTTAGTCTCTGTTATGCCATAATCCAATAATTGGTTTTGAAGCCAGAGTACCTGAGATGTAAGCTTGCAGCAGCAATGTACTCTGCTTCAGCAGTTGATGTAGCAACTGAGGTCTGCTTCTTACTCTGCCAAGAAATCAAGCAGTTGCCTAAGAATTGGCATCCTCCAGAAGTGGACTTTCTTGTCAACTTACACCCTGCATAGTCACTGTCAGAAAAAGCAACTAATTACCAAATGTCTAGTAGAATACCATAAACCTAGAGATGGAGTGCCTTGCAGATATCTAAAGATCCTCTTGACTGCAATCAAATGAGACTCCTTAGGTGCAGCCTGAAATCTAGCACAAACACATGTAGCAAACATAATATCTGTTTAGAAGCTGTTAAGTACATCAAGGACCCAATCATACATCTGTAAAGTGTTTCATCACCACTTTACCTTTCTGATCTGTATCCAGTTGTGTGGTGTTGCACATGGGAGTAGAACAGGGCTTACACTTTTGTAAATCAAACTTTTCCAAAAGATCTTTTGTGTGGCGATGATGATGATGAAAATTCCATCAACCTTTTGTTTGATTTGCAAACCTAAAAGAACTGTAATTCTCACATGGCACTCATTTCAAACTTCTGTTGCATCAACTTTGTAAAGACATCACACAACTGTGGATCAGAGGATGCAAAAATAATATCATCTACATAAATTTGAACAAGTAGATTATGCTGCCCAGCTTTCTTAATGAATAAAGTCTTATCTATGGAGCCTCTAGTGAAATTATTTTCCAGAAGAAAGTTTGATAATGTCTCATACCAGGCTCTAGGAGCTTGTTTCAACCCATAGAGAGCCTTATCAAGCTTATACACCCAATTAGGATGTTTATTGTCCTCAAAACTTTCTGGTTGATATACATAAACCTCTTCTTTAATTTTCCCATACAAAAATTCACTTTTGACATCCATTTGAAAACTTTAAGGTTGTGATAAGCAGCATAAGCTAAAAACAATCGAATTGCTTCAGCCTGGCTACAGGGGCAAAGGTTTCATTATAATCAATACCTTCCTTTATGAAAACCCCTGTACAACCAGTCTGGCCTTGTTCTTAACAATAAGCCCATTTTCATCAGTTTTGTTCCTAAACACCCATTTAGTGCCTATTGCACACTTACCTGGAGGTAGAGGAACCAGTTCCCACACTTGTTGTTTCTTGAACTGAAGAAGCTCAAGCTGTATGGCTTCAACCCATCCATTGTCCCTTAAAGCAATGTGATAGTTCTTTGGCTCTTGCTGACTAATGAAGAGAGCATAGAAGCAGAAATTTGACAATTGACTTCTTGTTGAAACGCCAGCATTGATATCACCAATGATTTGAGACATAGGGTGATTCTTCAGATCTTAGTACACAATAAGATCTGTGCAAGTGTTTGTAGCAGGCTCAGCAGCAACAGATGGTGATGGTGAAGCATTTCCTTGAAACTAATCAGTATATGGTAATTCAAAGGAGGTTGAAGTTGTAGAAATCTCATGAGCATTTGTTGTGGATTATGCTACTCAAGCTACAGGAACATCAGGTCTAGCTGAATCAGGCAGTTAATCACTAAACTTGAAAAGGTGATTACTGATATCATCATCATCATCAGTAACACCAGATGGATGACTAGCTACAGAAGATGATGGATTCATATGATCTGCAACAGCAGGTGGTTGATAAGGAACATATTGCAGAATGTCCAGATCAAACAACTCCATAGGGTTTTGTGGAATTTTATCCTTAGGGGATTCATTAAACTTCACATGCAAGGTTTCTTTACTATCTTTGTCCGACAGTTGAATACTCTATAAGCCTTGCAAGTGGATGAATACCCAACAAAATACCTGCATCCACCTTAGAATCAAACTTTTGGAGTTGATCCTTTGTGTTGAGAATGTAACAGGGACACCCAAATGCTCTAAAGAATGAAATCAAAGGGGCTAAATGATGTAAATCTTCATAAGGAGTTTTCATCAACCTCTGATTTACTAAGGCTCTATTCTGTACATAGCAGGCTGTATTGACAGCTTCAGCCCAAAAGGTCAGTGGCAGACCAGAATCAGCCTACATGGACCTTGCAGCTTCAATGAGGGTCCTGTTCTTTCTCTCCACTACTCTATTTTGGTCTGGAGTCCTTAGGATCCTATACTGCCTCTTGATTCCCTTTGACAAGTAAAACTCATCAAGAGTGTGGTTTCTGAATTCAGTACCATTGTCACTCCTCACGCACTTAACTGGTAGGGAATACTGCTTCTCAACGTGTAACACAAAGTTCATAATGGACTGAGCAGCCTCATCCTTTGAATGCAAGAAGAAGGTCCATACATATCTAGAGTAATCATCCACAATTACCAGACAGTATTTCTTCTTTGCCATACTCATTACCTTCACAGGACCAAAAAGATCCATGTGCAGTAGTTGTAAGCAGGCATTAGACTTGGATTCTTCTATGGTTGGGAATGAAACTTTATGTTGTTTCCTTTTTAAGCATGCAGTGCAGATTTCATCACAATTGAACTCCTTTATTGGAAGACCTCTCACTAAACTCTTGTGGATCAGCTGATTCATGTTTTTGAGATTAACATGACCCAGCCTTCTATGTCCAGTTTAGATTCTTGGAGAGAGCCTTGGAGAACAAGCATGGATGGCCTTTTAACTCAATTTTCTTTGACAGATCCAAGGCATATACTCTTCCTATCCTGTTAGCCTTCAGGAGAGTATTATCATCCAGTACTTTTTCAATCAGGCTCAAAACCTTGGAAGACAGAATCTTACAGTTCTGGCTTGTGAAAAGAGCAACATGTCCTTTGTCACACATCTGACTGACACTCAACAGATTGTATTTGAGATTCTCCACATGGTTGACATCATCAAATCTAATATCTCCATTAGACACAAATCCCTTTCCAATGATGTAACCTTAGCATCATTTCCAAATGAGACAAATCCCTTCTTTCCCTGAGAGTATCATGAAGAAGAGAACTGCTCCCAGTCATGTGCATGGATCCTCTACTGTCCACATACCAGATGCTTCTTTGGCATGCTGAAGAACCGTGCACAATCATAAGAAACTAGTTAGCTTTGAGACGCAAACCTTTTGGGTTTGGGACTAACTTTATCACAGATTTAACCATAGCTGGTTTCTCATGATTAACAGCTGATGAAGATGGAGATGGTGCTAAAATAGATTTGGACCTTGAATTCCTCTCCAGTGGTTTGGTCACAGTGGCTTCAAGTTGGTTAACTCTCCCCAACAGATGCTGAACCATCATAACAAGCTGTGTCTGATTTGAAGCTCGAGCGTTCAGTTCATTTGACACTCCAGAGCTTGTTTTTGACGAGTTCCTGTGACCCACCATTTTCTCCTTCTTATATTTCACAGACTTAGTCTTATGTTTATCATGAGGACAATATCAGCTGTCTTCTGATAAACCGAATCCTTCTTAGTGGATTTGGGTAAGGCCTTGGGTTTATGAGGTTGAGATGATTATGGTACAAACTTGGTCTCAAACTCAATTTTCATTTTATTTATTTCTAGTTTAATAAGCTCATCCCTTTGGAGCTTTAAACCCTTTTTGTACCAACATTCATCAGATAGATGATTGAATTTACCACAAATTTCACATGGTTTATTCTTCATCTTGGACATCTTTACTGCTGAAGTGGAAACTACTGAAGGTGTGATCTTCAATACTTCCTCGTATTAGTACTAGGTACTAAAGGATTTGTAACAGCTAAAGACTGGTAATTCAACTGTTAGTCCTTGTATTTCAACTGATTTGAAATGCTTTTCACATGTTGGGTCTCTTTCAGTACTTGGGGTACATTGAGGAACAATATCTGAAGTACTCAGCTTCATATGAGTCTCAGTAGTTAGACCATCAGTCAATTTATTTGTTGAGATCTTAACACTGGTTTCATTCTCTGATCTTAGATTATCATTGGAGAATGACTCACACGATAATATGGTTTGGAGATTGCTTTCACTTTCAGACTTAACTATGGAGTTAGGAGTAAAGTCTGTTGGTGGAGCAGTATGGTTGTAACAATGCCAAACTTCACATTTGAAGCAGTTTCCTTGCTAAGAAGCATTTCAAATCCCTTGCATGATGAGACCCAACATTCACACTCAACTTGGGTCACTGCAAGTTTTTCTTTGAGACTCCTGTGGTCTTCCAGAATAACCTCCAGCTTGGCCTTTTCATCATTTAATTGGCATTTAAGCTTATAAATCTCATCACTTTTATTGTTAAGAGCAGACTCATACTCAGCTTTTCTTTTGAAAATGGTTTTCTCAAACTCAAGTTTTTGATTTATTAATGCTACATTTGCATCTCTAATAGAGATAAAGGTAGCTATGCATGATTCAGAACATAACTTGGCTTTAGCCTCTGAAGATACCTGAGTTACCTGTGAAGATGATGCATTTGAACAAGAACCCTCAGTAGACTCCAGGGCCATGAGAGCAAGATTTCCAAAAGGGTGTTCACCACCATGTTGACTAGCACCAGCATAGTATTGCTCAGTGTGACCAGACAAGTTATCAGGTAAGCTACTCCAGTCAACGACTCCAGGTGTGAAGAAGTTGTGATGAGGTTGTGATTGAGATGGAGATGGTTGAGGTTCTGGTAGTGCATGAGATTGTGGTACTATAGGAGCTTGAACTTGATTTGACTGTGGCATATAATAGCAGGGATAAGGATATGGCATTTGACCCGGAGGAACAAAATATGCAGGAGATTGAGGGTGTGATGAATGACTAGAACCAGTAGAGTGTTGCCCTTTGGATTGTGAATTGTTATTTGGAAAAGTCAAAAAGGGTGCAGAAGTGTTAGATCCAGTTGATCTACACTCTCTTGCAAAGTGTCCAAGCCTGTGGCATTTGTGACACTTCAACTTGCTCTTGTCAAAACCGACTTTGGTTTTGTCAGAGAGTCCAGGAAATTTCCTGCTAGTTCTCTTGTAGAATTTCTGAGATCTGATATTGATCAAGGCCATTTGGCTCATAATATCCATCTTTTCTAAATCATCATCAGCAATGCCCTTCAAATCATCCATGATAAAGCATAGATTGTCACTATTATTACCAGAATGACAATCAACACTCACAAAGGCATGATTAGAATTGTTTGAGGTGAAATCAATATGCTCATCATAGTGGCATTCTGATCCTGCTTACTCTGACTCATGACTTATCAAGGTAGTGTTTCCTGGTAAAAAATCATCAGTGAGCTTTCCAGATGATGACAGTTTTCGTTTCTGTTCTATCTTTCTCTCAAATGTGAGCAATTTCCCATGGAGTTGGGTGAGAGATAGTTTGTCCAAATTTGCACTGGAGCGTAGGACAATAGTATGTGTGTCCCATCTCTCAGGCAGTGATCTGAGAAATCTGTTATTCATCTGGCTATTTGTGTACTCATGTTTGACCATTTTTAATTCAGAGATCAAACAAGAGAACCGCTCAAACTGTTGAGTCAGTGTCTCACCCTTCCTATGAGAGAATGTCTCATATTGTTGGGCAAGGATTTCTCTATTATTTGCCAAGACCTCATCTGTTCCTCCAAATTGTTCTTTCAAGCATTCCAGAGGTCATGGGCAGTTTCATAATGCATTAGCCCAGAATAGATTTCATTGGGCAGTGCCATGGCCAGAATTCCATGGGCTTTTGCATCAATCTCAAACAATTTCTTATCCTCGTCTGAGTATTGCTCCCTCCTCTTCGGAACCATTTGATTGGTTTCCGGGTTATTCACCATAGGCTTGTGTGGACCATGTACCACTGATGTCCAACAACCTGAGCTGTTAACAGACAGGTGATGGAGCATTCGTCGTTGCCATATGTTATACTCACTCCTAACCAGCATTGGAGGCTTGGTTGAGGAACCAGTATTTTGAGGATCATTGGAAGGAGTAGCCATTTTAGGTCCAAATACAATTTAGTTCAAGCTTTTAAAAGATTTTACACAGACCACAACAGACTCAATGAAAACCAAGAATAAATCTCAAGATGAATGACCAAAAACACAGAAAATTCAATCTCTATAACCGTTTCTTGCAAAAATGCTAATTCAATCAAACTTGGATCTTGGATAGCAGTTTCAATGATCAATTATTAGATCGATTATGATGAACCGGCTCTGATACCATTTGACAGGATCAGTAATCTCAAGTTTGATGGATTAGAGTGTAACGCAGCGGAATAAGAACAAGAATTAGACAAATTATAGCAAGAATTCGATATTCATATGCATTAAGAACAAATACAGTTGTAACGAGAGAATATATTTCTGTGAAAAGGAATGTTTCAATAATATCAAATGTTTCTGCTCAATCATTCACCGATTACAATTAGGTTGACACTCCTTATACAGAGTGCAATCACTGCTGATATCACGGGATAGTGACATCTCGCAGATTTATTACAAAAATAACTAAAACTGAACAAACTACTGAAATGTTCACAACTACTGAGAACATATCAGAGTGCTAAGTATAAAACATAAAACTACTCATACGAAACTACTGAAACTACAACGACTGAAGAACATGCTCTTCAGTCGTTTTACAAAACTACTGAAAAGAAAAACATAAAACTACAGAGGGAAAACCGTCACAACTACTGAAGAAGACCTCTTCAGCTGTTGTGACGTCTGATACTTGGTCTTCAGCACTTGTGTCTTCAGACTTGGTCTTCAGCACTTGTGTCTTCAGACTTTATGTTCAGCACTTGTGTCTTCAGACTTTGTCTTCAGCACTTGTCTTCAGACTTTGTCTTCAGCACTTGTGTCTTCAGACTTTGTCTTCAGCACTTGTGTCTTCAGACTTTGTCTTCAGCACTTGTCTTCAGACTTTGTCTTCAGCACTTGTCTTCAGACTTTATCTTCAGCACTTGTCTTCAGACTTTGTCTTCAGCACTTGTGTCTTCAGCTGTTGTCGACTTCAGCAGTTGTTGTGACGTCTGTGGGACTTAAGGTTTTTCTGATCCGGCTCATTGGTTCTTTTGGTCCAACAAGAAGACATTGAAGTTGACGAACGACTGAACTATGTAGAGCAACCGGTGGCCATCCTTGATTGGAAAGAGAAGCACTTACGTAATAAAGTGTTTTCGCTGGTACCGGTACAGTGGAGACACAGAAAAAGATAGAATCTACGTGGGAGACCGAGGAGTAGATGAGGAAATTTTATCCTCAATTTTTTGATGACTGACAGGTTTCAAGGACGAAACCTAAATAAGTGGGGGAGACTTGTAACACCCCAAAAAGTCAAAACGAGTCATCGAGGATAATAGGCATAATTAGTGGGTATTTAATAAAGAAGAAAATGGGTTATGGGCTAATTAGGCATATGGGCAAGAGCCTAAGTGATTTAGGGCCCATAATCAGCCTTCAAACCCACCTAATCAGCAACCATCTTGCACACTTGAACTCTAGCCACCAAAATTCATAGAGGGAGAAAGTAGAGAGAGAAAGTGAAGAAAACTCAAGATTGGAAGCTTCAAAGGTTAAGGGATTGAAGATCTAAACGATTGAGCATCAAACCAGAAGAAAGGAGCAACAAGTCTCGGTAAGAATCAGCCTCTAAACCCTTCTGTAGATCAAACCCAGATTCTAGGGTTTTGGGTTTTTGAAAAGTTGCAAAGAATCACATAAAGGTCACACTTTTACGTATCAAAGTGGAAGATGATATTAATGAAAAGTGAAACTTAGTGAATGTTACCCCCAGGCTCATTTAATAATGAAAAGTCTTGCAAGCACTATGATAGACTTCACTTATTTGAATTTGATGTATGATGATTGATCCGTATTCATGAGCGGCCTATGTGCCTTGTAGTGTGGATCAACTGTAGAGGGTTAGCTACCATGATGATGTGTACTGACAGGGATTGACATTCGTTGTCGATCAACATGGAACTCTTGCTTTGTGCAATCTCGTTTATGATGAAGTGAAAGTTATGAAAGAATGAAAGATAACGAACATGCTTATTAAGATGAAAATGTTATGTATTATGTATGCGTGGTCACTATATGATGGATAAAGTTATACTTTCCTATTTACCTAAAACTAGAACTCACTCAGCAAAGCTGATTTTAATGCATAATAGTTGGCAGGTAAATGTTGATGCTGAGGATGGAACCACGGAGCTACTAGGGGAGCTATGGATGGCATTCCTGTTTATGAAATCTTTTATTGTAATTAAAGGTCAAATGTATGAGTACATTATGGTTTTCTAAGTTTTAAATGAATGTCTAATTATTTCCGCTGCAATGTTTTGTTATTAAACTGATTTTATGCTATAATTAAGTAGTTGTGAGGCTTCCCAGGAATGGGGCCTTACGTGATACAAAGGACCTGAGATACTTTATACTACATCCTGCAGTCGGCCATACTTTGTAGGCCAACTGGATACATGATCTAGACAACAACAAAATTAAAGTAGAGTCAAAAGGCAGATTGCTTTCTACTAGTGACTATGACATGCCATAGCTCACATCCTAATATATTACAAAAAGGATGAAAGTATATAAAGTAGAAAGTAACAGACTCAAGACCTCAATGTACAGTTACCAAAAGCATGGACCTTTCACCAACTTGTGAAATTGGTGAGTCAATAGAGTTGCAGTGGAAAGGTGGTCCAAATTTATAGTAAAATGTAAATCAGATAAAGCATGTAATTAAAGGTACTCGCAAGATATCTGTAAGGCTCTGTTCCCGGGATGCTCACAGCTGGTCGATCATCACAATTAAAACATATAAATACATTTGTCTTTCATAAAACATCGATGCGGAATTACCAAAATATACATCTCATTTCATTATAAAAGCTTTTTAAAAGTAATACATTGTTAACAAGTTACAAAATAGATGTTGCATTACATCACAAAGCATTATAAAAATGGATGCCATCCCAAATAACTGAGTAGCCGCCCCGTGCCATCCTTAGCAACATTACCTGCCAACTGGAAACACATAAAAGTCAGCATTGCTGAGTGAGTTTTAGTTTTGTAATAAAACATACTTTTCTTTCGTTAAAACCATTCTTTACTTTCATGCGATCATACACCATACGTACACATAGATGATATCATTATTATCTTCATTAATTGTTCATTATCTTTCGTTCATTCGTTGTACATCATTATCATTCTCATTCGTTCATATTTCTTACATTCATTCCTACGTTCATTACTTTTGATGACATGTACATTACCCCGAACATTGTGCACGAAGCTGGTAACTGGGCCCGAGGTCTTTCATAGACCTCATACATTGGGCATGGAGTTGGCTCCGACACCTAGGGCAAGTGGCAAGGATCCTATATATATGGTCAATCACAAAGATTGGATGCTATTGTACATCCATCCGGGGTAGCTAACCCGCACACCGTTGAGCTAACACCCTTCATTCGCTGTGCACCTCCATACATTCGCTTGCAAGCCTTTCTTACATTCATTCGTTTATTAACCACCGGGAACCTCCCAACTCAAAGCCTACATTACACTTTTCCCCAAGGAGTGAGAAAACATTACAAGTGTTCATCCGCATTTCTTTTCCTTCATCCGCATTTCTTTTCCTTCATCCGCATTTCCCACTATACATTCGCATTTCTCTTACATAGTGGTAAATGTTCATCCGCATTGACTGTTCATTCCCATTGACTTCCCATTACTCATCCGCATTGACTTACTTAATTTTTAATGCTCATCCGCATTAACTGTTCCCCCGCATTGACTTCCAATACTTATTCACCTTGGCTTACTTAGTAGTTAATGCTTATCCGCATTAATCATTCATCCGCATTGACTTTCCATACTCATCTGTATTGACTTTCTTTGCAGTTAATGTTCATCCACATTGACTGTTCATTCGCATTGACTTCCCATTACTCATCCGCATTGACTTACTAAATGGTTAATGCTCATCCACATTAACCGTTCATCCGCATTGACTTTTGAACTCTTGGGCAGATTCTAAAGCTTAAACAAATGAGCCCTAAATATCCAATCTCAGTTCCCAATCACAATCTATCATGTTCTAAGCTTAAATATTA
Source organism: Flaveria trinervia (assembly GCA_025506515.1). Classification (NCBI taxonomy): domain Eukaryota; kingdom Viridiplantae; phylum Streptophyta; class Magnoliopsida; order Asterales; family Asteraceae; genus Flaveria; species Flaveria trinervia. The sequence goes on from CM046442.1 coordinate 92,551,866, forward strand.
CATTATAACCTTTAGAAACACAACCATAACATCAACAAGTATGAACATAGCCCAACATCACATCATAATCACAGCATGCATACATTCATACATACAAGTGAAAACCCAGTTTTATAAAAACATCAGTTCATGCATTTCCAGCCTCAAAATCAGTTAAAAACTAGTAAAAGAGGGGTTCTAGAACTCACCTTTGCAGCTCTTGAGTATGGCTTCTTCCAAACTCGTTTGCAATTGAGCTCATCCACCTAGAAACCCACTAAAAACACACACATAAGCATACACCCGAGGCAAGGCTAGTTAAGAACACTTTAAAACCATGAATTCTTCCCTTGAATTCGAACTCTTTCTTGTTCTTCCTTCAAACCGAGAGTTTTCTGCTCCTTGCTACTCTCTCTCTCTCTAAAAAACCAAAAAAATTGTGATGTGGGTGACATATTGCCGTCCATACCACCTTTATCACCAACTTTTAAACTTTTTGTCATTTTGACACTTTTAACCCCTAGACTGGGTTTTAATTCCTTTTCTGTCTTTTTCTTTGCTTTATTCTTTCTTTCTGGGTCTTTATAAATAACCGGGCGTTACAAGTCCATCCCCCTTATATAGGTTTCGTCCTCGAAACCTGTTATTCCTTGAACAAATGTGGGGAATGTTGTCTCATTTCTTCTTCAGTCTCCCACATAGACTCAGATCCCTTTCTGTGCTTCCATTGTACATGCACAAGAGGAACCACTTTATTCCTTAGCCTCTTCTCTTTTGATCGATGATCGCCACTGGTTTCTCCACATAATTGAGTCATTCATCCACTTCGATATCCTCCAGTGGAACAATCATATCTTCATCCGCTAGATAGTTCCTCAAATGAGATAGATGGAATGTCGGGTGAATTCCACTTAACTCATCTGGTAATTCTAGTCTATAGGCCACCTCTCCTACTCGAGCAACGATTCGAAAAGGCCCTATATACCTTGGGCTCAACTTGCCCCGTTTTCTGAATCGGATGATACCCTTCCAAGGTGAGACCTTTAACATAACCCGGTCATCCACCTTAAACTCATTCGGTCTGTGTCGTTTATCAGCATACGACTTCTGTCTATCCTTGGCTACCTTCATGAAGGCTTTGATCTTTTCAAGCTTCTCAGTCATCACCTCGATCACCTCGACGCTCCCTAATTCCTTCTGACCAATGTCACCCCAACAGACGGGTGTTCTGCATCTCCTACCATATAGCATCTCATAAGGTGGCATACTAATGCTCGCATCATAACTGTTGTTGTATGAGAATTCAGCTAATGGTAAGTGGTCGTCCCAACTTCCCCCAAAATCAGTCACACATGCCCCAAGCATGTCCTCCAATGTCTGAATGGTCCTTTCGGACTGACCATCAGTCCGAGGATGATAAGTCGTGCTAATGTATAACCTCGTCTCTATAGCATCGTGGAATTTCTTTCAAAACTTGAATGTATTCCAGGTCTCACGATCTGACACAATAGACACCGGTACACCATGACCAGTTACAATTTCCTTGATCAATAGATCAGCAAACCTCTCGGATGAATATGTCTCGCGGATTGGAAGGCACTGAGCACTCTTCGTCAAGCGATCAACTATCACCCATATGGCATCGTACCCTTTCGGCGTACGTGGCAGCTTCGTAATGAAATCCATGGTGATATGCTCCCACTTCTATTCGGTATATCAAAAGGTTGGATCTTCCCATACGGCTTTTGATGCTCGGCCTTCACTTGTAAACAAGTAAGGCATTTACTCACATACTCCACTACATCACGTTTCATACCCGACCACTAATAATCTTTCTTCATGTCTTGATACATTTTTGTGGCACCTGGATGAATGGAGTATCGAGTCTTGTGAGCCTCATTCATGATCCTCGTGCGTAGATCCCCAAAACAAGGAATCCACACTCATCAAAATCTAGTTTTAACACCAAGTATGTTTCCTCCCTATTCCATAACCAGACCTATCATTCTTTCAGAGTTAAGATGATCTTCTTTCAATGTCTCATCTTGAAACTCTTTAACTTGCTTCATCAGGTCAGAGGTCATGATTAGTTGATATGCTTTCACCCAAATCGGCTAGGGCCTCTCTTTCCGACTAAGGGCATCCGCCACCACGTTGGCTTTGCCCGGATGGTAATGGATCTTGCAATCATAATCTTTTATGAGCTCCAACCATTGTCTCTGCTTCATGTTCAGATCTTTCTGCTGAAAGAAGTACTTCAAGCTCTTGTGATCAGTGAAAATGGTGCACTTTTTCCCCTAAAGATATTGCCTCCAAATCTTTACTGCAAAGACCATGACTGCTAGCTCCAACTCATGAGCAGGATAATTGATTTCATGAACCTTCAACTGTCAGGATACGTAGGCTATAACCTTCCCTCTCTGCATTATCACACACCCCAACCCCAAGTAGGAAGCATCAGAATAAACCACCAAATCTTCACTTCCAACGGGTAATGACAGAATAGGAGCTTGAGTCAATCTCGTCTTCATTTCTTCGAACGCCTAAACTTGAGCTTGACCCCATACAAACTTCACATCTTTCCGGGTCAACTTAGTTAGTGGAGAAGCCATCCTAGAAAAGTCTTGAATAAATCTTCTGTAGTAGCCCGCCAAACCCAAGAAACTACGAATCTTGGATGGCGTCTTTGGAGACTTCCATTGCATCACCGCCTCCACCTTTGCCGGGTCCACCATAACCCCATCAGGATTCACCACATGACCCAAGAAGTGAACCTCGCGCAACCAGAACACGCACTTGGAGAACTCAACATACAACTTCTCCTTTCTCAACGTCTCTAAAACCTCCCGAATGTGACCAGCATGCTCACTCTCGCTCTTCGAATAAATCAAAGTGTCATCAATGAACACGATCACCGATTTATCGAACATTGGCCGACTCACTCAATTCATTAGATCCATAAAAGCAACTAGCACGTTCGTCAAACCAAATGACATTACAAAGAACTCGTAATGACCATAACGCTTGTGAAAAGCTGTTTTAGGGATATCCTGCTCCCTCACTTTCAACTGATGGTAACCAGATCGAAGGTCTATCCATGAAAACCAACTGGCACCTTGAAGCTGATCAAACAAGACATCTATTCTGGGTAAGGGGTATCCATTCTTTATTGTCAACTTATTCAGCTCACGGTAGTCAATACACATCCTCATACTACCGTCTTTCTTCTTCACAAACAGGACCGGAGCACCCCAAAGAGAGATACTCAGTCTGATGAACCCCTTATCAAGCAGCTCTTCCAATTGCTCCATCAACTCTTTCATTTCCGTCGGAGCCAACCGATATGGTGCCTTGGCAACAGGTTGGGCTCCCAATATCAAGTCAATCTGAAACTCAATCTCTCGGTCAGGTGGTCCTCCTAGTAAATCTTTTGGGAACATGTCTGGAAAGTCACAAACAACCGGTACATCGGATAGTTGTGCTGTTGGCGTATCCACATAATTTACATAAGCCAAGTAAGCCCTACATCCATGCCTCATACACTTTACTGCCACCACCATTGAGATTACTTTTGGGATCGTCTTGACCCGATCCCCATAAACCGTCACCTTACTCCCGTCAGGCGCTGTCAGACGAATCATCTTCTTGCGACACACAATGTTCGCCTCGTAATCCGCTAACCAATCCATTCCAAGAACCAAATCAAAATTATCTAAGGTCATCATGAATGGTCTAATAGGAAACTTATGACCCTCAAGTTCCATGTCATAACCCTTTATCATCTCAAAAATCTTGGTAGACTTACCTATGGCAGTTTTTACATCAAAGGGCGCATCAACACGTCTACTACTAAGAGGCAGCTTAGCACAAAAAGTAGCAGAAATAAAACTTTTACTCGCACCGGAATCAAATAACACAGAAGCTAAAGTTTAGTTCACTAGAAACGTACCGGACACAACATCAGGGTACGTCCTAGCCTCCTACTGCGTCATAGTGAATGCCCTGACACTCACCCTCGGTCCTTCACTTCCCTTCATCTTTACCGTAGGACCCTCGGCTCCTTACAGTCTTTACTCATATGACCACTTTCCCTATAGTTGAAACACCTTGTATCCCTGCAGTCTCTAGCCATATGACTAGGCTTCCCACACTTGAAACAGATGTTTAACCCCCACCTACACTCACTACTTGCTTCTTCCAACATTTGCCACACTTCTTTGATCCCGTACCCGGTGTGGCTACACGGCGATCATTGACCCGTGCCTTCTTATTACCCGTCGAGGCATCACCCCAACCAAACCTCTTCCCATGCCAGTTCCAATCACCACCACCCTTCTTGCTACTTTCAGTCACCACCACCGTTCTCTCATCATACAATCTCCTCACCAAATCCACTGCCGATCTAAACGTGCTCGGTCGGGCAGCGATCATGTGCCTGCGAATATCCACCAGCAAGCCTTGAATGTATCTTTTTATCTTTCGTGACAAGGGTGTCACTTGATCCGGCACCAGACGTGCCATTTCGTTGAACGTCGTGGTGTACTGCTGGTGTGTCATGGTTCCCGCCTCTCGTTGCAGGAAGTCTCTCTTAACCTTATACATTTCCCTATGAGGACAGAACACCTCAATAACCAACTTTTTTAGCTCGACCATCTCATCCTCCCGATAGCCCTGCTACCCTCAGCTTGGACAATATTGTCCCACCAGCACAGTGTTGAGTCCATAAAAGAGTGGGTGGCAAACTTCACTTTTTGGTCCTCCCTACACTTGCTGATATTTAGAACAGCTTCCATTTCTCTCACCCATCAGTGAGCAGCAGCAGCAGTGCCATTACCATCAAAAGTAGGGGGCTTGCATCGTTGAAATGCCCCGCAATTATAGTCTTGTGCCGCCTCCAGCCCAGGCTCTTCTTCTTCCTCTTCTTCTTCTTCATCAGACAAAACCGTCTCAGTCTCGGGCTGTCTCCTTACGCCCGTAGGTCTACTCCTTTCCCTTGTTTCCCCATCTCTAACAACCTTTATCACTTTGGTCACCATAGACGGTAGGATCGTTTGCATGACCTCATGTACTTCCTCCACAACCGCCTCCTTCACTGAGGCTCTCAAATTAGCACTATCATCACCACCTTCCGGATGAAGGGTTTCTGGTTCTTCATGAACCCCCTTTTCGGCCCTAGGCCTTCCTCTCGTAACCCGTGGTTCAGCACCACGACCCCCACCACGTGAAGCTTTAGATGTTCTACCACCGGCCATCCTCACACACACGCTGAAAAATTCAAACACCAACACGGTCATTCAAGGAAACAACTCAGTTTATGTAAAGTATAGTAAGTCCCTAATTATAGTGGCCAGTTGTGATTAGCCACTTACTTTACTCTTCATACCCCAAGCATTACCTGTCCTGACTACATCGGTATTTAAATCTACAAACAGCACATAACCACATACCATGCGCACAAAATATTGATTAACATTACTAAAATACTTGATGGCACGCAGCTCCTCAGATTGGCATCACTTCCCTTTCTGTCCAATTCTCAATTTAAGTTAAGGTTTATATTTAAAAATTCATCCCTTTCACTTAAACTTTGGCTTTGGTACCAACTTGTAAGGCCCCGTTCACGGGATGCTCACAACTGGTCGATCATCACAATTAAAACATATAAATACATTTGCCTTTCATAAAACATCGCAGCGGAATTACCAAAATATACATCTCATTCGTTATAAAAGCTTTTGCAAAATAATACATTGTTAACAAGTTACAAAATACATGTTTCATTACATCACAAAAGCATTATAAAAAGGGATGCCATCCAAAAGTGCTAAGTAGCCGCCCCGTGCCATCCTCAACAACATTTCCTGCTAACTAGAAACACATAAAAGTAAGTGTTGCTGAGTGAGCTCTATTTTTATAATAAAACATAATTTTCTTTCATTAAAACCGTTCTTTACTTTCATGCGATCATACACCATGCATACACATAGATAATATCATGATTATTTTCATTAATCGTTCATTAACTTTCGTTCATTCATCGTACGTCATTATCATTCCCATTCGTTCATACTTCTTACATTCATTCCTACGTTCATTACTTTTGATGACATGTACATTACCCTGAACATTGTGCAGGAAGCAAGTAACTGGCCTGAGATCTTTCATAGACCTCGAACATTGGGCACGGAGCTGACTCTAGTACCTAGGGAAAGTACATTCACCACTTATCTTTTCTCTTCCATTCCGGATCAATGCGATATGCTATACCACGAACATTGTGCACGAAGCTAGTAACTTGGCCTGAAGTCTTTCATAGACCTCAAACATTGGGCACGGAGCTGACTCCAGCACCAAGGGCAAGCGACAACGATCCCATACATATGGTCAATCACAAAGATTAAACCTAAGTGTGCATCCTTCCGGGGTAGCTAACCCACACACCATTGAGCTAACACCCTTCATTGGGTGTGCACCTCCATACATTCGCTTGCAAGCCTTTCTTACATTCATTCGTTCATTAATGCATGCATTCATTCATCTTGTTCCTCTTTTCATTATCTTTCACTTTACGTTACATAATACTTTAATTTCATTTATTAACATTCAACGTAAAGCCACGGGAAAGATAAGCATACATCATAATAAGGAACATGAACATACAACGTCACCATACAAGGCACATCATACATACATAACATAAATCATACTTACCATCATGCATAAGCATCAAACATACATCATAACATGCCAAACATAACATCTATGACCTCAAAAGTCAACTTAGATAACCCTTAGAAACCTCCCAAGTCAAAGCCTACATTACACTTTTCCCCAATTAGTCAGAAAACATTACAAGTGTTCATCCGCATTTGCTATTGTTCATCCGCATTTCTTTTCCTTCATCCGCATTTCCCACTATTCATCCGCATTCCCACTATTCATCCGCATTTCTCTTACTTAGTGGTAAATGTTCATCCGCATTGACTGTTCGTTCGCATTGACTTCCCATTACTCACCACATTGACTTACTTAATCGCTAATGCTCATCCGCATTAACCGTTCTTCCGCATTGACTTTTGAACACTTGGGCAGATTCTAAAGCTTAAACATATGAGCCCTAAACATCCGATCTCAGTTCCCAATCACCATCTATCATGTTCAAAGCTTAAATCTTACATTCTAAGCCTTAGAAACACAACCATAACATCAACAATTATGAACATAGCCCAACATCACATCATAATCACAGCATGCATACATTCATACATATAGGTGAAAACCCAGTTTTATAAAAACATCAGTTCATGCATTTCCAGTCCCAAAATCTATTAAAACTAGTAAAAGATGGGTTCTCGAACTCATCTTTGCAGCTCTTTAGTATGGCTTCTTCCAAACTCGTTTGCGATTGAGCTTAACCACCTAGAAACCAACTAAAACCACACACAACCGAACATACAAACACAGAAAAACATACACCCGAGGCAAGGCCAGTTAAGAACACTTTTAAACCATGAATTCATACCTTGAATTCAAACTCTTTCTTGTTCTTCCTTCAAACCGAGAGTTCACTGCTCCTTGGTACTCTCTCTCTCTCTCTCTCTAAAAATCCAAAAATTTTGTGATGTGCGTGACATATGGGCGGCCATACTCTTTCTCTCTAAAAATCCGAAAATTTGAAGACTTTAGATATTGACAGTCCGCATTATGATAATCACCATGCCTTTCTTCATAAGGTGCTAAGGATCATTCAGACTTTCAATTTGTCTTCTCATCTCAAAGGGATCACGAAGAGGTAGATTGAACATGTCTTTCCATGTGTAGACATCTTCAATACCTTTGATAATTGACCACATGCTATCTCTCTAAATTAATAGTGTAAGTCCAGGATATGATAGGACTTCCTAATGCCAGAGGAACTACTTGGATTGAAGATGGTGGAGCTTCCTCTTGTTGCACATCCTTAGGATGTTCTAACTCATCCTGAGGTTTGGATACGGATGCTCCTTTCTTCTTTATCTTAGACTTGGTTTAGAAGTCATCTTTTTTCTCCTCTTTACACCTTTTAACTAAGAAGACTGGCCTGCAACACCTTACTGATCATCTTTGTATTTCTCAGTTGGGTTTTCCTCTCTCATAGGTTAAGATTGAGATGGGATAGAACCCTAATGTGGATCAAATGACAAAGCTTACTGAGATGTAGCAGGAGGTCTAGGTTGTTTTGTCTTAAAAGGTTCAACCTTTACTTCCACTTCTTGAGGGACTTGACTTGGTGGGGAGTGTAAGTTAACAAGTTATCCTCTTTTAATCTTTTGCTTGATCACCCTAATATTCTCATCCATAGTGGATATAGACATATGGCCAAGTCTCCTTCTAGAGAATCCATATAGCTTCAAAAAGCTCATCATCCTCTGCCTATTAGCAGACTTCTTTTGACTCTTCTAGATGATAGCTCATGTCACGGTAGCTTCTTCCTTCATCTTCCTCTTTGTTGCCTTTCTTTCTTAGCACTTTAAGTTCAAGTTGGTGAAGATACTCAAACTCAGTGTACTCAAAGGACAATGGAAGAAGTGTATCTTCCTGATAGAGATCTATGTCACTTAGGTAGTTGATCATGTTTATCCTATGACTTTCTTTGTCTACCTGAGGTTCTTGAGGAGACATAGTCTTATCTAAAGGACTGTCTTAAACTGGTGGGAGAGTAAGAACATATTTGTAGAAACCTTTCCATCTCTTTTTTCTACATTTATCTGAAGAAGCAATCTTGCATACTCTTTCTCATTGTTCTCTCTTGACAATTCCATGTCAGCCTGTTCATTCAATTCTTCTAAGGGGAGGGAGATAATTTATCAATATTATAGTTCCTGGCCTATAAGTAAGCAATCATGACGGCTTTTAACTCATCATTTTGAGTGTTTGGTCTGGGAGCATCCCTGATTGTAGCTTCCATAAAGCCACCAGACCCTACAGAGGAACTTTCTCCCCTTAGCTTTCTTTTCCTCTCTTCCTCCTCCCCCTCAATCTCCTCAGGAGTCATCTTCCTTTTCCCTTTGTCACTCACAAACATTTCTGACTCAGGATGGAGAGAGATTTGGCCTTTATTGCTTAGATTAACATCTATGCCCTGTCTGGAGAGAGGTTGAGATACACCTTCACCAACAGGTGTTTTATTAAGGAAATAGATTCTTGAAGCGGTGTAGGTGTGACAGGGCTCTCTGGTTTTATCACCGGGCCTTCAGTCAATGTTTTACCTTTGAAGCTAATCTCAGGGTCTGCCTTAACATCCACTTGACTAATTACATTGCTTGATTATCTCCTTCTGAGGCTGAACTCTTCAGTTATCTTGTCTTGAATCCGTTGAGCCAACTTGCCAGCTTGTCTAGATTAGCTTAGGTTGACAAGTGGCATGTTGATAAGGTCAAGTCCTTCATACTATTTCAAGGTCTGAAAGATGAAGTCCTCTTGCTGCCCTTGAACTCTTTGAAGAATTAGGGCTATTCTGTCAGCATCATACTTCCACATTATGATATAGTTGAAGTTACTAGAGGTGGAGATCACACAACCCTTGGTATGCCTTCCTCAAAGAGACTCTGAATAAAAGAGTCTATAGAGTCCATATTAATGTGAACTTGAGGAAGTTGATGAGTATGAACAACGAGAAGTGAGGATTGTGATTCCTCAGTGTCCATACTCTGTGAGAAACTCCAGGGTTGTGTGATTGTAATGACTTTCTCCTCCTTTTTGGTAGCATCACCCTCTTGCATAGCTGAGCCGGGAGTTAGGTCAATCACATCCACAGGTTCTTGTGTTCCTGGTTGAGCTCTTCTTAAAGGTCTCCTAGCTAGTTTCTCCTTGAGATAAGATATCTGAAAATGCTGATTATTCACCCTATTGTGTAAGGTAGTCACCTGAGATTACAAGTGACTAACCTTAATGACTAAACAAGTGCATTTTTTGATAGTTTTTGCACCTTAAGTGTCAGATTCCCCTCTTCTTCATGAGAAGATTCATTAGGGGATGAGATAATTAGACCAAAGTCCTTAGTCTAACCACTAACATTATGTTTTTGGCTGCTAGTTTTCCTCTGCTCACTAACCACTTAAGATGGAGGATAAGTGGGCTGATTTGCCATGGTTAAGGTCTTAAAGATGTAATCACTTGCAAAAGTGAGAGCCTCTTCCATATCGATCTCTTAAACAGGATCAGGGAGATCCACCTCAGTGGTAGGTAGATGATGTGGGCTAGACATGGGAGAATGAGGAGCACTCATCTCTTTTTTCAGTGGGGGGAAGAGTAGAGAGACTCATGATACTCACTGAATCCCAAGTCTTCATCATCATAAAAATCAAGACTAGGGATTGGTTGGTTGAGATCTAAAGCCTGGGATGGTAACTTTCCCCTCAAGGTTGTTCACTTGAGTGTTGAGACTCAAAATGAAGGCTTAAGGCTGTTGGACTAGTAAGCTCATCAGGCTGAGCTTGATTGACTGGGTTAGTAAGATTGAGATTCTCACTGTGGATTGAATATAATGACTGAGTTAACGATTGAATGGCAGAATCATACAATGGAGAAACATTCAATGCAGAAGAAATACTCATAAATGCTTTTGTATATATTAATAAAGGTGATTGATTACAATGACTGCTAGGGTTTAGCAAGAAAAGTAATAATGCACCTAGAGAATACAAATATTCTGATCGTCTAAATTCTATCACCTCATGTATGAGGTTATCTATTCTATTTATAGGCAGACAAGATGCCTTTTACAAAATGACTAAACTACCCCTGACCTATTACATCAAAACTAGTCTAAGTCTTGATCCATATCTTTGCTTGTTCGTCCGCATTGACAAATGCGGATAAGTTAACTTGATAAGCATTTCTTCTCTTGATTATCCGCATTATTATGTTGGTCATCAGCATTGGTTAATGCGTATGAACAAATACTTATTCGCATTTGTTCGGTCATCCGCATTTGTCAAATGCAGATGAGCAAGGTCTTGTCCGCGTTACTGATTGGTCTTCCGCATTTGTTAATGCGGAAGAACAAATACTTGTCCGTATTTGTTTTATGTCTTCTGCATTGACAAATGCAGAAGAGCATACTTGGTTTTTCTCTGTGCAGGATCTTCATCTGTATTTCTTCTTGGACTTGTGGGAATCCAGCAAAGCAACCATCAACTCACCCATGGAATTGGCATGCATAATCCTTTCATGGTCCAATAATACCCCCGTAAGGATTATGCCGCCTATGTTCTTCAATGTTTGGGTAGTTATTGAGGTTGTGATGATTCTGCTGGGTCTTGTGAAGGTGTAAAAGGTGCTGCATAAGTTGGATTCAAATTTGCCTTGATCATGTTGACAAAGTCTTGAGCATCTGAAATTTTATCCCTGCTTAGTACATGAATCTTCATTCTGCTCATATTGTGAATGGCTTCAAGTGGTAGTTTCTTAAGTGAGATTGGTTCCCAAATAGACACCATAGATAGCCCATCTTTGTGAATTAAAAGAGAACCATCTACATCAACTTCTAGTTTGACAATGTTGCCCAACTGTAGAGGTGTCTTCTTCTTCTTTCTTTTCTCCCTCTTTGCGTTGATCTGATCATAGGCCATCTTTAATATTTTGATGCACTTTAGAAAGAAATGTAGATCTTCTTGACCCAATTTGTTTGATATCTCTCTGAAGTGCCTTGTGTATATGTAGTGAATATATGATTGATACAGTAGTCTCACTTCATAACCACTAAACAGTCGGATTTCAGCACCTTCTTTACCTCCCCTCTTCCTCTCAATCACCATTCATAGGTCTTCTCATCATAATAAGCATTTGTGATTGGTGTTGAGGAATGTGTACCAGCCACCATTTTTCTTTTCAATGATTCAGTAGGTTTCACACTTAGTTCTAGAAACACTACTTCCTTAGCTTGTTTTGTCTGTTTCATCTCTAGAGGATTCTTGAAAGATTTGTCTTTTCTCATACATATTGCTTTTAATGAATTGAAGTTGTTGGCTCTCTTGAACATTTTAAGTATAGCTTCGAATTCATATCCTCTAAACATGACATTATGGTTTATCAGCTCCAGATTAGCTAGCTTTTTCAAGTCATTAATCTCAATTGCATTTACCAGAGCAGAGTACTCTGTAAAAAAATGCACTAACCTTGAGATTCTTTTAACCATGAACATATTGCATGAACTATCATACTTCCAAGTAATAATTTTCTGGTCTATTTTGCCTGTTGGAGTAGATACACCTCTTATCATCTCAGCAGTAGTCAACCCCTCCTGAAGTTTTACTTGGGGGGTTTAGCAAAGCACTCTGGATATTTGTGAAGAACAGGTGCTAGATAGTCTTGATCTTTATGTGTAAGTTGCATGTCTTGTGCAGAGACTCTTGATCTTGGCTTTTGGTTGAGGACTTCTTCTTCTAACCTCTTCAGCTTTTCTTTCTTTTCATTTATTAATCTAAGTGTGGCATCTCACAGTGAGTTGGTTTTCATGTTTCCCAATTTCTTTTAAGTGAATCCTTGACTGGTGAGGTAATCCTTCATTTCCCTATCTGTCCTTGCATAAGGATTAGGATGTAGAGGTTCATGAGTCTGAGATTGCTTCTTCATTATTGATAGCATTAGGTTGTGAGATCTAGGTGCAATTGACTTCTCATAATCTGTTTCAACTGTGGGGTCCAGCAGTTTATTGACTTTCTCTACTTCTACTTTGATGCCTTCATAGGTCATACTGAATACTTCATCTGCATCATACCCGTGATTGGTCAAAAACATAGCTTTTATCATAAGGTCATCAGTTTGAGCCTTTAACACCATTTCGTCCACAAATTTTTCTTTTTCCATAGGACAGTCCATATCCACATCCTTTTCAGCATCATATCCTCCTTCTATTTCCCCTTCTTCCACATCAATAAACGCATCTTGTTTCTTTAATTAAGCCTCGAACTTCTCATGTTCATCTAGGAATTCAGCTATGCCTGCAAAACTTCTTGGATCATCATTTTTACTTTTCTTGACATGTTCTTCTTCAACTATTGGTCTCTTGTATTTTGCCTTTTCAGATAAGTATTTCCTGTTTTTGGTATAAGTTTGAATGGAGGACCAGAAGAGGATTCAGCCTTTTTCATCTCCTCGGGCACTTTTTTAGCCTCGGTTTGTACTTGTTCCTAATCAGCTTCTTTTTCTTCCTTTTCCTTTCCTTTTTCACAAAACTCTCTGATCATATCTTTTTGTTCCTCTGATAATGGCATAGCAGGTACAATTTGCATACTCAACTCTTTCTTCAAGGGAACTGGAGATTGAGGAATCACCATAATGGGTTCAGTGTTGGTCCTCTGGTATGCAACAAAATCCCAAAATTCCTCATCAGTTATGAATTCTTCAGAAGTAAAGCTATCTAGAGCACTGATTAGTTCTTCAAATTCAGCCTTCTCGGTTTGAGTAGCATCTGATTGTCCAGAATAAACCACAATTTCTAGAATTGATTCTTCATTCTTTGTTTTCCATGCATCTTCTTCTTTTTCAACACTCTTAATAGAGGATTGTTTCTCATCAGTCATTACTCTTTCTTCATCCTTTTTACTTTCTTCAGCCTCAGCACTTCTTTGAATTTCAATTAACATCTCAATTTGACTTTGGAGATTGGAGATGATCTTTGCTTGTTCTTCAATCATATCCTCTTGCTCTTCCATAGCTATAGCTTGAATGGTAAGAGTATCAACATGGCCACTTACTTCTTCCCTAGAATGGTTAAGAGCAGCTTTTATGTTTTGAATCTCTTTCTCTTTCTCTTTCATTTCAGCTTCATGTTTTTCTTTAAGCTCTTTTAACTCATGCTTCTTTTCATCAAGTTCTTGAATCCTATCATCAATGATTCTAGCTCTCTTATTCAGTATTATTTCCATTCTTTCAACCTTCTGCAAAGAGCTCAGAGATTAACTCATTCTTTTCATCCGGTCTATTTACATTGTATTGAGTAAAACTCTCTGAGGGAGCAGTCTCAAAAGTGACTCTCTTTACAGGCATTGAACATGTTGATCCTCCTCATCCGAAGATGATTTGGATGCTTTAGATCAGCTAATTGAGTCTCCAAACTCAGTTGCATTATCATGTGTAGGAAATGGTTGAGGTGGTGATGTTATTGGTTGGGCTATTCGTGATGGAATAGGAATTTTATGGAGAGATTGTAAAGGTGATGGTTGTGGTGAAGGTTGTGGTGATGGTTGTGGAAGTGGTTGTGGTGATGGTTGTGGTGACGGTGGTGGTAGTGGTTGTGGTGATGGTTATGGTGATGGTTGTGGTAGTGGTACAAATGGAGATGCATATTCATGAATTTCAGGTTGAGTATGAGAATCACCCCCTGCACCATCCTGGGGTGATATTGACCTTTGCCTATCAATAACATTAGCTTGCTCATCAGCACCTGTTCTTCAATCTCATCATTAGCATTAACATCTTGATCTTCTTCTTGTTCCTCTAGATTGATCTGTTGAAGCATCCAAGGAAGAAAAGGTGAGTGAGCTACACTGTAGAAGTTTCTGGGACCCCTGTTCTTAATGTACTTGTATGATTTAGCATCATAATGGGAATATCTAGAACTGGTCATTCAGTGGCTAGATTTTGGGAATGCTTCATTTATCAAGAATTGAATGAATATTGGATACATCAAGAACTTGTATTTCCTTCCCTTTTGAATGTTTGATACCAGACCATTAAATACATTGGCTAACATGTTGAATGGTCTATTTGTGCATAGAGCACAAATTGCTGATGAAGTGATGATTGGAATATCATTCCACCCAGCTTTTCTTTTGGATAAACAGTGCTAAACCATGTGGATTAGAAATCTCCAAAGCAAATCAACAAATCCCTTTACAATCTGTGTATCTTCAAATCCCCCTTCATACCCAATTTCTAGGAAGAAGGTAGTGATGCCATCCTCATCCAACTCTATTGGTGCATCAGCATCATCACTAAATTGCAAACATCTTCTCACAGAATCTTGAGTAATAATTAGAGTATGCTCATTATCAATTCTTCCCGATAAAGTTCTAACACCATCTGCTTCAATCACTTCAGCTGAATTCCAGAAAGACCTTATGAGGTTCTCATACATGATGGGTCTAACAGTGATAGCATGAGCTACCCTTATTGTAGAGATGAATCTGATAATGTCTCTGAGTCCCTTAGCTTCTCGTACATAAGGGTCTAAATAACCGCTGACATTACAGAGCTTGCTCCATGAAGATTAGCCATTTAGTCTACATAAAAGACATATGTGTTAGTTTTGATGAGAATGCATGTGCACAATTGATTAGTTTGACTTTTAGTGGTCAAAGATAAACGTTTGAAGTCACTGTTTCATTATTGTCACATCAAATGGTGAATTTGTTGTAGAATAATCACATTTTCTTTGTTTTCAAGTTTAAATAAACTATTTATTTGATCTTACTTCATTAATTTGTTACACATTTTTGTTTTTCATCAGACTCTGTTCTTGTTATGAAGACAACTATGAAGGTTTTTTATGCTGGTTAAAATTCCTCTTAGTTTGTATATTCATTGATGTCAAATATGTATAACATATCTTTGAATAAATTGGATTTTGTGTGTTCTTCATTATCATTTGGTTCTTCTTTCCCTTTTGGTTCAATAGTCCAAAAGTCAGGTCATGAAAGATTTTTGGAAATTTCACCTTTCTTTCAATGCTACTATGGTTTGGAATAGATTACAATAACTGGTTGATTAGAACACACTAAAATGTTTGGTTGTTGATGATAATGATGATCAAAGAGGGTTTACAATGTTTTTGCGCTCATCTCACTATGTAGTCTCTCAAATTTGAGAAGTATTAAATGACCCTTTGAAATTCCTTTAAATAGTCAAATAATGGCTTTTACAAAATTTTACAAATTTTGGAGCAAATGCAGTCACATTTTTAACTCACTGTAGCAAATGCAGAATAGTAAATTTGAAGTCTTTGGGTCATCCGTATTTGTTTACTCTAGTAAATGCGGAAGTGAAAATTTCAATAACTTTGCAATACGCATTTGTTTTGTCATGCAAATGTAGAAGAGTTAACTTGTGATTTTAGGCATCCGCATTTACATACTCTAGCAAATGCGAATGTTTTTGTTACTTCTTCTTTCTTCTATCCGTATTTGTACACTGTTGCAAATGCGGAAGAACTAAGTTCATCAGCATTGTTCACTGTAACAAATGCAGTTGACAAAACTTGTTCAGCATTGCTCACTGTAGCAAATGCGGTTGAACTAAATTTGTCAGCATTGTTCACTATAGCAAATGCGGATGATCTGACTTTGTCAATATTTCCTCATTGTAGCAAATGTGGAAGATCTGACTTTGTCTACATTTTCTCACTGTAGCAAATGCAAAAGATCTAACTTTGTCAGCATTTGCTCACTGTAGCAAATGCGAAAGATCTGACTTTGTCAGCATTTGTTCACTGTAGCAAATGCCATGGAGTAAAATACACATTTACTTGATCATTATTCATCGATAGGAGATTAATCACTTAATTATTTCTGCTTGAAAATACATGAACATTGAATATACATATCCACAAATGCGGACGTGTAAAACAAATATCGAAGTGTAAATTTCATCCGTATTGACAAATGCGGTTGGACACTTAAAATTTTATCCGCATTGACAAATGCGGTTGAACACTTGAAAATTATTTTATCTGCATTGACAAATGCAGTAGAACAATTTTTGTTCCGCATAGGTTTTAACACTTCAAAATTTCGTGTATACTTGTAACACACTAATGCGGTAGTGTACAATCATTGTCCGCATTAGTTTCACTTGGAAATAAAAAGCTACCCATATTGGTTATAAGCGTGGATTACCTTCACACATATTAACCAATGCACTTGCCTGCATTAACTTTGAACCTCAATCATAAGTTAATGTGACTGTTTTGATTTTTCATGTTATCAAGAGATGTCATTGATTGATTTTTCTTATGAAGTTGTTGGCTGTTGAAGTTGTCAATTCTTGCTTGGATTGACTTATACATCAGAAGTGATACAAGTTTTCCATTGTTTGACTGATCTTGGACTTTTTATGGTTCCAAGAATTTGCATAGGCTGAGATATTATGGTATAACTTCTGCAACAACATATGCATTTTCTTTTTCTTTTCTTTTTAGTGTCTTTAAGAAAGTAATTTAAGATAGTAACAATCTATAAAGATTTAATCAAAAAATTTAAATTACTCTCCCTAAAGTTTATATCCACATCTGGATAAAAACTTTAAAGATTTAAGAACTTTTTGACAAGTAAATACATTGATTATTGATAATGAAGAGAAGTATATCTTTTGTTTGGATCATATCAAACTTACATTGCACATGTGCACCCTTTATGATAAAATGGACATGTTTATGAACTTGATGATTGAAGGTATGTTTGTCCTCTTAAACTCATACCCGGTTGATATTTTGATGCAAATGGTATTTATCATGTTTTTGGTTAATTTAATTATTCAATATGTACCTCACACACACAAGTATGGAATGATCAACCATCTTTATACATTGCATGGTAGAAATTTTTCACAACTTTCCTTACCATGTTACATAAATTATGAGAACTCATTTCATTGATC
Source organism: Flaveria trinervia (assembly GCA_025506515.1). NCBI lineage: Eukaryota > Viridiplantae > Streptophyta > Magnoliopsida > Asterales > Asteraceae > Flaveria > Flaveria trinervia. The sequence continues at coordinate 92,569,482 of CM046442.1, forward strand.
CTCATTAGGATTCTTTTACTTTGATCCTTTTCATGATAATCCACAATGGGATTCTTTTCACTTCACTTTGGAAGATGATCCATGATAGGATTCTTTTGTTCATTCACTTGGAATGGTATTGCTTTTGTAGATTCATCCAATTTGGATGTGTTCCTTATTAGGAATATTTTGGATCATTACATCTGCACTATGTGCTTGTTTCATCAAGTCTTTGCTGAGCAGAACAAAGATGAAACTTGATGTGGTGAAAGAGATTCATAAAACATCATTACCTGGTGTGTTTAGGTTACTACAGACACGTGCACTCAGATAAGCCAATACATACCCGTACTTTGTGATGAGTGTTTCACTATTGATTATGATTTTTAATTCATCACTACGTGTATCTTCTCTTCCAAGTTAAGCCTACCAACATATCTGGTAAGTCATAACAGTCTTTGGAATTTTTAAATTAAGCACAGTGAATGATATAACCACTGTAATTATATCATTTCCCTTGATATTCTATTCTTCATAAAATTGACTTCTTTTTGTGTTTTTCTAGTATTTTTGACTTGTTTTTGATGTTTTGAATTATTTTTACTGAAGGTTAATCATGCCATTGACTGAACCAGGAGTTCAAACCTACTAGTTTTAAATGCATTAGTAAACAAATCAGCTAATTCATTTTCAATTTGATTAACTACTTTTCAGCACAGTCTCTAAAAAAGTGATATCTAATTTTAATGTGTTTTGTTTTTTAGTGCTAAATTGGATTATTGGTTATGAAAACAGCTGCTGTGTTGTCAATGTAAATTGGTGTTTGCAAGAAGTTATAACCTTAATCAAGCATCTGATTTTGAATCCAGAGTACTTCAGAGCAACAGGCTGATGCTGCAATATACGCAGTTTTTGCTGTTGATTGAGGCACGTTTGTCAGCTTCTTGCATTGCCAAGAGACCAGTCTAGGACCAAAAAATTGACAACCGCCAGAGCTGGATTTTCTGTTGAAGTTGCATCCTCCATAATCACTATCTGAAAAAAAATTACTGCATATAGATTGAAGTCTCCTTCCTTTGGATACCATAATCCAAGAGCTAGTTCTCCCTTCAGATATCTGAATATCCTCTTGATTGTATTCACATGTGATTCTTTTGGATCAGCTTGATATCTGGCACACACACAAATACCTAACATAATGGCAGGCCTACTGGATGTTAGATATATAAGTGAACCGATCATAGATCGATAGTGAGTCTGGTCCACTGACTTGCCTTCAGGATCAGGTCCAATCTTCACTTTAGTATCCACAACAGTTCTGATAGACTGACAATCTGTTAGTTCTCTTGAAAGATTAACATGTTGTCTTTATGTGTATTTTTACTATTTGTAATAGTATACGGACTGGTTTTGTAATTTTGTTAGTTCCTTTGTTTCATTATAAATAGCTTAGACTTGTAGCAGTTAGAGAGAGACGAAAACTGCTTACTTACTTTGTAATTATCTTTGCTTGATATTAATGAAACTGTGAATTTTGTTGATATCTTACTTGATTTGATTACTTTGTTTGTATTTCTTTGAATTGTGTTCATATATCATCACAAATTGATACATTTGATCCTATCAAATGGTATTAGAGCTGTTGGTTGAGTGGTTTTTGAGTTCTGTCAAACTCTCAAACTAAAAAATTCACTGATTCTATGATTGATAGACAATTCAATTGTAATTTTGTGGATTTCAGATGTGTTTCATCATGAGAAACATGTTTTAAACCACAATTAGCAGTTAAAATCATCAAATCTGAGATAATTTGTTGAATTTGTGTTTGAAAAGCTCACTATTTTTCAAACTGAAAATCACAAAATTGATTGATTTGTTGTTAATATTGAAAAAAATTGATGTTAGAAGAATGATTATGGGTATAAAACAAGTCTAATTGGAAAGTTTCAATCCAATTCATCAACTTTTGAAGAATTTCAGAAGATTTGAGTTAGTTACATTCATATGAACATGATGAATGTGGCACATTAGGGTTGAAGTTTGCTAAAAAATTGTATAAGTATTAGGCGTTTGACTATTTTATAGTCGCATTAACACTGTTTGGATGTTTTTAGTTCAGACGTTTGACTACTGTTGAAGAGTATAAGTCCTGAAGTATCATCTTTGTTGTGGCATATTAGAACTGTTTAGCCGTTTGACAACTGTTGAGGCGCTTTACAACTGTGTAGGCGCATTACAACCCTTCAGGCGTTTCACTACTGTTCAGATGCATCAACTTAGGCGGTTTGGAAAATTTTTCTAAGGCAGTCCCTTAGACGTCTCTCAACATGGCGCATTAACTGTTTAGGCGTTGATTACTATTCAGGCGCATCACCCTTGATACATAGAAGTTCTTTTTAAGAAAATTTTAAAAAAAAGTTTTAATTCAAAATGTAAGAAAAACAACAAAAATATAAGAATGGTGAAATCAGAAGATTCTGAAAATAGAGTTCCAAAACTTAAAAATAGAGCTAATTTTAAAATTTGTCTCTTAGGTTAAAACATCATTTAAATCCCATTGACACTGATCTTTGGAAATCTATAGAGAAAGGACCATACATTCCTATAATCACTGATGGGCCTGACAGAGGTTTGTTTATACTAAAGATTCTCAAGAACCCTATCATGAAGATGGTCTTCAAGGAGATGATTTGAGACGAGTAACGAATGATATCAAAGCATATTCCTTGATGTGTAAAGGACTACCTCTGGAAGTTCTTGCAAGGATTGATGGATATCAAACTGGATACACCATGTATAAAGCCTTAAAGACCATTTGTGAACGAAGCAAGGAGATTCAAAATCTCAAAAAACAAAAGTTGAAAAGGCAATTAGAACTGTTTCAACCTTTAACTGGAGAAACCATAAATCAGATGATAAACAGATTTGTTCAACTTACAACTGAGATGTCAACAGCTGCTATTAAGCCTGATCTTGAAGATCTAAATCTTAAACTACTCAATGTTTTACCCTTATCATGGAAACAAACAATAACCTTACTAAACCATATGGAGAAGTTCCCTATGGATCTAGATCTACTCATTGCCAAGATAGAGTCAATAGAGATTGATGAAAGCGCAAGGAATAATGATAGAGCAGCATCAATGTCTCAGTATTAGTTTGTTTCTTCTCCTTCAAACACTATTGAAAATGCATTCATGGCAAAAAGTGAGAAAACTACAAAAGAAGAGGGAGATTTGTTTGTTGGAGCAGGATTTTTCACTGATTCATCATTTACGAGTGCTCCTGCTTATACAACACAGTCTCATTCTCAATCTCCTCCTAAATCTCAATCTCAAACATCTAATGTTCAAACAAAGACTTCTTCATCTAACTCTCTAAATCTAGCAAAGTTAAAGATGTGATAAACATCCTATTAGAGGATGAAGAGTCTAAAACTGCATTCACTGCATTTATTGCTAGTTTTCAAGCATTTCAAGGTAGCCATTTAACTCAATTAGACCTTTTTTTACAGGATTTGTTTGAAATGGATCCTGAAAATGTTGAAGAGATGGACTTAAACTGGTAGATTGTGATGATTGCTTACAGGACACAAAAACACTCATATGTCAACAGGAATTACAAGGCAAGTGCTAACAAGACTGTTGGGTTTGATAAGTCAAAATCAAGGTGTTTTAACTGTAACAGTTATGGACATTTCTCAAGGGAATGCAAAGCTCCAAAGAATAATGGAGGAAATGCTCAATCAAGTTCTAGCAATCAAAGGTTTCAACCAGCTCAGAAGACTTTTCAAAAGCCTTATCAAAGTCTTCCTATGCCTGAGCTTAAAGATGAAACAAAACCATATGATGAAACCAAGAAAGCTTTAGTAGTCCGCATTAAGATGGTTATGATTGGGGTGCATATGCTAAACAGTTTACTAATGATTTAACATCAAGTTTATCTCTTATTGTAGAAATCCAGGGAGAAGATTGGCCAAAAAATAATGATCTAAAGGTGGAAAGTGAGAATGAAGAAGATGACTATGATTGGAGTGACAAATCTGATCCTAAGAAGGATGTAGATGAAGTAGCTCTAATGGCACAGTCTGATCAACCTAAGGTATGCCCAAGAAGACCACTTAATACATGGTATGTGGATAGTGGGTGTAGCCGGCATATGATAGCCAATCCTGCCTTGTTACAAGATTTTAAGTTAAAGGATGGAACACACGTCACCTTTGGTGGTGATGCTGGTGGAAAAATAATAGGAGTAGGAACAGTTTCAAATGGGATAATAAGCTTTGACAAAGTCAAATTTTGTTCACAGTTGAACTTTAATCTTATAAGTGTATCCCAAATATGTGATAAATCATACTCTGTTCTATTTGATGATTCATTTTGTTATGTTTTGAAGCCAGGTTTTCAGATAAGCAAAGATTGGGTAATCGTTACAGTTGAAAGGGATAGAGATGTATATAAGCTGGATATGTCTCAAGTTGATTATTCAACTGGAACAACATGCGTAATTGCTAAAGCATCAAATGAATAAAGCCAGCTTTGGCATAGACGTCTCGAACATTCAGATTTCAATAATGTGAACAAGCTTGTATCAACAAATAATGTCATTGGACTGAAGGAGTGTCTAATCACTACTCAGCATGTTTGAAGGGAAAGCAACACAGAGCGTCTTATAAGGCCAAGCTCATAAACTCAATTTCCAAACCTCTTCAAATGTTACATATGGACCTTTTTGGACCAACAAATGTCAAGAGTATTGGACGAAAATCATATTTTTTAGTTATCATTGATGACTATACAAGATTTTCATGGGTTTTCTTTTGTATGCTAAATTTGAAACGACTGATTTACTCAAAGAATTTATCATTAAAGTTGAAAATCAATTAGAAAATAATTGAAAATAATAAGAAGTGATAATGGAACGTAATTCAAAAATGCTAACATTGAAATGTTTTGTGCTTAGAAAGGGATAGCTCATCAGTTCAGTGCTCGCAGAACTCCTCAACAAAATGGAGTTGCTGAAAGGAAGAATAGAACTCCGATTGAAGCTGCACGTTCTATGTTAGATGACGCAAAAATTCCTATCACTTTTTCGGATGAAGCTATATAAACTGTGTGTGTGAGTTTGACATTGTAACTTTTGAAAATGATGATATGAACCAATATAAATTTGCAAGTGGAAATGTTTCTTGCAAAAGTTGAAAAATGGATATTTGATTATGTTTTGAGATCAAAATGAAGGGACAGGTAAACTTTAAAAAGTAATTCAACAAGTGAAGAATTAAAAATGTTAAAAAATCAAATTTGAGTGTGCAAAATGTAAAAAGTTCAAATTTGAGGGTCTAAATGTAAATTTTGGAACATTCAAAATTTTTCTTAAAATGTTTAAATATTAGTATGAAATATTACTAATATGTTTAAACAGTGTACAGGTGAAGAATTTTGGGAAACACAAGTGTAAGACTCATGAAAGTCAACTCAAAGTCAACTCATGCGCCTAAATAGTGTTCATATGTCTAAATAGGAGCATGGTGAACTTTCTGGAAATTATACAAGTGTTTGGGCGTTTTTCATATTATCATGCATCTAACAGTTCCAATATGTCCATGAGTTTAACCAAGTGTTGGGCGTTTCACAATCCCATACGCCTAAACAGTGATAACGAGTCTGTATTTAACAAAGTGTTAGACGTTTTGAATGTCTCATGCGTCTACATAGGGTTGAGAGTATAAGTGTTGGAAGATTCAAGAACCTCATGCGGCTGAACAGTGGAAAAGCGCCTCAACAGTGGAAAAGCGCCTCAACAGTGGAAAAGCGCCTCAACAGTGGAAAAGCGCCTCAACAGTGGAAAAGCGCCTCAACAGTGGAAAAGCGCCTCAACAGTGGAAAAGCGCCTCAACAGTGGAAAAGCGCCTCAACAGTGGAAAAGCGCTTGAACAGTGCTTATGCGTCTGTATAGTGCTCATGCGGCTGAACAGTTCTCATGCGTCTGAGTCAATACGGCCATACAGTGCTCATACGTCTCATTATTTTGTGAATTTTAGGGTGTCGTACGCACAAACAGTGCTCATGCGTCTAAAACTTCACTTAATATATATTGAACACTTACACTTGTTTTCTCATTCACAATCAAAATTCTCCAAACATAACTCTCTGAACTATCGACTTTGGTCTTCATCGAACTTTCTGGTTTCATTGTTTGAAGCAAATCTGTGTTGATTGATGGATATTACTTGAGTTTATAAACGTAAGTTTGTGATTCAAATCAATAGATTTTGATTATTACATGATGATTGAAATAGTCGTTTGACTGCTATTTGGGCGTTCAAAGACTATGTGATTGAAAATTCAAAGTTTAACTAATCATATCTTAATCATATCTAAAATTGACTTTGGATTAGTGATATGTATCAAATTTCAAGCAATTTGATATATTGTTCTTCAATTGAAATCACGAATGATGTTGATAATAGTTGCACAGCCTTATTCTTTGAAGGAAGAAGAAGAAGATGAACAGACATATTCAATTTTTTAAAAATAATTAAAAAAATTTAAAATAAAAATTAGATGAATCAGAATTCAAATAATTGATAGATAAAAATTGAATAAAATTTAAGAGTTCAAAAATTAAATTCATAAGTAAAAAGTCAAAATTGAATTCAATATTACAAAATGCAATTCATAAGTAAATTTCATTGTTCTAATATTCTTTTTCTCTATATTTTTGAAGATGGAAACTTTAAAATTTGAGCCTAAACATAATGTTCCTACATTATTAGATGAGGAAAACAGAGAAGCAGCGGTTATGAAGAGATTATTCGATTTATGCTAAGATCAAAATATGTCTATGCAATGTGTGCTTGACCTTTGATAATGCAAGATTAATCAAAAGATTTTGGAGAACAGCAAACATAGAAAGAGATGAAGAACGGAACAAAGTTTTAAGAGCCTTCATTACTTCTGATAGAATGCTTGAAGTCTCTGAATAAGCAATAAGAACAGCTCTTAAACTTGAAGAAAATGACCCAGAAGACTTATCTGAGTATACTTTCAATGAATTTGGAGATGTTTTTCTACAAATGGGTCATCCAGATCATTTTCCAAAGAAACAATTCTTTAGAGCTAAAGTGTACAAACACTGGAAACTGTTGTGTTATATTTTTCAACATTGCATGTCCAAAAGAAGTGCAGGTTGGGATTCATTCTGGTGGACATTGCATCTCCTATTATTGCTTTAGCCACTAACAGAAGTTTTAACATGGCTAAATGGATAATGAATGGATTTATTTTCAATCTTGAAAGAGGAAAGAGAAAAATACTTAATGTGTCCTAGATTTCTCCAACTTCTCATTAATGAAGATAATCCAGACTTATAGTTGAAGGAGTTGAAGGTGATATATTGCAATTGGAGCACATGTCTGAATCTGTTTATAAAAGACTGGCTATGATCACTGTGCTCAAAACATTCCTTTATTTGAGTATATAAGGAATGTAGCTATGGATGAGGTAAACAACAATCAACCACACTATCATTTATCTGATGATGAACCAATAGATCCAAATGATCTTTTTGAGGATATTGTAGATGATATGATTGATGAAGATAATGAAGAAAGTGGGGATGAAGATTTTGAAAGCTTATCAATTCATGATGATGATGATAATAATGATGATGATGGCAATGAAGGTGCATCTTAAGCACATCAAGAAGCTACGGATGAAGGAATGATGAATGTAATGTCAATGAAACTCAAAACTTAAATAAGAAGCTACTGGTGTTGATACTTATGATGATTCTGTTCATGATGTTCAAGATCATGAACCAGTTACTCTTGCTCAGGAACAAGATTCACAAAATCAAACTTTTGATTTTGATTTCATGAATGATATGTTATTTGAACTAGTATTTCAAACCGAAGTGAATGAAGAAGTTGAAGAAATTCCAGTGAGTACAACACACAATAGATCATGATATGAAATGTAATAGATCATGTTTATCTGATTTTGATGTAATTTGATATGATTAATGAAATGATATTGGTTGTTGTGATTTGTAATAACTAATATTTTGTTAATGAGTCGATATTGAATGGTTAATTAGGATAGTGATTGTTAGAATGGTTACACATAATGTTTATTATTGAATACATTACAACTTAACATAATGTAGTTTTCATGCGAATGGCTCATGCGAATGGACCACACGCATGAATAACTTCATATGATTGACTCAGTCGCAAGACTGAACCAGGAGACTGGATCAGTCGTATGATTGACACATATGATTGGCTCAGTCGCACGACTGAACACTCAGTCATGCGTATGGATCAACCGCATGCTTTAATCGCACGACTGAACCATACTAATGGTTCAGTCGTACGAATGAACAGTACTAACCTATAAATACAACCCAATTCGTTAAAAAAAGAAAGGGCAATTCATTCGATTACGACTCCAGAGGTACCCTAGCCATCCAGAAGCCTCCCAATTCTTTCTCCAAGTTCATAGAACACATTAGATCAATTCCCAATCGATTTCTAACGTTAGTTTCAATTCTTTATTGATTCTTCGTGTGTTCTCACTGATTGGATCGCCAATCAAATAGGATTCCGCACTATTTGATCTAGTTTACACCCTAATCACTAGGTATTTCGTGCAAATACCCGGTCCCAACAAGTGGTATGAGAGTCTTGGCTCTTGATTACGTGTGATTCAATCAAGATTGATAAAAAGTTTGTGTTTTTGCACTAAAAACACAATCTTTTGTGTCAAAATTGATCTTGGACGTTCCCTGCTCATCAAAGTTTGGTTTCTACGGACTTAGGCGATTAGACCTTGCGAAATTTCGAACTTTTACGGCTAAAACATGTTTAACCTAGAAATTTTCGCATTACAGCAGCTTCAGTTGCACGATTGAGCCATTCGCACGACTGGACCTCATTCGCATTGCTCAGACGCACGATTGGACGTAGTCGCATCTCCATTCGTATGATTGAACCACTCGTTCACAGTGTACATACGCATCAGCTTCATTCGCACGACCGAAACAATCGCTTAGTTCATTCGAACGGATAGCCCAATCGCATCCTTCAGTCACACCAGTTGACAGTTTGTCTTCGTAGACTTAAAGTTATTCGCCATGGAAGATCAATGTCAGCCTTTACTGCTGGGAAGGACTCCAGGATCCAGAACCTGATGTTACTTGAGAGTGAGGTGGGTAATCATAACAAACCACCGAAGCTCTTAACGTTAGATGAGTTTCCCCACTGGAAACAACGTTTTGAGATCTACCTCAATGGAGTGGATCTGAATCTCTAGGAAGCTATCGAGATTGGGTATAGTACGCCGGTGGGAGCCGATGGAGTAAAGCTAACCTTAGGAGGGATGACAGACACGCAGAAAGTTAAATATAATGTAGAGAAGAGGGTTTATGCATTGATTACATAGTCTCTCCTTAAAGACATTTTCCACCAGTACTCAGAAAATAAGCAATCCAAGAAACTACGGGATGAGCTGGAAAAGAGGTACGACGGGAATGCTTCGTTGAAGGCAATCAAGGCTAAGGAGTTACAGAAGGAATTCGATAACATCTCATCAAGGGGAAACGAGAGTTTGGACGATGTTATTGATAGATTCTACCATGTGATGAGTGAACTGCATACACATGGGGTGGCTACTACCATGGAAGAGAAAGTTACTAACTTTGCAGACGGATTGCCAGAAAAGTGGGCTTCATTCGTGTCTAACCTGAGACAGAATTGAATGCTGACAAAGCTGGATATAAATGACTTCATTCTAAAGCTGCGAGAAGAAGCACATAGAATGAAGTACAGAGCTCAGAAGTCTTCGTATACTCAGAATCTAGCTATGTACAATGTCACGCCTCAAGCTAAGACATCTGGAGCACCTCTCCAGACTGCATTTGTTTCTAGCTCATCGGGCCCTTCACATGCTTCTCCTTCAGGATCAGACACGTCGGGGTTTTCTTGTACTCAACATATTGGATCTGAAACAAATGCTACTAGACTTAAGACCGAGAACCTCGGTAATGTGACTATAGAAGTAGCTCGAGAACACATGGATCTTTTGGCTGCAGTGGTTCATTCTTATGATGGACTTGTTGCTGCTAGAGAGAATGGACATAATGTGGGCCTTAGCTAGTGCTGTCCGGAGGGCAAAGAAGTTTGTGAAAAAGACCGGACAGAACTTGGTAGCTATTAAGGATACCATATTTGGCTTTGACAAGAGCAAAGTGACCTGCTTTAACTGTGGAGAGAAGGGGCACTTCAAGAGAGAATGTGTTAAGCCAAAGAAGACGGGTAACGAGAAACCATTCTCGTCCTTCACTCGTCAAGACAAGCAAGCTACTAGTTCTACTTCATCAAGCAAGGATCCAAAAGCCTTGACTGCTCATGATGATGAAGCATAGGACTGGAGCTTTAGGTTTGTCTCTCCAGGGGAATCAAACATTGCTAGTGTAGAAGACGTTGATGATGATTCTGCGAGTGAAGGAGATCTAGCAGTTGATATAGCGATGTCTAATATTGAAGAGACAACTGCAACTGAGGTGAGCTACAAGCCTAAAGAGGAGACTACCAAAGCATGGACAGAAAAGACAGAATCACCAGAACCAGAGACATCTGATGCTGTGTTTATGGGTAACTCTTCTGAACCAACTCAGGTAAGTACCACTAACCAAAAGTTTAATAATCATGCTTGTTCTGATTGTAATACATTTAGAAATAGCATAGATGAGAAATTTGCTAGGTTATTAGATCATAATGATAACTTGGTAAAAGATTTACAACTGTGCACTGAGGCGAATAGAGTATTAAAACAAAATGAGCATAGCTACAAAGAAAAGATAGACCTGTTGACTAAACAGCTTAGGGAAACCGAAGTAGTTTCATTTAACCAAGCTAATGACATTATTTACTATCTAAACTCCCTAGAAGACACTAAGAAGCAAAAGGCAGTTATAGAAGTAGAAGTAAACTCATTAAAACATAAACTGCATAGTTGGACAAGTTCAACACACATAGTCCAACACTAGTGAGAGAAAGAAACAATGGGGAGGGTTTGGGTTACAAAGTGGTTCCACCACCACCTGAGACCTTGTTGAACACTAAGAGTAGACCTGTAAATGACAATCCCATCAAGGATCATGTGGTGTCTACTCCTCTTGTTAGTGATCCAGATTCCTCATAGAAACAAACAAAAGGAGGCCACTTCAAAGGCAAAGGGTAAATTGCCTTGTGCTAATCTGGAAAAAGAGTTTGAAAAGGTTAACTTAAAGTGAGGGTCAAACAGAGTCAAATCATAACCTAAAAGGACTTCAAATAGTCAAAAACCAGTTAACCAAAAGGAAAAAGATATTAAACATGTTAAAACAGTTAACTCTGTTAAACAAGAAAAAACATCAAAAGAACTAGAGTCAAAATCTAAAGTAAGTGATGTTACTAGAGTGTCACACACGTCTCCACAAAGAAAGTTTAATCATAAAGTTGATAGCAGGTCATGCTACAACTATGGAGAATGTTGACACATTGCTTCCTATTGTCTTTATTATCAAACACATAGGAAAAAGATTGAACTTCAGGACTCAAAACCTAGGTCTTCTCAAAGGAGTTCTTTAACTCCACCTAGAAGAACTAGTGCACATAAAGTTCAACCCGTTGGCCAGTCGACTGTGTATCACAAATAGGCATTGCATAAATCTGGCTTATGGAAAGAGAAGTCAACCTCTGTGTCTGATGATGATGACGAGAAGGAACCTGGGCTACCCTCACCCTCTAAGGGTCAATGGGTTGAATTTATGATGTGTGATGCCTCTGGGAAACCCAAGCCTGTAAAGGCTTGGGTTCCTAACCTAAACTAATCCTTTACATTGTATGTGCAGGGTGCTCGCTGCAGTGCTAAAATTAACACGTGGATTGTGGACAGTGGAGCATCCAGGCACATGACAAGAAATAGGGCTCTTTTATCTAACGTAAAGAAAATAAAAGGAGGGCATGTTTCGTTTGCTGGAAACAAGGGAGGATATATCACAGCTCAGGGAGAAGTGGGAAATTAGAAAGTTAAGTTTGATAAGGTGAACTATGTTCAACAACTCCAAAATAACTTACTTTATGTTTCCCAAATCTGCGATAAGGGATTTAAAGTCATCTTCGACAACAAGAAGTGTTACGTGCTCAAGAAAGATTATGTGATCCTAGAAGACCAAGTTTCAATGACTGCTTTAAGATATAAAGACCTTTATGTTTTGGATCTGACAACATCTGCTACAACGGATCAGGAGGTTCAGTGTTTTCTATCTAAAGCTACTGATAAGGATTCCATCTCCTAGCATAGGAGAATAGGACACATTAGTCAAAGAAAGATGAATCACTTGATTCAGAAGGATCTAGTGAGAGGAGTTAATGTCATGAACTTCCAGCTTCCTTATTTTTGTGTAGCTTGCAAGAAAGGCAGACAGACGAAGAAGTCTCATAAGGAAAAGAAAATTCATTCATTAGAACTTCCTCTTGAACTTCTTCACATGGATCTGTTTGGTCCAGTCAGCACAAAGTGCATAGCAGGCAACTTGTATTGTTTTGTGGTTACTGATGACTACTCAAGGTTCTCGTGGGTAATGTTTCTGAAATCCAAATCAGAAACATTTGAGTCTTTCAAGGAGTTAGTAACCAAACTGGAATCTCTCTACAAGCTGAAGGTTAGACAAGTACGCTCAGACAAAGGGACGAATTCAAGAACCAGTGGATGGAGGCTTACTGCAAGGAAAAGGGAATTGTACATCAATTCACTTCAGCCTACACGCCTCAGATGAATGGCATTGCTGAGAGAAAGAACAGAAGCTTGATTGAGATAGCACGGACTATGCTGGCAGACTCGAAACTGCCTATCCAATTTTGGAATGAGGCAGTTGCTAATGCATGTTATACACTGAATCGAGTTCTGATTGTCAAGTGTCACAGAAAGACATGTTACGAGCTACTACAAAGACGCAAACCGAATCTGGAGTATCTCAAACCATTTGGCGCACCGTGCACACTTCTGAAGAAAACACAAGAAGGTAAATTCAGCGAGAAGGCGGATGAAGGAATCCTTCTAGGATACAACATTCCGAACAAGAGGGTTTACAACAACTCAACGGGTCTAGTAGAAGTGTGGTGTAATGTTGACGTTAGCGATATACCACACCACCTACTGGAAAGGACCCGCCTATTTCTTGGACTATGATGGATTTTTCAAGTCCTTCAACATCTCTCTCTCTCCCTCGGATGATGAGTTAGCTACACGGATGATGTATGATATCTTGAATACACCAACATCAAGCTCACTGGGAGGATCATCTACTCAGTCAGGGGGAGTAGTCGACGACAGTGACTCCTCCTCTGAAGATGAAGCCGAAGAAGATTATCAAAACAGTCAGGAGGAACAGATTCCAGTTCTTGAAAGTCCACAAGCATCTACCAGTGATGCACCTTCGACTTCGGCGCCTCAAACTCCAACTACCTCAGATGCAGAACCAAATGCTCATAATCTTGGCTTTGAGGTAGCTGTTCCTACTACTCCAGGATCACGACTAAACATCTATCATCCCCTAGACAATGACATTGGGGATGTCAAATCAGGAGTACAAACCCGAAATCAGCTATACTCAGCTGATTACGCCTCCGTTATGGAAAAGGGATATATTCATGATGGTGCTTATCGGTGTTTTGTCGTGAAGTTTGAGCCAAAATACGTCAGTGATGCACTAAATGATGAGGCATGGTGAGTGCCATGCAAAAAGAACTTCTTCAGTTCAAGAAGTTGGTGTATGGACTCTGGTGACAGACCTAACGTGCTAAGGTCATTGGCACCAAATGGGTGTTAAAATGAAAGAAGGATGACCAGGATTCATTATGAGGAACAAGGCTCGATGGTGGTTCAAGGATTTCGCCAAGTCGAGGGAATTGACTACAATGAAGTGTTTTCACCCGCGGCACGGATGGAAGCCATTCGCATCTTCCTTGCCTATGCATCGTACATGAAGATTAAAGTCTACCAATTAGATGTAAAGAGTGCATTCCTTCATGGGGAAATCAGAGAAACTGTCTATGTCAGTCAACCCGAGGGATTTGAAGATCCTTACTATCGGGATAGAGTTTACAAACTCGACAAGGCTTTATACGGGCTTCATCAAGCTCCAAGAGCCTGGTATGAGAAACTCTCGACTCATCTTGTGAAAACGGCTTTCGCAGGGGAGTTATTGACTGCACGCTGTTCATCAAAGAAAAGGATGGCGATCTACTGCTCGTACAGATCTATGTCGATGACATAATCTTCGGTTCAAAGAACGTAGAGTTATGCAAAGAGTTTGAAGCAGTTATGAAGAAAGAATTTGAGATGAGTGCTATGGGGGAGATGAAGTTCTTTCTCGGGATACAGGTGGATCAGACTCCAAATGAGATATTTCTACATCAGACCAAGTATGTAGGAGACATTCTCAGTCGTTTTAACATGGAGAATGCTTTTGCTGCTGGAACTCCACTTGCTATGAATCACGATATAGCACCTGATGAAAATGGAGATCTTGTAGATGCCACAATATACCGTGGAATGATTGGATCCCTCATGTATCTCACTGCCTCAAGACCTGATATCATGTATGCTACATGTTTATGTTCAAGATATCAGGCTAAGCCTAAGGTCAACCATCTGATTAGGGTCAAGAGGATATTTCATTATTTGAAGGGTACACCCACACTTGGGTTGTGGTATCATCATGATGATGACTTTGAAATCACGGTGTATAGTGACTCGGATTACGGGGGCTGCAAGATGAATTACAAGTCTACATTAGCAAGGTGTCAATTCTTTGGGAGAAGATTAATTACCTAGTAGTGTAAGAAGCAGACATCAGTTGCATTGTCAACCTGTGAGGCCGAATACGTTGTTGCTGCAAGTTGTTGTTCACAAATCATCTGGATCTAACAACAAATGCGGGATTACGGTTTAAAGTTCTCTTCTACTCCTATTTTTGTGGATAACTCTGCTGCAATTGCAGTAACTAAAAATCTGGTCCAACATCCTAAGACCAAACATATCGGTATTAAATACCATTTCATAAGACATTATTTTGAAAAGAACATCATTGATGTGGTAAAAATTAATACTGATTTTCAACGCGCTAACCTCTATACTAAAGCCTTTGATAAACCACGTTTTCAATATTTTCTAGAGGTCAACGGCGTTAAAAAGAAAAATGAGGTAATTCCTGATGATGATCATGTGTATTCTGGTGTAGCTTAGTTAATTTTTCATTTTATTTTATTTTATTTGGTTAATTTAGTCTGTTTAAAATTAAACTCATGTTATTCTACTGTTTATTAAAATCCTGAAATAATTAAACCAGTTATGATGTTAGTATTTTAGGGGGAGAATAAGTCAGCAAGTAACATTATTAAAAAAAATAAAAAAGACGAGGGAGAACGACTGGAAAGCTGATATAAGGAAGATCGTATCTGTGATACCGATTCAACCCTTTGGAATATGATAGTACACAGAAACAAATCAAGAGGGACTTTAAAATTTAATTCAGAAATGATGCAAAAATTCAAAGTATAGTCTGTGTAGTCTATGCAATATAAAAAGGGAAGATGATAGAAAAACTGGTAACTCCTAAGGTAACACAACGAGAGTAGACCTAGAGGTTGCTAGATCACAATTGATATGTCGGTAGATTCAACACAATAGATGATTAGACCTAACTGGTGATCTCAAGATCAAACTAAGTTGTTCAACTGACAGTGGGCTTCCATCTTATCACTAGTTAACACAATCAACAATATTCCAATAAGGGGTAATGAGCATATAAACGCCATAAATGTGTGCGGATGACCATAAATAGAGCAAAGCACGAAAAAATGAAAGAAAAATGCTATCAAGCTAATGACTTACGTTGTTGGTGCATTTTGTGCAAAATAAAGTTAAGCTGCTTAACAAGGAGATAGGTGTGTGCCTCTTGCTGTGCGATGGCACTGACCTGAAGATAAGCATAACCTAGATATTCTAGAATTCATTGTTGTTTGCCGCCTCTCTGCTGTGCGATGGCACTGACCTGAGGATTGGCTTCTCTTTGAAAGCTCTAAGAATAGTCTCTTCTTGTAAAAATACCCGTAGACCGCTCAAAAGCTCCTGAGGAATGTTGATTACCATATAAGTGTGGGATCCATAAATGGTAGTTGAAATAATTAAACCTAAATTTATCACCAGTCTGTGTCAAAAGTCTGTGTATGGATTTAAGAGGACAAACATATTGACAATCATTGTGGCTGCAATTCTTCAAAAGTTCAAATCAATGTGGTAATCTAATAGTTCCAGTATGATTTCCTAAAAGTTGCTAACGACTCTGGATGAGAACCAAGAATAGAGCATCAAAAGATTTTGATAACAAGTCCCAAATGATTTGACTTGCCTGTATGATTCCAAAATTGAATTGGTCCAGGTGTGGTCAATCTAAGTTGAAGCTGCCTATTCCGGAACCAAATCCCGTAGACTTCTATCTTAGGATTTATCCCTCACAAAAAGCCAAAAACAAGTTTTTATTTTTTGTACGATAGTTTAGTTTTTTTATTCACTTAGTCCTTTAGTTTTGTTTGTTTGCCGGACTACATCATGAAATCGATAAGGGATCAACTCACTAAAAAGGTCATGTTTGAGATGACCACATGAATTTTCAAGTTTAAAAGAGTCATGTCTGAGGTGACTAAATTGGTTATAATGATCATATCTGAGATGATCAAAAACTCATAATGTTTATTTCAAAAGTTAAAAGGGTCTTAAAAGTAAAATGTTCAAAATGGAAGAAAATTTACTATGTGTGACCCATTCGCATGATTGGACCATGAATATGGACCAACCATGCGAATGGATCCCATTCGCACGACTGGACATGAAATTTAGTCATTCACCCGAATGGCATATAAGAATGATCCATTCGACCAAATGACAGGGTGCGAATGAGTCAGTCGACCGACTGAGACTCAGTCAGTTAACTGACGGTGCGAATGAAAGGGCACGAATGAGTCAGTCGACCGACTGAGACTCAGTCGGCCAATTGAAAGCGACTGACTGGGCCAATCGCACGACTGAGCCTCAGTCGCCCGAATGAACTGAGCGAATGAGGCCAGTCGGTCGATTGAACTTAGGTTCAGTATTTAAAGGGCCTCAGTCGATCGTGTTTTACTCATCACTCCCAATCACACCTAAATCGCATTTCTTCCCGTTACTCTGCCAAAATTTCTAGAGGTCTTGTGTTCACATTGCTGTTGATCTTCTGACGTTCGATTGACGATTATGCAGGTACATTGCAGTTAAATCTTACCGAAATCAGAAGATCTTGAATCCAAATATGTGATATTCGAATGAAACAAGAACCGGACTGAAAAATGCCCTAATAACCTACATAAACTAAGCAAAATGTTAAAACTAAGTTTAATAGGTTATTAGTGACAAGATGGCGAATCTAATGGACCGTTAAACCATGTTAAATTACTTGAATTGGTCAAGATTCAAATCACAGGTGACTGAACAGTGGGACAAGCGACTGGTCGTCCGGATGAACTCGAATCGCATGATTGAATCTTGCGATTGGGTCAATCGGCCGAATGAATCATGCGAATGAGTTCAGTCGGTCGACTGAACCAATCACAGACTCAGTCAGCAGATTGAACTCAGTCGCATGTCTCATTCACCCAAACAAGCTCAGTCGCACGAAAGAACAAACGACTGACTCCGGTCGCATGATTCATTCGCACGAATGAATCAGAATGAATTTAAAAATTACACTTAGAACTGAATTTTGAAGTATTATGTACTAATGATTCCGTGTCTTGTGTTTCAGAAAAATGGCTGATAGATGGTCCATTAATCCAAAGCACAACATATGTGTTCACTTGGATCATACTACTCGGAACAAGGCCGAGTTCACAGAGATTATAGCCTTCCTTATACGCTCGTGGATACATAAGGCTATATCTACACCTTGCACGCCCTACAGGTCATTACACCAGGCATTCTGGGAGAATGCCTCAGTTGATCGCTCTCGTGAGCCGTACAATATAATGAGCTCCATTCTGGGTCATGATATCGAGGTTACTGCTACTGATTCCCAGAGAGTTCTTGAATTTGGGGACGATACGAATCACCCCACCAAATTACATCCACTGACTGTGAGAGGCTGCTTCCTCAGAATCAAGTACGCGGGTGACATAAACTCGTGTGTGCTCAATAAAAGCAACTTGTGCCCCTAGTACAAATACTTGGCCCATGTGATCCTAAAGTGCATTGCTTTGAGGAGGGGTGGGTTCGATGATCTATCAGATCAGATTCAAAATGCCTTCGTTGCACTGGTGCTGAACCACCCTTTCAGCTTTTCGAGTATGATCTTTTCCTATTTGGTAGAGAACCTGGAAGAAAAAGGGATGGAAGGATTTTGTATGTACCTCAGGTTTCTACAACTAATCTTTAACAAAAAGCTGCCACTTCTCCCAAAGGAGAGTCATGATGCAGTTACTTTGGAAATTATGGATGACACGACCTTGGTCGGATGAGGGTTATAGGGGCAAACAAGTGAAGCCCCAAATGAAAAGGTTGATTGGCCATTTGGCAAACGAGAAATATGTGGCGCCGGGGAGTCGAAAATGGCGTCATGATGACAGTGACTCTGATTTTGAGCCAATTGGTCTACCAGTTGATGACGATGATGATGACGACAGTGGTGATGGTGGAGATACAGGCCCCATTCCATCTAGGGCCATTACCACTGATATACCATCTCCACCATCCACCCATGATGAAACTGAGTTTGCTGGTTTCCATGAGGATTTTGTTCCTGATGAGAGGGAAGAGGAGTCTGAAGATGAGCCCTTGACACGTACGGTGGGAAGCGAGGTTGTTCCCACAGAACATGGGCTAACGGCGGTTGGTGAACGTCCAAGAGACTCAGGAGAGACAGCCACTGGTCCGTGTTACTCACTGGAGTCAGCTAGAAGGGTTGTAGGGGGAGCATCCACCTCAACGGGAACGAGGAGGAAAAGGATGGCTCAACCCCATGGTCAGAAGAAGAAGAAAAGACGTCTCACCTTCGTTACCTCCACAACCACATCTGCCACCACAACTACCACTTCCACAATCATACCATCCACCACCATCGCCACCACATCTGCCACCACCACAACCACTTCCACAGCCACAGCCACCACAGCTACTACTACCACCACCACACCTCCCACCACTGTACAGATTCCATCTACCACCATATCTTTCACTCCCACCTCACCTCCACCATTTCACAGACCCATCTTCACTACAGCACCACCACCACCGCTACCCACCAAGCTGGATCCTCAGTCCATCCATCTCATTCATATGTATCACCTCTACCTCCAATTGGGGTAGAGGAACAGCTCTCTGCACTCAACAGGATGGTGATGCGCCTATTAGCAGCAGATGAGGAGAAGGCGGCTCAGATCCGCCAGCTTGCTGATCTTACTGCTGCTCAGTCTCACCAGATAGAAGAGCAGGCTCGAGTGATAAAGGAAGAGGCCCAACAGATGGCTGCTAAGAGCCATGAACTAGCCCAACTCCAAGCACATAGTGTCACATCAAACAAGAAGATAGAGGAGTTGCAGAAGGCAAAGAAGACGATTATGTTAAAGCTAAAGGATCTAAGGAGGAGCCCTTGAAGATCAAAGAAAAAGATGATGATGATGATGATGAAGTTGATGATGAGGATGATGAGGATGGTGAGGATGAGACAGAGGAGGATGAGGGGATAGAAGAAGAAAGGACAGAGGAGAAGGTTGATGATGATGATACAATAGGAGGAGATGCAGCTGTATCGGCCTCTGCTTCAGCTCAAGAATGGAGGTCCAAGAACATACAAGACCAACCAGCTTCTTCCTCTGCTCCACTAAGTGAAGAGACGATGATACACGACGAAAGTAAAGATTAGATGTTTATGTATTTAATTACTTTTGTATTTGAATCGTGTATTGAAACATATGTACTTAACGGTTAATTAAGTTAATGCATTTTAGTTTTGATTAATTACTAATGGTTGATATGTTGAACGTGTAAATCAAAAAGATCCAAATTACCAAAGGGATGAGTTTGATGTTGCTCCCCTTCAGCAGGTCAAGACTCAGCTAACAATGATTCTTGATCTGCAAGGGATCGTAAGGAGGTCGGTGAGTTATATCCCTGAAGAAGGGGAAATAATTCACAACCTATCAAACGAGCAACTCGCAGAGATTTTCAAGCTCAATCCAGACGAGATAGTGAAGGATGCGCCGACATGTAACTCGACCAGTGATGACGAGCTCAACGATATTGATGAAATCGAGATTGAAGATGTCACTGCCGAGCATTACTCTTAGTATGCTAACAATGAGGGAAATGTGGTTCCCAATCTGGGTGAATCCCTCGTCAGCGATACTTTTGAGGTGTTAGACAAGATGGAGAAAGAGTCGGAGAAAGTAGAGGAAACGGCCCAAGCCTCAAATGATGATGTCGATGTCCGAAAGGCTGAGTGGGCTGCATGTTTTGAAGAAGTTAGAGCCCAACACGCTGCATCGAAACAGGATGCCTACCCCAAACTCTACAGAGTCAAGAAACATCATAAGGTGACTGGCAGGATCATAGCATGGGCGTATTTGGAGGATCTTAACATATATGCAGTTAAGAGGGAAAAGGGCATAGAGTACTTCAGATTCCCACATGATCTGAAGACTCTACAGGTTTTGAGCTCAACCAGCTGGCCAAACTAAAGCTTTTGTATGCTGACCCGAGGAAGATGTCAGGCTGGTTCGAGGCTGACCTAAAGAAGGAGTACCACACCAGGTGGGTTAATTTCAAACCCCAACAGCCTACAAGGTATATCAGAAGGTCTGAGATTGATGCCATTACTGGAAAGCCGAAGATGGTGTTGAAGTGGAATCCTCCGCGCACAATGTCAAGAATCCCACTCCGGGAAATGCCACAGGACTTCACTCCACACTTTAAGTGGTGGTACTACGATTGGAGAACAACAGAAGCGGTCATAGTTCTAAACAAAGAGGGCCAAATGGATACGATCAGGGTATTCGACCCAATGTGGCTTACAAATTATCTGCAAATGATGTCTACACGATATACAAGTGGCCACTGTTCTATGATACGCGAGATATTATACAAGCCCTCCAGTTCCAAAATGTCATAAGACTCTGCTTCGCATTTGAGATTCACGCGGGAGTCACAAAAGAGGACAAGTACAAGAAATATGAGGAGGTGATGCAGAAGACAAGACATTAGAGAGATCTAGGTCCAAGGGGGTGTTTGTTGATGCATGTATGTCCCTAGATCATGATATGAAATGTAATAGATCATGTTTATCTGATTTTGATGTAATTTGATATGATTAATGAAATGATATTGGTTGTTTGTGATTTGTAATAACTAATATTTCGTTAATGAGTCGATATTGAATTGGTTAATTAGGATAGTGATTGTTTGAATGGTTACACATAATGTTTATTAACAAACACATTCCAACTTAACATAATGTAGTTTTCATGCGAATGGCTCATGCGAATGGACCACACGCATGAATAACTTCATAAGATTGACTCAGTCGCATGACTGAACCAGGAGACTGGATCAGTCGTATGATTGACACATAAGATTGGCTCAGTCGCACGACTGAACACTCAGTCGTGCGTATGGATCAACCGCATCCTTCAATCGCATGACTGAACCATACTAATGGTTCAGTCGCACGAATGAACAGTACTAACCTATAAATGCAACCCAATTCGTGAAAAAAAAGAAAGGGTATTTCATCGATTACGACTCCAGAGGTACCCTAGCCGTCCAGAAGCCTCCCAATTCATTCTCCAAGTTCATAGAACACATTAGATCGATTCCCAATTGATTTCTAACGTTAGTTTCGATTCTTTATTGATTCTTCGTGTGTTCTCACTGATTGGATCGCCAATCAAATAGGATTTTGCACTATTGATTTGGTTTACACGCTAATCACTATCAAATGGAAGATCAAATGTCAGCCTTTACTGCTGGGAAAGACTCTAGGATCCAGAACCTGCTGTTACTTGAGAGTGAGGTGGGTAATCATAACAACCCACCGAAGCTCTTAACGTTAGATGAGTTTCCCACTGGAAACAACGTTTTGAGATCTACCTTAATGGAGTGGATCCGAATCTGTGGGAAGCTATCGAGATTGGGTATAGTACGCCGGTGGGAGCCGATGGAGTAAAGCTAACCTTAGGAGGGATGACAGACGCGCAGAAAGTTAAATATAATGCAGAGAAGAGGGTTTATGCATTGATTACACAGTCTATCCCTAAAGACATTTTCCACCAGTACTCAGAAAATAAGCAGTCAAGAAACTATGGGATGAGCTGGAAAAGAGGTACGACGGGAACGCTTCGTTGAAGGTAATCAAGGCTAAGGAGTTAAAGAAGGAATTCAATAACTTCTCATCGATGGGAAACGAGAATTTGGACGATGTTATTGATAGATTCTACCATCTGATGAGTGAACTGCATACACATGGGGTGGCTACTACCATGGAAGAGAAAGTTACTAACTTTGTAGACGGATTGCCGGAAAAGTGGGATTCATTCGTGTCTAACCTAGTGATTAGCGTGTAAACCAGATCAAATAGTGCGAAATCCTATTTGATTGGGGTTCCAATCAGTGAGAACACACGAAGAATTAATAAAGAATTGAAACTAACGTTAGAAATCGATTGGGAATCCATCTAATATGTTCTATGAACTTGGAGAACGAATTGGGAGGCTTCTGGATGGCTAGGGTACCTCTGGAGTCGTAATCGAATGAATTCCCCTTTCTTTTTTTTCACGAATGGGGTTATATTTATAGGTTAGTACTGTTCATTCGTGCGACTGAACCATTAGTATGCGGTTGATCCATACTCACGACTGAGTGTTCAGTCGTGCGACTGAGCCAATCTTATGTGTTAATCATACGACTGATCCAGTCTCCTGGTTCAGTCGGTGGCTGAGTCAATCGTATGAAGTTATTCATGCATGTGGTCCATTCGCATGAGCCATTCGCATGAAAACTACGTTATGTTAAGTTGGAATGTATTCGTTAATAAACATTATGTGTAATCATTCAAAGAATCACTATCCTAATTAACCAATTCAATATCGACTCATTAACAAAATATTAGTTATTACAAATCACAAACAACCAATATCATTTCATTAATCATATCAAATTACATCAGAATCAGATAAACATGATCTATTACATTTCATATCATGATCTAGGGACATACATGCATCAACAAACTCCCCCTTGGACCTAGATCTCTCTAATGTCTTGTTTTCTGCATCACCTCCTCATATTTCTTGTACTTGTCCTCTTTTGTGACTCTCGTGTGAATCTCAAACGCTCAGCAGAGTCTTATGACATTTTGGAACTGTAGGGCTTGTACAATATCTTGCGTATCATAGAACAATGGCCACTTGTATAGCGTGTAGACATCATTTGCTGACAAATTTGTAAGCCACATTGGGTCGAATACCCTGATCGTATCCATTTGGCCCTCCTTGTTTAGAACATTGACCGCTTCTGCTGTTCTCCAATCGTAGTACCACCACTTAAAGTGTGGAGTGAAGTCCTGTGGCATTTCCCGGAGTGGGATTCTGTACAAACTGAGGAGACAATTGATATAGATGAGATGGAAAATTTGAAAGAAGAAAATGTGAATAAAGAGGGAGAGATTGAAGAATTAAAGGTTGAAAATGATAAGCTGTAAGAGATGAACATATCTCTTGAGAAGGAAATTCAGAAGTTAAATGATGAGAATTCTAAGTTGAAAGAAGAAAAGATTATGAGCTATGCAAAAGATAAAGAAGATGTTATAAAAAGTTTTGAAGTTATGATAAAGGATTATGACTTTCTTGAAGAGAAATTTAAGAAATTATCTGATGAAAATGA
Source organism: Flaveria trinervia (assembly GCA_025506515.1). Classification (NCBI taxonomy): domain Eukaryota; kingdom Viridiplantae; phylum Streptophyta; class Magnoliopsida; order Asterales; family Asteraceae; genus Flaveria; species Flaveria trinervia. The sequence goes on from CM046442.1 coordinate 92,593,475, forward strand.
AAAATTAAAAGAGGAATTAATAAAAGTAAAGGAACCTCAAAAGCCTATCTCACTAGAACAAATGATAAGTGCTGAAATGATTGTTGACGAGACTCCTGAGGTGATCAAAGGCAAAAGAAAACTTGATGATGTAGCAGAAACAATTCTAATAGAATCATCTTCAAAAGTTCAAAGAGTGGAAGAAACTGTTGAAGAGCAAATTAGTCGAGAACAAAATGAAGCTTTTGAAGACATTGAAGAAGTTTTCAGTGATGACTCGTATGATGAAGTCTTAAATGAAGAAGACATAGATGAAGCTTAATTTGTATCAAATTTCTCTGCACAAGAACCAATTCAAGATCAATATGTAATTCCATAAGATTTTGAAGATAGATACAACTACCTTGTGAAGATGAAATACAATAGAGTATTTTTGGATGGACTGACTGTGTCTCAAATCAATGATGAATATGAGAAATGCATTGCTGCAGAGTCAGTTGCTCCTATTGATCCAAATGAGATTGTAATGGAACATGGTGAATGGAATAGAGCTAAAGAAAGTATTCATGTAGATGAATTATCAAGCTCTGAGCTGCACCATCCTGACCCTAATCATATGAGTATTCAGCATTAAGGTCTTGGTTGCAAGCTAGGAATTACCTATGGAGGAAATTGAAAAGATTACAATCTGTATCTTTGAGGAATCTTGTTAGAAGCTTTCAAGAAACTGAAAAACAACTAAAGAAGATGATCATACTTGATACTGATAATTATCTTGATATTACCAAATGAACAATAGTGTTGAAGCCTCAAGAGATTAAACAAATGGAAAGAAAATCAGATGCTCATGATAGGAGAAAAGATCTGATTAAAATGTTTTCTGATACTGAAAGACAAGCATACAAAGCCTCTTCTGAACAAAGACAGCTTTTTGATAATGCCAGATCAACTAGAGACTTGGTGAGAAATGTATTACAAAAAGGACAATCAATTGCTGAGTTGTTGAATGCTATGATTACTCCAGATTTCACAAACCAAGTGAAGATAATAGCATGGAAGTATGATGAGATATTTGATGCATTTTTTATAAAAAGAGTTGAAGAGATTAATGAAGAGGCTGATGCAACCTAAACATCAAATGTTTATCCTACATGCTGCATAACTGCATTGAAGAAGAATGCTTAGGAAGTTTTACGCATGCAACTGAAAATACTCTAAGTGTAAAATCTTCTGAAGCCAAGACCAATATCTTCCGATGCCAAATATGAAGTCTTCGAAGCCTCAGAGACAAAGTCTTCCGAAGCTTCAACTCATGAAGACAGATTTCTTCCGAAGACTTTTAATATATGCTTTATCTGATGTACTTTTCCATAAAGCTGGACACCTTTCCGCTACAACTCTGTAAGGTCACCAACTTACATGAGTTGGTGAAAAGGTCCATGCTTTTGGTAACTATACATTGAGGTCTTGAGTCTGCAATTTTCTACTTAATGTACTTTATCCTTTTTATAATAGATAAGGATGTGAGCTATGGCATGTCATAGTCACAAGTCAAAAGGCAATTTGCCTTTTGACTCTACAATTGATTTTGTTTTGTGTCTAGTCAATTGTATCCAGTTGGCTTTCAAGTTATAGCCGGTTGTATGATGTAGTATAAGTATCTCATGTTCTTGTATCTTTTTATTATGCTTTGTAACACTTGTAATAGAACATAGAGAAAGCAATATACTGCAATCTTGAAAACCATATACTTGTGTTCTTTGTGTTCCGTCTCTTATATTACTTGTGTTCTTAGTGTATTACCTTGGTTAATCCTATTTACTGTTTGATTAAGTCTTAGTTAATCTCCTCTTTGTGTTGTTGTATTGTAAATCTACACCCTTCAACGGTCCTGCATTTGGTATCAGAGCTTTTCAGGCTCTTGATATAAGATCTCACCATCTTAAGATCCCTCACACACATAAATACTAAACTTTTCAAATGGCAGCCATTTCCAAGACTGATATGGAAACTAGAATCATGAACAAGTCCCCACTGATCATTCTTGATGAGTTTGATACCTGGTGTTTGAGAATGGGCGGTTTCATCAGGTCTCTTGATTCAAGAATGTGGGAGTCTATTGAGAAAGGACCTTTCATACCCAACACCCCTTCTGCTACTAGTGCTCGTATGATCCCGAAAGATGTGGCTAACTACTCTGATAAAGATAGGAAGAGAGTAGAGAGTGACAGAAAAGCCATGACAGCTCTTCAAACTGCCCTTCCAAACTCTGTGTATAGAGGTTTCAAGAAGTGCAAAACAACCAAGCAGCTGTGGGATGCACTGAAACTGATGTGTGAGGGTTCCTCTAAAGCCAAGGAGAACAAGAAGGATCTCCTGAAGCATCAGTTTGAAAACTTCACCTTCAAATTAGGTAAAACAATGACTCAGCAGTATTTCAGGTATGTTGGGATTGTGGATACCTAGTGGATGGAGGAGTTTCTCTTGAGAATAGAGACATTGTAAGGAAGTTCATGTCCTCACTTCCTAGGCAGAGGACACACTACTATGTGGTGATCAAGAGAACTGAAAATCTCAAAACTCTTACTCTGACAGAGTTATATGGGATTCTCAGTGGCTACCAGATGGAAATGAACATGCAAGGTTCATCTGGCAACTCCAACAATCAAATGTGTTCAGCCCTACATGTGATTGAAAAGGATAGCATAGAACCCAAACATCATATCTCATGCTACCCTAACAAGTCACTAAAGGGTCCTTTTATCACCTTCCTAGAGACACCAAAGGAGAACTACACTCAAAGAAGCCCATTCCAAGAGACAAGCTCTTCTCAAGCTTTTGTGTCTTCTGATGAAAGTTGTGGCAACTCTCTTTTCACTCTTGAAGACCTGGACTGTATTCACCCAGATGATCTGGAATACATGGAAATAGTCCAGCAGATGGCTCTTCTCACTCATGCAGCCGAGAAGTTCTACAAGAGGACTGGAAGGAAGTTCACAAGCAATGCAACCGGTGGAAAGTTTGGCCTGGACAAAGGAAAAGTCAAGTGTTACAACTGTAACTTGATGGGCCACTTTGCCAAAGAGTGTAAGGCACCTAGAGCAAATGGTGGCCAAACACAGTCCATACCAAACTACACTAACAAAGCTCTTCAAAATGAGAAGCCAAAGCAGCATGTTGTTGTTGCTGTTGAAGAAGGAGGCTTCGACTGGAGCTTTTAGGTTGAAGATGCTTCTCCTAACCAAGCATTGATGGCAGATCATGATGAAGCCAAGGTATTAGAACATCTTTGTACTCCTGAATGCATTGCTAAAGTTAACAGATACAGGTCCTATAACCTGGAGATGAGATCTGACCTTGAGTCCTTAAACATTTTAAAATCTAATTTTACAAAGTCTGAAAATGATTATACACTGAAGATAGAGGACCTAGAGAAAACCATTTTAGTTCTAAAATATGAACACATAGATTTTAGGACTCAAATCAAAGATCTCATAACCAAGTTAACTGAGTGCCAGGTTGAGCTTGTGATCTGGAAAGCCAGGGTAGAAAAGAGTGTTCTTGAAGAAGAGACCTTCAACAACATGATATCCTCATCCCTGCACAACAAGGTGAGCTATCAAAACAGGCAGGGACTGGGATCAAATAAGATAGCTCCTCCACACAAAATCTTGTCAATAAGATCTCCTAGGTGTGGAACTTGTGAAGATGAGGTTCCTCTCATAGATCCTATGAGTGAAGAGGATGAAGAAGAGATAGTGAGGAATTCCTCTGAGAAGAGTGAAGTGGAGGATTCCAAGAAGGGTCACTATTCTTCTGAGGAGAAGAAGAAGACTATGATGACCAAGTCCATGAGGAAGAAATTGATCAGAAAGAGCAAAAGAAAGGCAAGGAAGGCTCAAGAGATCAAGGCTACTTTTGACTCTAAGCAGAGACACGTTTTCATCTTTGCAGGGTTTAAAGTGGTGAAGACTGAAGACATCAACCAATACTCTTCTGCTAAGAGTTCTGGTTCTTGTCCAACTCATCTCAATAACAAGAAGAAGACTGATGTGCTGTGTACCACTGCTGCACAGCCTAGACCATCAAACTCCAAGCATAGTTCTTAGCCTAAGAGGACTGTCTCAGCATCTGCAAAGATGAAGGTGGAGAAGGGATGTGACCAAAGACAGTCTTGTTCAAAGTATAAGGCTCTTGTGAAGAAGAAGATGAATTGTGTCATGTTTGACAACACCACTCACATTGCTAAGGATTATTCATACAATGCTAAAGGTACTGTCCATATGACCAAAACAAAGACTTCAAAGGGTCTCAAGAAGATTCAAGCTTCGGAATGAAAATCCGTTTCCATCGAAAGCTCCAAATCTAAGATGAAGGCAAGTGGAAAATTACCTTCGGAAGAGAAGTTGGTCTCGGAAGAAAGGAGTTCTTCCGAAGCACTAAAGTCTACTGCAGTGTCTACAGAATTTTCTGAAGGATCAGTCATCAAAACATCCGAAGTTCCAAAAGCTTCCAAAGTTTTGCAGGTCAAGTCCAAGACTCCAAAGGTGGTGTGGATGTCTATGAAAGACCAAGTCACTGAGATTTCTCCATTAACAACAGCACAAGATCCTCTTACTACAACCATAGGATCTATTACTGTTGAATTACCTTCTGTAAATGAGCCGAAGACAAGCAAGGCTTAGGTTTCCAAATGTAACAGATCATTTTCTTTATGCAGGGATAGTTGAAGACAAAAAAAATGTCTGCATCATAGACAGTGGCTGTTCCAGGCACAGGACAGGCAGTAGGTCACTACTCAAGAACTTTGAAAGGATTGATGGAGGACCAGTTGCTTTTGTTTACATTTTTGGAAGGGGCAAGGTCACAAATGGTAAGCTCAACATAGAAAAGGTAAACATTGTCAAGGAGCTTGGACACAATCTTCTGAGTGTATCTCAATTTTATGATCAGAGTCATAACATGCTCTTTACTGAGCATGAGTGCATTGTTCTTAAGCCTGGTGTGGTCATTCCTCATGAGCATATCCTGCTTAGAGCCCCCAGGAAAGGAAACATGTACAAGACGGACTTGCAAGAAACCTCTCCCTCTGGAGAAGTTTCATGCTTTCTGTCTAAAGCAAATAGTGATGAGTCTTTCCAATGGCATAAAAGAATGTGCCATGTAAACTTTAAGAACATGAATAAACTAATTAAGCATGATTTGGTAACTGGAATGCCAAAGAAAGAGTTTACAAGTGATGACCACTATTTTGCATGGCTGAAAGGGAAGAAGCATAAGGTTTCTTACAAGCCTAAGGAAAGCAACTCCATCACTACACCCCTACACTTGTTACATATGGATCTCTTTGGCTCCACCAGTGTAATGAGTTTAGGATGGACCTCTTACTGTTTAGTGATCACAAATGACTTTACAAGATTCACCTGGGTTTTCTTTCTTAGAACTATGGATGAGAGTCCTGAGATTCTGAAGAATTACATCTTAAAGATTGAGAATCAATATGATCACAAGGTCAAGATCATAAGATGTGATCAAGGAACTGAATTTAAGAACCAAATCCTTGATACATTCTGTGATGAGAAGGGTATTACAAGACAATTCAGTTCTCCCAGGACTCCTCAGCAAAATGGTGTTGCTGAGAGGAGAAACAGGACACTGTTTGAAGCTACAAGAACCATGCTGTCTGACTCTAAACTGCCTATCACCTTCTAGGCAGAGGAAGTCAACACTGCCTGCTATGTGCAGAACCGAGTTTTAGTGGTTAAGACTCATGGCAAGACTCCTTATGAACTTTGGCACAAGAGGAAACCTTTCATTGGTTTTCTGAGGTTATTTGGATGTCCTTGCACCATCTTGAATACCAAATATCAAATTGCCAAGTTTGCTGAGAAATCAGACGATGAACACTTTATTGGATACTCTTCTCAAGCTAAAGCTTACAAAGTATGCAATCTCAGAACTAGATTGTTAAGGAGTCAGCCAATGTTACTTTCAATGAACACACACCCCACGTTGCTGGTTCTGGTCCTGATTTTGCTATTTGATCTTGATTTAGTTACCAACTGTTTGAACAAATCTTGTGAGAATGTTTCAAGATCTGCAGAAAATTTAAATACAGGTGATCCTGATCCAAGATTTGAGCTAAGAAGACCTTCAAGTCATACATCTTCAGCTCCAGTTGGAACTACTTCTGCTAATGAGGTTTCTATCAGCACTACAATGACAAACTCAGCCGATATATCGGGGGTGCCTTCAATTTCCAGCTTAGAGGCTCCACAACCAGATAAGAACACCTCAATTATGGAAAACAACAATGGTGGTTATGACAGTGACCAAGAATTTCTTGATGCCACTAACCACACCATAAATGAGAACATGAATGATCTCACACACTGCTTGGATCAAGTCTCTCTTGAAAAGTGCGCTCATGTGGTGGGAGAAGCATCTATGCTAGATCTCAATTTCTCTAATTTTGATCTCTCTTAGCAACTTGCTATGATCCATCAGCTTAGGATCCACAAGTCTCACCCCACCACAAACATCATTGGAGATGTTGTCACAGGGGTAAGGACAAGAGGACAAACCCACGAAGCAAATGTTTGTCTTCACTCTTTTTTCTTATCCCAGATAGAACCAAAGAAAGTTGATGAGGCTCTAAAGGATGGAAGTTGGGTTGAAGCTATGCAACAAGAGCTGCTTCAATTCAAAAGGCAGAATGTTTGGAACCTTTGTCCTCTTCCTTCTAGGAAGACTACCATTGGAACCAAATGGGTGTTTAGGAATAAGAAAGATCATAGAGGCATCATCATCACGAACAAAGCTAGAATAGTGGTTCAAGGATACATACAAGAAGAAGAGACTGACTACACTGAAGAAGAATGCTTAGGAACTTTTACACATGCAACCTAAACATCAAATCTCTATCCTGCATGCTGCACAAGTGCATTGAAGAAGAGGCTGATGCAACCTAAACATCAAATCTCTATCCTGCATGTTGCACAAGTGCATTGAAGAAGAATGCTTAGGAAGTTTTACACATGTAACTGAAAATACTCGAAGTGTAAATTTTTCAAAGCCAAGACCAACATCTTCTGAAGCCAAATATGAAGTCTTTCAAAGCCTCAGAGACAAAGTCTTCTGAAGCTTCAACTCATGAAGATAGGTTTCTTCCGAAGACTTTTAATACATGTCTTATCTCATGTACTTTTCCACAAAGCTGGACACCTTTTCGCTGCACCTCTGTAAGGTCACCAACGTACATGAGTTGGTGAAAAGGTCCATGCTTTTGGTAACTGTACATTGATCTCTTGAGTCTGTAACTTTCTACTTATTGTACTTTATCCTTTTTGTAATAGATAAGGATATGAGCTATGGCATGTCATAGTCACAAGTCAAAAGGCAATCTGCCTTTTGACTCTACAATTGATTTTGTTTTGTGTCTAGTCAATTGTATATAGCTGGCTTTCAAAGTATAGCCGGCTGTAGGATGTAGTATAAGTATCTCATGTTCTTGTATCTTTTTATTATGCTTTATAACACTTGTAATAGAACATAGAGAAAGCAGTATACTACAATCTTGAAAACCATATACTTGTGTTCTTTGTGTTCTGTCTCTTATATTACTTGTGTTCTTAGTGTCTTACCTTGGTTAATCCAGTTTACTATTTGATTAAGTCTTAGTTCATCTCTCTTGTGTTGTTGTGTTGTAAATCTACTCCCTTCAACGGTCCTACAAGAGTAAATTTTGTTGTGATGTATATCACTTTTACTCAAGCATCATTAAACTTCTGATGCAAGACTTAAAAGAGTTAAACAGATTACCTTTGATTAATCCATGATTCTAAATGTGGTAAGATGATGGTAGAATTACTAAGAAGAGGATTGGATAGATCAAGTAATTTTCTTTAAACAATATGTGATCAAGAAGACAAGGAGTATTTTGCCACATTAAAGAAGAATAAAAGGTTTAAAGGATTACAATCTGAAGAAGAACATTTCATGATAGAATTTTATGACAGATATGTTGAAAAAGTTACATCTCCTGGCATAAAAGTGATTGATGGTAATCAAAAGTCAAAACCAATTTTCAGATGGTTTTATAACTCTGAGACTTTTGAGCTTAAATTGGTTTGAAATCTCGAACAATGGGATGAGGACATGATTACACTTTTGGTGCTTTTGAACTGAAACTATTGCATCCAAGTTATATATCATTTTTATCTATGAAAAAGTTCAAGAAAGTATCTCCAGAAGTTGCAGAGCAAGACAAGAAGTATTTCCTTTCCATCATCAATGTGATGAATGCTGCAATGGAAACAATATCATTAAGAAAGGCTCTTGCATATGCAAACATTGTTAAAAAGGATATTAAAGACATTGAGTTTATGAGAATTTCAAGGAAAGGAGTATTAGTAATATACTCAAAGGAAAGTCAAAATCCTATTGAGTTATATGCTAATATTGATATCTCATGTCTATCAAAAGATACTTTGGAAAGAATGAACAAACTAGAGATAAAGACAAATGAAGCTAAACCAGAACAAGGCATTCTTGCAAGCAAATTTAGGTCTGCTATTGCAAATGCTTTGAAAGAACAAGAGATGTATAAAAAGAAGCCAATGTTCAAGATCAAGGAAGAACCTGAAGACTTCTTTGAAAGCTGAAGATAAAAGATAAAAGCTGAAGGAAAACTAACAAGAAAACAAGATTGAAGATTTTGAAGACTCAAGACCATGTAAATCTTAGGGGGAGTATTGTTAGTTCTGAAGAAAGGTTAACATGTTGTCTTTATGTGTCTTTTTACTATTTGTAATAGTATAGGGACTAGTTTTGTAAATTTGTTAGTTCCTTTGTTTCATTATAAATAGCTTAGACTTGTAGCAGTTAGAGAGAGACGAAAATTGCTTACTTACTTTGTAATTGTCTTGCTTGATATTAATGAAACTATGAATTTTGTTGATATCTTGCTTGATTTGATTAATTTGTTGTATTTCTTTCAATTTTGTTTATATATCATCACAGATGGATACATTTGATCCTATCACAACTAGCAAATTGGAATTTCTTCAACATAGTTTCCACGTATTTTGATTGATTTATGAAGATTCCATCTGCTGTCTGTTGGACTTGCACCTCTAGAAAGAAAGTGAGTTCCACATTGCACTAATTTGAATTTGAATACATAAGGTCTTCAAATTCTTTGCAGAGTTACTTGTTTGTAAAGCCAAAAACGATGTCATCCACATAAATCTAGAGTAACAACATGTCTTTCCTCTTCTTCTTCTGAAGAGAGTCTGATCAATCTTTCCCCTTCGTATCCATGTTCAGAAAGAAAATATGACAGAGTCTCATACCACTTTCTTGGAGCTTGGTGAAGACCTTACAGAGCATTGTCAAGCTTATAGACTCTTTGAGGGAAATCTGGATCTTCAAAGCCCGGTGGTTGACTCACATTAACCTCTTTAGCAATCTTTCCATACAAGAAGGCACACTTCACATCCCTTTGATAAACATTGAATTTCATGGAAGTAGAATATGCTAGAAAGATTCTGATCGCTTCTAATCTGATAACAAGTGCAAACATTTCGTCATAGTCGATTCCTTCTTCTTGATTGTATCCCTGTGCCACTAATCTTGTTTTGTTTCTGATGATGATCCCTCTATCATCAGTCTTGTTTCTTTACAGCCATCTGGTACCGATAGGATATTGTCCTTAAAGAAGATCTACGAGTTGCCATACTTCTTTCTTCTTGAATTGGAGCAATTCTTCCTGCATTCCTTCAATTCTCATTTGCTGCCGTGCAACTTTCTTTTGCTTAGGTGATGAATCAAAATCAGCCCCTTTTGTGGTTTGCTTCACAACATTACATTTGTTTGATTTTCTTGGCTGTTTTTGTTTCTTTAACCCATTGCTCACCTCTTTCTCAAATTGGTCAATGTGTTCCTTGTTGCAAATACCAAACATAACTCCCTGTCTTAATTTTGAAGACTGAGGGTCTAATAGAGTTTTATGTGTTAAACTCAATGATCCTTTTTGTTTTTTTTGTAGTGAAACCTTTTCTGATTTGCTTGAATTGCTTGGAGATATAATCTCATTATTAGAACTGCTCTCAGCAGTGGGTTTCGCTGACTTCACATACATCTTTTTACCTTTTAAAATAGAAGGTATGAGTTTTATAAATGGAACAATTGCTTTTACAGGGCTTGTGGGTTTCATGACACTCATTGCCTTGTCTGAACAGTCTTTGATTTTGATTGGGTGACCTAACTTGATTTTATCCTCATTTGCTTCAATATAAACTTTAGGTTTGTTTTGAGGATTGGTCACTTGTTTTAATATAGATTTTGGTTCTATAGTTATAGTTTCAATTTCCTCATTGAGTGAGACAGATTCAGGCATGACAGTGTAGTTGTCATTGTATGATGGAGAACATGAATTATACCCAATCCCCGACATGTCCTTTGGAACCTTTTGAGAATCAAGCATCTCTTGCAGCTTGACTGAAGACATTTGAAACTTTTCAAGTTTCACTTCAGTAAGTGTATGTTTAGCCTTAGATTGAGCTAACTTTTTAGTAAGTAGCTCATTCTCAGCTTCAATAGTGTACTTTTCACCATGCAGTTTTTCAATGTCAGAGATAAGAGATTTAATTTTGATTTCAAAGCCTTTTATCTCTCTTTTCATCATCTCTGACTTCACCTTTTCTTCTTTAATTTTATCTACCAGTTTATGGTGATGCTCTCTATAACCTTGGAATTCAGTAATACATTTTTCACTACAAAGGTTAGATTTTACCTCAGTAGGCATTGTAGATGGACCATCGTTGATGTGAGCCATAAGTGCATGATTTTTAAATTGAGGCTTGACTTCCTCGGCATACATGCTCCAGTCACATACCCTATCTTGCTTTATCACGAGAGCATTGGCCGATGACTTACTGCTTCCATGAGCTTGGTTTGTCAGTTGAGATGGATTTTGATATGATTGGTGTTGTTGTAAATGATGATACTGCTGTTGTTGATTGTTGGAGTGAAAGCTTGAGTTAGACATTAAGGATGACTGGCCTTGAGAATTCCTTTGAAAGTTGTTTCTCTTGGTGGCATTGCATTCTATGGAGAAGTGGCCAACCCTGCCACAGTTGAAGCATTTCACTCTGGATTTATCATATCCATGTTTTATATTCTCATTAAGGCTGAGCTTTCTGCCTTTTCTGAAGAATTTATTTGCTCTCATAGCGATCATAGCCATTTGCTATTGTAGATCCATTTCTTCCACATCATCTGGAACTATTACCTCGAGATCTTCTTGGATCAGAAGAGCAGAAGTGAGGCTTCCACCTAAGAATGCTTCAAAGCTTGCAACAAAGGCATTGTAAGTTGCCTTTTGGTCTTCTGATCTAGTGTCTTCACGAGTGGTTCTAGGAGCAGCAGTGACTCTAGATGCTTAGGATGATGTTGATGGATGATTGGTTGGTGGAGTTGCAATGAACCCTGTGGTGTTCAGTTGATCTCTTGATGAGATGAAATCATCCTCCTCAGTGATGAAGGCATTTTCCACAGATTGAGATTCTAATGGAATTTTGTAAGCCTTAATTACTCTTGGTCTAGCAAGATTTTTGCTTCTTTCATCAAGTTCCAATGCTTTTGTTTTGGCTATCATGATATCCAAAGTAGTACTCTCGAGATCAAGAGTATATTTCATCATTGTTACATTCTGTTTCCAGCTTTCAGGGAGGCTGTGTAGCATTTTCTTGTTTAATTCCTTGATCTTGTAAGTGACTTCCATGATTTCCAAGTCATTTACCAAAGGTATAAATCTGTGCAGTTGTTTGGATATGGACTCCCTGTTGGTATGATGAAATGTTTCATACTGATTAACAAGCTTATACTTGTTAATTTTTTCTACTTCACTGCTTCCCTCACACATAATTTTCAGTACATCCCACATAGCTTTGGCAGTACCATACCTCTCCAATCTTTTCAGCACATCCATTCTGAGTGTTTGTGTTAGGATAGAGTAAGCTTTCAGATCAATCTTGATTTTCTTATACTCTTCATCATCAAGAGTTAGATTGACTGGGTTAGTAAGATTGAGATTCTCACTAAGGATAAAATATAATGACTGAGTTAATGATTGAATGGCGGAATCATACAATGAAGAAAGATTCAATGCTGAAGAAATACTCATAAATGCTTTTGTATATATTAACAAAGGTTATTGATTACAATGACTCCTATGGTTTAGCAAGAAAAGTAATAATGCACCTAGAGAATACAAATATTTTGATTGTCTAAATTCTGTCACCTCATGTGCGAGGTTATGTATTCTATTTATAGGTAGACAAGATGCCTTTTACAAAATGACTAAACTACCCCTGACCTATTACATAAGAACTAGTATAACTCTTGATCCGCATCTCTGCTTGTTCATCCGCTTTGGCAAATGCGGATGAGTTGACTTGATCAGAATTTCTTTACATGATCATCTACATTAGTATGTTGGTCATCCGCATTGGTTAATTCGGATGAACAAATACTTGTGCGCATTTGTCTGGTCATCCACATTGGCAAATGCGGATGAACAAAATCTTGTCCGCATTACTGATTGTTCTTCCACATTTGTTATGTCCGTATTTGTTTTATGTATTCCACGTTGAAAAATGCGGAAGAACAAATACTTGTTCGTATTTGTTTTATGTCTTCCGCATTGACAAATGCGAAAGACTATACTTGGTTTTTCTCTATGCAGGATCTTCATCTACATTTCTTCATGGACTTGTGGTAATCTAGCAAAGCAACCATCAACTCACCCATTGAATTGGCATGGATAATCCTTTTAGGGTCCAACAATGAAGAACCTCAGTACTGATTCATGAAGAGATAGGAGTGGTTTGCTCCACAAGAGAAGTAGGATATCCATTTTCCACTTCCTCTAGAGTGGGTAGTAGTATGCGGGCCTGCATAGACTGAGGAGCTTGTCCAGGGGTTGATTTATATTTTCTTTAGTAGGTGAGGGTGATTTGTGATGGTTTTGGTGGTTGAGAGGTAGAAAGTGTGGGTTCAACACTAGCTTGTGTTGCTAGGTTGTCACCTGAGCAATGAGCTCTAACAATTTAGGGACAAGGGTTGTTTCTACCCTAGAGAAGCCAACAATTGGCTTCTTTAAAATTTAAAAGATTTCAGGCTTCATATGTCCCAATTCAAGAACATTATCTGTTTCCCTCAACTGTGAGCCAAATTCATAGTTGAGAATGTGTTGAACATATCTAAGAAACATATAATATTCTAAGGAGTCCAAGTTAGCAAGCAAATTTGTATAAATAAACTAAGAGTACCTAAACTTGACCCCCTGAAACCATCTTATGCACTATGAAGGAGAGATCTTCAGGAATCTTGTCCTAACCCCCATGCTTGTTGGACAAGCTGTGTGGATCACCACATGATGTAAGTACTTCCACTAGGAGGAGACATTCCTTTTCCTGAAGGTCTTGACAGAGAAATCTCCTTCATAGCCCATCAGCTCAAAGGAGTAGTTTACAGCTTCTTTTGGAAAGGACAATTTACCTTCCTCATCATCCAACTGAAGATGAATATTGATGATGGCTGGACTGATGAAGATTGTCCTCACCTGCACTGTTGTAGACAGTGCCTTCTCCCCATCCATAATGACCTCTTGACAGGTCTTCCAAAAATCAAGCTGATGATTCTCATAAAAGAATAAGATCAATGGTAAGTGAGGTGGAGTAGTTTGATAGAGCCAAAAATTGACAAACCTCTAAGAAATGAGGATCTTTCTCAAAGTCTAAGAGAACAACCTTATTGTGTTGCCTGTGTCACTGCATGGAGAAGTTTGGGTTATTTTTATGGTTGAGGTTGGCAATTTTAGATAGCTTCAAAGGGAAGGAAATGAAGAACAAAGGAGGTTTCAGAGAATTTTGGGAATTTTTGTCTAGGAGTAGATGAAGATGATAAAGAAAGAGGGGGAACCGTTGGATTTATATATGAAATGGATTTTAAGCACAGTAAATGAAAGATGATAACCTTTGAAATCCGAATGTCAATCCCACCTCTGAAAAAGTAGTTTGCTTTTTGTCCAAAAGTAGTCATCTTCGATGTCTTAAATCTTCCGAAGGTAATTTGACTTCAGAAGTTTTGAGTTGAAACCTTACGAAGACAAAATGACTTCGGAAGAGATTTCAAAGATTTTTAGAGAATTTGGTTTCAGAAGAGATTATCCTTCGGAAATTGTAAAAACCTTTGAAAGTTATTTACATTCAGAAGAAAAAGGTTCTTTGACATATACAAGCATTTAGAAAAAAATAAAGCTTTGGAAGATATGCTTGAGATTTCTTCTCAAGGTAAATGTTCTATGATAGTTGTTTGTTTTAAAGACTTAAATTTCTTCCCAACATAAAAACATTTCTTCCGAAGAGAAATTTTCAAAAAACCTATAAAAAGTCTGTAAAAGAATTTTACTTCCAAATTGAACGAGGATGTTAACCCAGGGTGAACACACTTGAATCAAATCATGAACAAATAGATCAAAATATGCTAATCATAATCAAAACCCATTTGATCTTCAATTAGATTCCAAAATATGTCTTTACAAATAATCCCTCAATCATTGGTGAAGCAACCATTAACTAACACTAAGGACAATTAATCTATTTATAGTCAACACTAATATTCACTAACTGCACTTTACCCCAGACTTAGGCTAATTAATGGAATTACATATAAAACATAAAAAAGACTAAAACAAAGTAAAATATATTTTGTTAACACAAAATATATTTATAACAATAAAACTCCTAGTCATATTAAACATCAACGTCTTGTCTCGGTTCTTCGTCTCCAACGTGTCATGTTTGACTTTTGGGTTGACTTTGACCGTGACATTGACTTTTGTTGACTTTGACTTTGTTGATAATATAGACTATCTTGTACAACTCCAACAATACTCCCCCTTAGTCTATCATTATCAACGTCTTCAAATGAAATCAGCATCGAGAACTCAACAGTAGAAAGATCTTCAAATTGAAACTTTCTGAATCTGATGAGAATGATTATTCATCTCATAAGCTCCCCGTTATGTATATGCTCCCCCTTTTCGAGTGCAAGCTTTGCAAGGATATTGGAATAGCTTTCCCAAATATCTAATCTTGAGTGCTTCAGAAGATGTAGGAGGAGGATTCGTAGCTCAGTATCTTCTGCAAACTTGAGGAAGAGGTTCTCTCATCAGGTACACTGCTCAACTGATGACCGGCCATCACTTACAACAAATATCTGAAATACATTCACAAACATAATCTCGACATTTCTAATTAGATCATTTCATTTTTACAAAATAAACTCGTGTTTATTTGTGTTTGAAAAACAAGCAAACCCGTGTTCGTTTGTGCGCAATTTTAGTGAAATGCATGAAAATGATCAAATTGTAACAACATACTATGGAAGACCTAAAAGAAACTGATATGAAATTTTGTTATAATTTTTTTTATTTTTATTATATATATTTATATAACAATTTTTGATCTATTATTATTATTATTTTATAACCGAGAATTGTATTGATCATGAGATCATATCCCCAAGATATGCTTTAGCACAAAGATGAAATTAATCATCGACAAGCAATAAGATCACACTCAAAACTGAATCTAATCACAGCCTTTGAATGATTTTTAAATTCTCAAACAGATCAATAACGATTGCTAATATGTTTGTCCACTTAAACCCATGCCTTATCTTTTTCAAAAAGTAGCAGATGATTCACTAAGGTTCGATTAAATGCTTTAGAATGCTAGGATGCCATAATCATTTGGCAAAAACCCTCACCCAACCTCAGGATTTCTTGAATTTTGTTACGATCTTTATAGAACAAGGCTTGTGCATTAGGTTGCAAGTGATTATCGACAGAATATTACATTCTATGATGAATTCATCGGTTGATGATTTGACACAACTTAGACCAAAATGGTGAGAGCTCCATGTCTATACTCACGTATAATCAAGGAGATGATCATTTAATCATATGCCGATGAGAGCACCAAGTCAGTACTACCGTACAGCTAAGGAGACCATCACTCCATCTTAGTACTTCCGTATAGTAGAGGAGATTTCCACAAACATATGGCACATAAATACAACAATCATGGCTCAAAGATATGGCTAATATGATTTGTATCATCGTTGGTGAAAAATCAATTCTCAATCCAATTTTTGTCGGCACTCAGTTTTCGCGCAGGCCAAAATGATTGTGTGAATCCAAACGTCCTTAAGAATACATTTTAATTTAAATCATTATGATGTTGTCTACTTTATTGTTCAGGCTGAGTCTACCAAGCCTATCATTAAAGAATCTGTTTGTTTTTCTATTATTTGCAATTAAATATAAGATGCAATCAGATAATAGCATCAGTTACTATCATTTGTCATTTTAAAACACAAGTCATGCAAAAACAAGCATTTCAAGATGATATACAATCATTTCTCATTCATCACAAATCAAGTTCCTAGTTCTTTTTTTATGTAATACTTATATACTCTCCCCCTAAATTTTTTATTTTTGTAAACCTTTTTTTTTATTTATTTTTATTTTTTTATTTTGTTTTTATAAAGTGTACAAAAATAGAAATTTACCAAAGAAGGTCTTCCAAACTACATTAGTTATCAAGATAAGAAATTAATTATCAAGAAATATGCAGTGATTGTGAAGAGAGAACTGTGATTGTGCATATAAATATCGAGATTGTGGATAAAATACCATGATTACAATTTGTTCACAATCTATTTGTTCCAACCTCAAATTTGAATTAGGTTGGCAGACCGGTTTACTGATAGAGATTGTGAACAGAGAACTATTTGTTCCGCCTCAAATTTGAATTAGGAGCAATCTCTGTGAGTAAACCGGATTACTAACAATCCTCCTAAATTAATCCTGCACTCATTAATAGATTAGTCTGAAAGGGGAACCCAGGCTATCGTAGTCCTGCAAGTTCCCTTTTCATCAATACAAGAAACCTGCTTTTGCACACAACCGTTTAAACAATCTGGGATATTGGTATCCTTCTTTTTAATTTGCCAAATTCTTTTCGATTTAATTAATTTGGATTTTAATGAATTAAATTTGGAATCATTTTCTGTTTATAATACCATGACCTTAACCTATTTGTTCTGCCTCAAATTTGAATTACGAGCAATCTCTCTCAGTAAACCGGATTACTAACAGTCCTCCTGAATTGTTCTTGCATTCATTAACAGATTAGTTTGAAGGGGGAACCCATGCCATTGTAGTCCTGGAAGTTCCTTTTTTATCAATACAAGAAACCTGCTTTAGCACACAACCATTTAAACAATCTGGGATATATGTATCCTTCTGTTTAATTTTCCAAATTTGTTTCAGTTTAATTAATTTGGATTTGAATGAATTAAATCTGGAAATCATTTTTTGTATAAGACCAGAAGGAAAAGAAATTGTTTTTGAACCTTTGGTCATTTTCATCTTTGTATCATGTGAAGCCGGCCTCACATGAAAAGGTTGGATGTAGGGTTTTTCATCCAACCATTCAAAGATGTGTGCTTTTTACCTCTTGATCCAGAGAAGCAACACATGTTGCCTTTACCATGTAGAACATTCTTGTTGACTTACAGCTGGAGAACCAATTTGGTTCGCCTTTACCATTCAAAGCAAGCCTTTGAAGACATTTCTTTACTACATGACCTTCTTTCCACACTCAAAACAAGCCTTGAAGGGCTTTTGATGCTTGACTGAACCGTGTGGTGCAGGTGGGGAGCTTGTAGCAGATTTTTGCTTGTTTTTAATTTTCCCATGCTAAACAGGGAATGCGATCTTCACTTATTGATTGTGTTGTTTTGCAATTGGAGAAGAGATTTGTATTAGTCTTGATTCAGCTTTTGGAAGCTTTTGAGACTTCATAATGTCAGGATATATCTTGATGTGTGAGGAACCAACACGCTCCTCTGTGATTGATTCATCATCTGAGCTTATCCAGTCTCGTATACATAGATCTTTCTCCAACGTAACTTGATTGACACCTCCTATTCTTATCAGACTCCTGCCTGAGGAATCCTAAACCTATAGGCGAATCCTGCACATCTCTAACCTCTTTAAGATTAATTTTGTTTAAACCTACATTTAAATTATTAGTTTTAGTAGCTTCAATCAAATCATTAGATGGATGAGGTTGAGGCATAGGATAGTAACAATGAATGCTAGGAGGATAGATGTATGGATTTTCACCACAACTATCAAGCTTTGTTTTATGCTTGCTTGTTTCAAATTTAGCCAAGATGACTCTTTCGTTTAAAAGATTAATTTCAGCATTTCGTTCAAGAAGAGTTCTTTTTAATTGATCATTTTCTTTTAAAGCTTCATTTAATTTTATGAAATACTTGGCTTCATTCTTTTTAAGTGCTGCGTTTATGGTGGTTAATTCCTTTTGGTTATATAAAATTAACCTATTAGCTTTATACACACCAAATAAACGAACTTTGCTAGTAGAAGAACACATATCCGGAACTGTCTCGTATGGAAGATCCAGGATGACTCTTTCAGCAGTAAGAGCCTTCTTGTAGTAACAATCTCTGGTATTTCGATTCCATTCCTCTTTCTTATTAGCATCACAAACTGCATCATTCAAATAAGCTCCACCTTTACCTATTGATGTCTGCTTAAGCTCCTCTTGTACCTCTTCAGTTCTTGGTTTTGGTAAACCGTCAGAATTGGTGCAAGAATCTGATCTCTCTTCTGGTTTCTCTGTTGAGTTTGAAGTGATCTTTGGAGTTAGATATGTCGCTTCATAGTACTCACAATGTTTGATATCCAAATCAATCACTTTTAGTTTGATTATCACCCCCATCAATTTGCAATACCAAAAGCCTCTATCTTGTTTAATCGACTTGCCGTGTGAGCTCCATTCTGATGGGAGAGAATCAAGCAATCTCAGAACTTGTTCATGATTTCCCAATTGGGCATCAAACTTCTTTATATTGCTTGCCACCAACAAATAATGATCAACAAAATCGGACATATATTCATTCTTTAAAGCTGCAAAATTATCAAACCAACATTGGGCAATTGTGACATTATGAGATTCGAAGGATTTAAACAATTCTGCAAAAGCCATTTTTATTTTGATTATTGCAACTAATACTCCCAAATATTTTTCCCAAAATTTGCAAAATAAATCTCCCCCGGGAAAAATATTATTTTTAAATGTCACGCTAGACAATCTTAGCAACTGGGGTTGCCGAAATTTTTATTCACCGAAATTATAGTTTCGAAGAGCTAGTTTCACGGTGAACTCTAGTTTCGTTGAGCCGACAGTAGTTTCGCTCGAAATTTCGGCAACAGTTTTGCTAGCCAAACGCCTAAAACAGCTTAGTTTCACCGACAAGTTTGCACGAAACAAGCTTGAGCTTGCGTTCAATGATACTTTCGGCAGCAATTTCACTTGTAAATCACCCACCAGCACAATGATACTAGTTTCGCAGGACAGCAGAAAACAACTTCAATAAGGATAACCCATGTAGTTTCGCTTGAAGAACTCGTAGTTTCCCTGGATGAACTAATAATTTCACTGAACGAAGTTGAAAAACTTATTCAACAGAAAATCATGTGAAATCATCAAAAACTCAATGGATTTGAGATCTGATGATTAACAGAGCTTCCCCAACCAACAACCAACAAAATTCAAGTAAACTCCACATCAAATACACATGAATTTGATCTAAAATTAATGAAAACTAGATATTGAACAAAAACAACCAAAACCTCAACTTCTCTCCCTAAAAATCTTCATATCTTCAATGAATTTGATCCAAAATGGTTGTGATACCAAATTGTTGACCCAGGGTGAACACACCTGAATCAAATCATGAAGAATTAGATTAAAATATGATAATCACAATCAAAACCCCTTTGATCTTCAATTAGATTGCAAAATATGTGTTTACAAATAATCCCTCAATCTATTGGTCATGCAACTATCAACTAACACTAATGACAATTAACCTATTTATAGTCCAGACTAATATTCACTAATTGCACTTAACCCCCTAGACGTAGGCTAATTAATGGAATTACATATAAAACATAAAAAAGACTCGAACAAAGTAAAATATATTTTTCTCACACAAAATATATTTATTACAATAAAACTCCTTGTCATATTAAACTTCAACATCTCGTGTCGGTTCTTTGTCTCCAATGTGTTGTGTTTGACTTTTGTGTTGACTTTGACCTTGACGTTACGTGTTGTTGACTTTGACTTTGTTGATAAAATAGACTATCTTGTACAGCTCCAACAAAGGACTTATGAATGGTGATAGATATATACAAAAATAAGGACACATAAATTTTGGAAATAAGATACGATTAAGTTTTAAGAAAAAGCTACTCAATGTTAAGCATCTCAATAGCTTATACCAGATAATTGAATCTTTGTTCATCAAAAGATTTGGTGAACTAATTAGCATATTGTTCATTTGTGTCAACCTTGATTACTTTGATTAATACCTTCTCAAAGTTATCTTTGTGAAGTCAGCTGGATCGGTAAACATCCGAGCATGTTCTTGATGGAAGGATAAACAACAGCAAACGCCAAGAGAAAATCAATAATACAAACTATAATTGATTGGTTTCATTGATAAAACCTAACGATTACGAGCTTGTTACAACATAAGAGTCAAGAGTCCTGGCAAGGGGAGATCGAGCATGATCTCCCCTCTCATCCAGCAACACCAAGGCTCGGGCAGACTTCCTCTCAATCCTTAATCTCTCTACACATTGAAACTGGTATATATAGGACTCGGCCCATATTAGATGCAACTGGGCCCATTCGTGCGATTGGACCATACATATGGTTCAATCGTACGACTGGACCATGCGTATGTTTCAATCGTACGACTGGACCATTCTTATGGTTCAGTCTTACAAGTGCCCCAATCGCATATCTCAGTCGCATGACTAGTCCATTAGCATGGCTCAGTGGTACGACTGAGTCTCATTCGCATATGCTCCTGCGAATGACCCAGTTTCATGTGTTTACAACATATCAGGTGTATTACATTAAGACTAGACTATTTGACAAGCGACGAACACACTATATATGACTATATATGCTCCAACAATCTCTAATCAAATGATACCTCATATTGATTTGTTTTGTCCTTGAGTGCTAAATAGGATTCTCTGTGATAGAGATCTACTATTGTTGTCTATATGAGTGGGAGTCTCCTTAAAGTTGAACCTATACTCTAGCATATGGTGATGAATCCAAAGCACTTCAGCATAGCATCTTGCAGCAGTAGTATTCAGCTTTTGTAGTTGATGTAGAGACATAGGATTGCTTCTTGTATTGTCATGAGACAATCCTTCCACCAAGAAACTGACATCCCCCTCATGTAGCCTTTACAGTCATATTACATCCACCATAGTCAGTATCTGTATATGCATACAAATTGAAATCAAAATTCTTTGGATACCAAAGGCCAAGTGTTCAGGCACCTTTCAAGATATCTTAAAATTCTCTTGACATTGATAAGGTGTTATTTCTTGGGGTTGGCTTGATATCTTGCACAAACACATGTGGCAAACATAATATCAAGCCTGCTATCTGTAAGGTATAAAAGACACCCAGTCATAGCCCTATAAAGGTGTTCATCCACACACTCCCCCACAATGCCAAGCCCAAGGAGTGGTTTCTTGCTATATATGTCGTAGCAACCTTACAATAAGTCATGTTGAATCTCTTCAGTATTTCTTGAACATACTTTGACTAACTTATGAAGATGCCATCTTCAACATGCTTCATTTGAATTCCTAGAAAAAAATTGAGTTCCCCCATGGCACTCATTTCAAATCTGTCACTCATTAGCTTCTCAAAGTCTTTGCAGAGCTTTGAATTAATAAATCAAAGATGATGGGATCTACATACACTTGAACTAGCATCAAGTCATTTCATGTTCCTTTGATAAAGAGAGTTCCATATATAGTACCTCTTCTATATCCATGCATGTAGAGATACTACGATAGAGTGTCATACCACTTCTTTGGTGCTTGATGCAACCCATATAGAGCCTTATCATGCCTACAAACATAACCAGGATGATCAGGATCTACAAAACTAGGTGGTTGTTTGACATATACCTCTTTATCAATCACCCCATAGAGAAAACCACACTTCACATCAAGTTGGTAGACCTCGAAGTTCTTGGATGCAGCAAAAGCTAAGAATACCCTAACAGCTTCTAGTCTTGCTAGAGGAGCAAAACATCTATGTAGGCAATTCTTTCTTCTTGTGTGTACCCTTGAACAACTAGTCTTGCCTTCTTTTTATGACAAGCCCTCTATCATCCTACTTATTCCTAAAAACCTATTTGGTTCCCATGGTAGTCTTCCCATGAGGAAGAGAACATAGGTTCTAAACCTTTCGCCTTTTGAATTAAAATAGCTCCTATTGCATAGCTTCAACCCAACTTCCATCCTTCATAGCATCAGCAATCTTCTTAGGCTCTATCTATGATAAGAAACAAGAGTGAAGACAAACATTTGCATCATTGGTTTGTCCTTTTGTTCTTACCCTTAAATCAACATCTGTAATGATGTTTGAGGTGGTATGAGACTTGTGGATCCTTAGCTGAGGGATCACAGCAAGTTGCTAAAAGAGATCTAAATTAGACAAATTTAGATCTAGCATTGAGGTTTCTCCAACAACATGAGCACACTTACCAAGTGAAACTTGGTCCAATGAGCGTGTGACATCATTGATGTTGTCTTCATTGAAGTGGTTGTCAGCATCAAGAAATTCTTGATCATTTTAACCACCACCATTATCTTCTACATTTGAAGTTTCTTTATGTGGTTATTGAGCCTCTGAGCTAGAATTTGAAGGCATCTCAGATGTATCAGCTGAATTTATTATTGTTATGCTAATAGAAAGTTCATTTGTAGAGTTAGTTACAAATGGAGCTCAAGTAGTGCTACTTGAGGGTCTTCTTAGCTCAAATCTTGGATTGGGATCACCTGTCGGTAAAATATGAGTAGACCCTGAAGTATTCTGACAAGATTTGTTAAGACAGATGGTAACTAAATGTAGATCAAATAGCCAACCAGAACGAGAACCATTTACACTAGGTGTGTGTCCATTGAAGGTCACATTGGCTGACTCCTCAACTATTCTGGTTCTAAGATTGTATACTTTATAAGCCTTAGCTTGGGAAGAGTATCCAATGAAGTGTCCATTATCTGATTTCTCAGCAAACCTTCGCAATTTGATCTTTGGTATTCAAGATGGTGTAAGGACATCCAAATGACCAGAGAAAACCAATGAAAGGTTTCCTCTTGTGCCAAAGTTCATAATGAGTCTTACCATGTGTCTTGACAACTAAAACTTTGTTCTAAACATAGTAGGCTGTGTTGAGGAGTACCAGGAGCACTGCATTATTTTGTAATACCCTTTTCATCACAACATGTGTTAATGATTTTGTTCTTGAATTCAGTTCCTTGATCACATCTTATGGTTTTGATCTTACGACTAGATTGAATCTTAATCCTTAAGATGAAGTTCTTGAGAATCTGAGGGGTCTCATCCTTAGTTCTAAGAAAGAAGACCAAAGTTAAACTTGTAAAGTCATCTATGATCACCAAACAATAAGAGGTCCTTCCTAGACTCATTACACTAGTGGGGCTAATGAGATCCATATGTAACAAGTGTATGGGGAGTAGTGATGGAGTTTCTTTCCGTTGGCTTGTGATTTACCTTATGTTCTTTGCCTTTTAGGCATGCAACACAATGGTCATCACTCGTAAACTCTCTGTTTGGCATTCTAGTTACCAAGTCATTCTTAATAAGTTTATTCATGTTTTTAAAGTTTACATAGCACATTCTTTTATGCCAGAGGAAACACTCTTCACTATTTTCTTTAGATAGAAAGCATGAAAGTTCTCCAAAGGGAGATATTTATTGCAAGTCCATCTTGTACATGTTCCCTTTCCTAGGGCTCTGAGTAGGATATGCACATGAGGAATGACTACCCTGGGCCTGAGAACAATGCACTCGTGCTCAGTAAACATCATGTTATTCTCTGATCACAAAATTAAGATACACTTAGAAAATTGTATCCAAGCTCCTTGACAAAGTTTAACTTCTCAATGTTGAGCTTACCATTTGTGACTGTGCCCCTTCCAGTAATCTAACCACCGGCATCTCCTTCAAAAGCAACTAGTCCTCCATTATTTTTTTAAACTTTTCAAATAGTGACCTATTGCCTGTCATGTGCCTGGAACAGCCACTATCAATGATCCATATATTCTTGTTTGTCTTTAGTTGTTTCTACACAAAAGAGATAATTAGTTACATTTGTAAACCCAAGCCTTATTTGTCTTGGATTCATCAAAATAATTTGAAGATAACGCAATAGTGATAGATCCTATAGTCATGTTTTGAAGATCTTTTGTTGCTGTTAATGGAGAACTTTCAGTCACTTGATCTTCGTTAACTTCCATACCACCATTGGATGCCTAGACTTGACCTTCAATACTTCAAAAAGTTTTAGTAACTTTGGATGTTTTGATGACTGTACCTTTAGAAGATCTTGCTAGCACTACAACAGGCTTTAGTGCTTCGAAAGTATTCCCTTCTTTCGAGACCAAATTTTCTTGTGAAGGCAATTTTCCACTTGCCTTCATCTTCATTTTGGAGCTTCCAAAAGGAAAAGTCTTTCCTTCCGAAGCTTGCTTCTTCTTGAAACTCATAGAAGTCTCTTTCTTGGTCATGTGAAGAGTCCATTTTGGGTTGTAAGTGTGGGGTTTTAACAAGTTTATCAAAGCTCATAAAACATTATATATATATATGAGAAACGCAGCGGAATGAGGTTTTAAAACATGTTAATAAGATGGTTATTAAGCCTATTTAAGAAGCAACCCCCAACCATGGATCAATTATACGAAAGTGCATACATAAAAGAACATAAGACGGTGAAAAGACAACCTTTGGAGCTGCTGGAAATCGAAATGGTTGAGAAAAGGATGAACTTGTGGCTGAATCTTCAAACTAGAAGACCTCAAGAAGGTTATACCCCAAGCCACAAACGAAGAACCTTTGATGCTAGGATCTTGCAACACCAATTTTCAGCTTAAAACCTTTTAAAAGCTGAAAGAAAATCCAGCCTTGAACCCCTTGAAAATCTCGTGAACAAGAAAGAGGAAGAGAGGATTTCTTTTGCACACACTTGAGAGAAATGAAAGGATTGCATGTATATTGCTTGTGGGTGTCAAATTGCTTAGATAAAGCAAGGTGGCTGGCCTCTAGGCAGCCCTTGGGCCGAGCATTTGCTGCCACCAATGGGTGGCATCCCTTTTGTTTTATTAAGCAATTGTTTTTTATAAGAATTACAAAATATAATATGTAACATTTACATATTATTTTGTACACCCAACTAGCATTAACATATGATCAATTAAAACTTAAGTTAATTAATTTGTAACATCTTATATGCAATTATATGGTTTCATTTTATAAATGTTAATTAACCATTAAGTAACAATTATAAAGTAATCTCTCAGAATTAATAAATAAACCCATCTTATTTATCAATTTCTTAAGTGCATCTATTTTTAGAAAACATTTTCTAAACCCTTTGGTGTTGATATTATTTAACTGATCAAATCAATAAATAAATATTGCAGGTGTTTGTATAGCCTGTTATTGGGTATGACCCGACTTGGATCATATCACACTAGCCACATCAATTTAATATGTATCTTGGGCAGATCGAATTCAACAATCTCCCACTTGCACAAGATTCATAGAACATTGATGCAAGCAGCAAATGACGCCTAGCAACGGTTTGCTACCCCTAATGTATATGACTAAGTGCCATTCAATAACATTATCCCTTTCAAGTACCTTACTTGAAAATGTTTTAGGTGAATCAATCATCTATCCTTTTGTTACAGATGTCATATTAATTCCAAGAGACACAGAATTGTCATTCTCCGATGATTTAATTTTAACAGGCCTTAGACATCTAACTCTCAACGAATAAGAGGAACAAATTCCATCTTGACTACATACGTCTCTCACAATCACCTCATATCATACATGAACTCAGCCTTATGAACTACCATTTTCATGACAGCAAAGAACTAAGTCAAAGTACAACACTTGGTGAATATCAGACCCAATATGTATCTCAGGTCTGAGGATTCAATGATATTCGCCTTTACTCAAAATCTCTTATGACTAAAGAAAGATTCCATGCAGAAATAATTGAGAGCGAGTCAGTCCAATATCTATATCCCATAGACATCAATGAACCTTTGGTAGCAACCTCTTGCTCTATATTCATACCTTCTGAATATCACCAATCCAAGTTCATTATAGTCTTACAATCATGGTTGTTCCCATAAGTATGATCGACTACGGACGTTTGAGAATAATTCATTTATTCACGCATTTAAACATGCTAAAATAGAAGAACAAATGAATTAAACCATACAATTAAGTTAAATAACATTAGTTCCAATATCCAAATACAACATCAAACCCAGTCACTAGAATATCTAAGTCCCATGGCACAAACATGACCTTCATGCTTTGCCCTTTCAAGGAGCTTTGTGAGTGGATCCGCAACGTTTTTATCAGTGTGGACTTTGCGAATACATATCTTTCCTTTTTCAACTTCATCCTTATGTAGTTGAATCTCCGTTCAATGTGCCGAGTCTTTTGATGAGCACGAGGTTCCTTTTTGAGCAATCGCACCTCGTTGTCACAAAATATCTCTAGGGGATCCTGAATGGTGGGGACTACCCCTATCGGCTATGAATTTCTTCAGCCATGCAGCTTCCTGTGCTGCCATTGAAGCGGCGACGTATTCTGACTCTGTAGTGGACAACGCTACGACTTCTTGCTTTGAGCTCTTCCAAGAAATAGCTCCCCCATTCAAATAAAGATGTACCCCGATTGAGATCGTGAATCATCTCGATCGGTTTGGAAACTCGCATCCGTGTAACCTTTTACAACGAGTTCCTCTTCACCAGACCCGTAGATCAAGAACATGTCCTTAGTCCTCCTTAGGTACTTCAGAATGTTCTTGACAGCCATCCAATGACTATCACTAGGATTTTGCTGGTATCTACTTGTCATGCTTAAAGCGCATGACACGTCTGGTCTAGTGCATATCATTGCATACATGATGGATCCTATAGCAGATGCATATGGGATTGCCTTCATTCTATTTTGCTCTTCCTTTGAGCTTGGACATTGAGTCATACTCAATATTGTCCCTCTCTTAATAGGTACAGTACCTTTCTTAGAGTTTTCCATCTTGAATCTTTTCAAGATTTTGTCAATGTATGCACTTTGATTCAAACCAATAGCCGTCTTGATCTATCCCTATAGATCTTATTCCCAGAATATAAGCGGCTTCACCCAGATCCTTGATGGAAAAACAACTTCCAAGCCAGGTTTTTAAACCTTCCATGGTTGGAATGTCGTTTTCCAAACAGTAGTATGTCATCAACATATATACTAGGAAGTTATTGTGCTCCCACTAGCCTTCTTATACACGCAAGCCTCATCAGTGTTTTAGATGAAGCCAAATTTTTTTACTTCATCATCAAAACGGTGATTCCAACTTCTTGATGCTTGTTTCAATCCATAGATTGATTTCATTAACTTGCATACTTTATTAGGATATTTTGGATTGACAAAACCTTCAGGCTGAACCATATAGACATCTTCCTCAAGATATCCATTTAGGAAAGCGGTTTTGACATCCATTTACCAAATCTCATAATCATAATGAGCTGCTATGGCAAACAATATCCTTATAGACTTAAGCATTGCAACAAGTGAGAAGGTCTCATCATAATCAATCCCTTGAGTTTGAGTGAAACCCTTTGCTACAAGTCTAGCTTTGTAAGTATCCAAGTTTCCATGCATATCGATTTTCTTCTTGAAAACCCACTTACTTCCAACTACTTTGGAATTATGAGATGGCTCAACAAGTTCCCAAACTTGATTGTCATACATGGATTGCATCTCAACGTTCATGGCCTCAAGCCATTTGTCACAATCCAAATTGGACACTGCATCATGATATGTGGCTGGTTCATCTGAGTCCACCACATAGCATCCATCCATGAAATATCCGTATCTTTCAGGTGGATTACTAGTTCTACCACTTCTGCGAACGTTTTGTGTGTATTGATCAATCGCTTGATCATCCTCAACATCCTCTTGTTGAGTGCTAGTTTCAACCAAACGTGCATCGGGCTGTGTTCTTGATCCTCCTCAAGATCCACTATTCTACTGCTAGTTCCTTCCATAAGGAACTTAGTTTCTAAGAACTCACCCTTTCTGGCAACAAAACTTATTGTTCCAGTGGATCATAGAAATAATATCCCATAGAATCTCTAGGATATCCAACAAAGATACACTTGGTGGATCGGACATCTAATTTGTTTGGGGTGGGAGTCTTAACATAAACCTCACAACCCCAGACCCTTAAGTATGATAGGGATGGAACTCTTCCATGCCATATCTCAAAAGGTGTCTTTTCCACCTTTTTGGTTGGGGCCATATTCAGAATACGGGCTGCGGAGAGCAAAGCGAAACCCCAAAATGATAGAGGTAATGTGCTTCTAGCCATCATAGATCGAACCATATCCAATAAGGTTCGATTCCTCCTCTCAGACACACCATTATGTTGTGGTGTTCCAGGTGGAGTGAGTTGTGAGACAATCCCATAGCTCCTAAGATGATCTTGAAAAACATCACTTAGGTATTCACCACCTCTATCGGTGCGGAGAATTTTAATTAACCTGTTGAGTTGATTTTCTACTTCATTCTTGAATATTTTGAACATTTCAAAAGCTTCATCTTTGTGCCTTAATAAGTACACATACCCATAGAGACTATAATCGTCGATA
>CM046442.1:93232510-93384324 GCA_025506515.1 Flaveria trinervia
TGTTAATTTGGATAACAATTTAAAAAGTTTATGATAAAGTCAGGTTCAAACATGTCTAATTCTAAACCCTAAAAGACCAGACAAGGTAACCATCACATGCACCATGTCTTAATCCAAATAAACAAAAGGTTAAAGATGCTAAAAATGTTTAAACCATAAATTTTGTTAAAAAAGCTAAAAAATCTACACAAGAAGTGTCAAAACCTAAACAACCTAAAGTTACACATGTGTCACATACTTCCCCGGAGAAACCATTCCACCAACATGTTGAAAGTAGATCATGCTACAACTGTGGAAAGTATGGACACATCACTTCTCATTTTCCTTACTATCAGACACCAAGGAAGAAAGTTGAACTTCATGACAGTAAACCAAGTTCATCGAAACGGAGCTCTATTACTCCACCAAAAGGATTAGTGAACATAAAGTTCAAACTGTAAGCCAGTCATCTGTTTATCACAAACATGCCTTACACTGGGTCTGATAATGAGAACAAGAAGAAAACAGATCTGCCCTCACGTTTTAATGGACAGTGCGTAGAATTTATGATGTGTGATGTCACTGGGTTACCCAAGGCAGTTAAGGCTTGGGTCCCTAACCTAAACTTATCATTTCCTTCAAATGTGCAGGGTGCCGCTATAGTGCTTTTTCAAATTCCTGGATTGTTGATAGCGGAGCATTAAGGCACATGACTAGGAACTTGTCTCTCCTTTCAAACTTCAAACAAATTAAAGGAGGACACATTTCCGTTTGCTGGAAATAAAGGAGGATACATCAAAGCTCAAGGAGAAGTGGGAAACCAAAAATTGAAGTTTTATAAGGTAAACTATGTTGAACAACTTCAAAATAACTTATTTTCGGTATCCCAAATCTGTGAGAAAGGCTTTAAGGTGGTCTTTGACAACAAGAAGTGTTATGTGTTGAAGAAGGATTATGTAATCCCGAAAGACCAAGTCCTGATGTCAGCTTCAGGATATAATGATTCATATGTCTTGGATCTATCAAACGCCTCCACAACTGATCATGGAGTACAATGCTTCTTGTCAAAGGAAACAAAGAAAGACTCAATCTTCTGGCATAGGATAACGGGACACATAAATCCCCGGAAGATGAACATTTGATCCAGAATTATTTAGTGCATGACGTAAACGTTAAGAACTTCTAACTATCGGATTTCCATGTCGCTTGTAAGAAAGAAAAACAGACCAAGAAGGCTCATCAGGCTAAGAAAGTTAACTCGATTGAGTTGCCTCTTGAGCTTCTACACATGAATCTGTTTGGTCCAGTCAGTACGAGGAGCATTATTGGCGACTTGTACTGCTATGTAGTTACGGATGATTACTCTAAGATTCTCTTAGGTGATGTTTTTCAAATCCAAATCAGAGACATTTGAATCAATCAAAGAGCTGGTAACTACACTGGAGTCGCTCTACAAGATGAAGGTACCAGAAGTTCGCTCAAACAATGGTACCAAGTTCAAGAACCAATGGATGGAGGCATTTGCAAAGAAAAATGAATTATGCACCAGTTCACATCTGCCTACACTCCTCAAATGAACAGCGTTGCTCAGAGAAAGAATCACAGCTTGATAGAGAAAGCCCAGACGATGCTAGCAGACTCGAAACTGCACATTCAACTCTGGAGAGAGGTAGTTGCCAATGCATGTTACTGCCTAAATCGAGTCCTGGTGGTCAAGCATCATGGTGAAACGTGTTACGAGTTACTACAACGACGTAAACCTAATCTAGAGTACCTCGAACCATTTGGAGCACCATGTACTGTTCTGAAGAAAGCTCAGTTAGGGAAGCTCAGCGAGAAGGCTGAAGAAGGAATCTTTCTAGTATACAACATACCGAATAAGAGAGTTTACAACAACTCAACGAGTCAGGTAGAAGTGTGGTGTAACGTTGATGTTTAGAGATGCACCACCCCCTTGGCAGGCAAAAGACCCGCATTCTTCTTCGATTATGATGGATTCTTTAAGTCCTTCAACATTCTTCACTCCTCTCCTGAAGATGTCTTGGCAACCAAAATGATGTATGATGTCTTAAAGACACCGTCACAAGACTCAACACCATTAGGTTCACAAGTTGACTCTTCCTGAGATGATGAAGACGTGGAGATGAATCAGGTGGATGAGGAGGAACAAGTTCCTTCTTCTTCAAGTACACAAACATCTGATGTTGATGCCTCTAACACTTCGGAACCTCACACTCCTACTGCCTCAGATACCGAACCTGCATTTCACAATCTGGATCATGAGGTAGTAGTACCCACCACTCTTGGATCACGCTTAAATGTTTATCATCCTCTGGACAATGTCCTCAGACAAGAAGTTAGCTATACTCAGCTGATTATGCCTCGGTAATGGAAAAGGGATATCTTCATAATGGTGTGTATCGATGTTTTGTGTCATTTGAGCCAAAATATGTGAGGGAAGCCCTAAACGACAAGGCATGGGTGAGTGCCATGCTAGAAGAACATCTTCAGTTCAAGAAGTTAGGTGTGTGGACACTGGTGGATAGACCTAAAGGTGCTAAGGTCATCGGCACCAAATGGGTCTTGAAATGCGTGAAAGATGACCACGGGGTCATAATCAGAAACAAGGCTCGACTTGTAGTTCAAGGATTTCGACAATTTGAGGGGATTGATTACAATGAAGTTTTTACAGCTGTGGCGAGAATGGAAGCAATCCGTATTTTCCTAGCCTATTGATCTTACATGAAGATTAAAGTATATCAACTAGATGTAAAGAGTGCGTTTCTTCATGCTGAAATTCGGGAGACAGTGTATGTCAGTCAACCCGAAGGATTTGAGGATCCATATCATGAGGATAGAGTTTATAACTATACAAGGCTCTCTATGGGCTCCATCAAGCCCCAAGAGCAGGGTATGAAAAACTCTCCACTCACCTTGCGAAAGACAGATTTCGCAGAGGTGTGATTGACTGTGCACTGTTCATCAAAGAAAATGATGGTGAATATATATATATATATATATATATATATATATATATAGACTTATTGCTCGTTCAAATTTATGTGATGATATAATCTTCTGTTCCATAAATGAAAAACTATGTACAGGATTTGAAGCAGTTATATATATATATATATATATATATATATATATATATATATATATATATATATATATATATATATAATATATATATATGTTGACTTATTGCTCATTCAAATTTATGTTGATGATGTAATCTTCTGTTCCAAAAATGAAAAACTATGTAAAGAATTTGAAGCAGTTATGAAAGCTGGGTTTGAGATGAGTGCCATGGGAGAGATGAAGTTCTTTCTCGGGTTACAGGTGGATGAGACACCAAAGGGCATATTTCTACATTATACCAAGTATGTAGGTGATATTCTAAGTCGGTTTGATCTGGAGAATGCTTCCTCAGCTGGGACTCCTCTTGCTACAAACCATGACGTAGCACCCGACAAAAATGGTGATCTGGTCGATGTCACTATGTACCGAGGAATGATTGGATCCATCATGGACCTCACTGCCTCAAGACCTGATATCATGTACGTGACGTGTCTCTACTCTAGATATCAGGAAAAACCAAAAGTCAACCATCTTATAGGCGTCAAAAGGATATTTCGTTATCTGAAGGGTACTTCAACACTTGGATTGTGGTATCCTCAAGACGATGACTTTGAGCTTACAACGTACAGTGACTTGGATTGTGGTGGCTGCAATATGAACTAGAAGTCAACTTCAGCAGGTCGTCAATTCTTTAGGAGAAGATTAGTCACCTGACAGTGTAAGAAGCATACATCAGTTGCTCTGTTAACTTGTGAAACTGAATACGTTGCTGCTGCAAGCTGTAGTTCACAAATCATCTAGATTCAATAGCAAATGTGAGACTACGGTTTGAAATTTTCTAACACTCCTATATTTGTCGATAATTCAGCTGCTATAGATGTAACTAAAAATCTGGTCGAACATCCTATTACCAAACACATCGGTATTAAATATCATTTTATACGTGATTGTTTTGAAAAGAGTTTAATCAATTTTGTTAAAATTAACACGGATTTTCAACGCGCTCACCTCTACACAAAAGCTTTTGATAAACCACGTTTTTTTTATCTGTTTGATGTCAACAGTGTTAAAAAGAAAAGTGAAGTGATTTCAGATCATGATAGTGCTTAGTCTGACAAGTAGACTTATTTCCTATTTTTATTTTATTTCTTCACCTATTAATATTCTAAACTCAAAAATGTTTTTGTTTTAGAATCTTAAGGGGAGAATAGGTCAAATTATGTTAAATTAGTTATTTTAATTTCACTACTAAAAAATGAGGGAGGAGGACAGTCTAGCTAATAGAAATGAGATTGTATCTGTGATACTGATTCAATGTCTATGGAATATGATATTACACAGGAACAAAGTGCTTGGGCCTTTAAAAGAACGAATTTGTTTAAGATGCAAAATTCGAAGTATAAGTCTGAGAAGTCTAAGTAAAAATAAAAGGAAAAACGATAGTAAAACTATCTGCTACAAAGGTAACATGAAGAAAGTAGACCTAGAGGTTGCTAGACCACTAGATGATGTCTCGGTAGATTCAACACAATAAATAAGTAGACCTCGTTGGTGATTTCAAGTTCAAAATAAGTTGTTCAACAACTGTGGGTTATCATCTTATCCCTGGTTAACACAATCAACAAAGTTCCAATAAGGGGTGACGAGCAAAATAAACACCACAAATGTGTGCGTATGACCATAAAATGAGCAAAGCACATGAAAATTTCAAAAAGCAATCAAGCTAATAACCTATGCTGTTTGTGAGTTCTATGCAAAAAGAATACAATTGCTCAAACAAAAAGATAGGTTGTGTGCCTCTCTGCTGTGCGGTGGCACGGACCTGAGAATAAGCTCAACCTAAATATTCTAGAATTTATTATTGTTGGTGCCTCTCTGTTGTGCGGTGGCACTGACCTGAGGCTTAGCATATCTTTGAAAGCTATAGAATAGTTTCGTCCTAAATACTACCCGTAGACCACTCAAAAATCTCCTGAGGAACGTCGATTACCATATAAGCATGGGATCCATAAATGCTTGTTGAAATAACTAAATCTTAAATCATCACCAATGTGTGTCAAAAATCTGTGTATGGATTTAAGAGGACAAGCATACTGAAAATCATCGTGAGATGCAACTCTCGAAAGCCAAAATCGCTCTGTGCATCTTGTAGTTCTAGTATGATTTCCTAAACTTGCTAATGACTCTAGATGAAAACAACAATATAGCATCAAAAGGCTTTGGTAAAATGTCCCAAATGATTTGATGAACCTATACGATTCCATATTGAATCGCTTCAGTTATGATCAAAGTAACTAGACTCTATACTGTCCGGGAAGAAAAATCTGGTAGATATTTACTTAGGATTTCAACCTCAGACAAAATTACAAAAATATGTTTTAGTTTTGTTTTATTTCTAGTTGTTTAATTCAGTCAATTTTAGTTAACTTGGTCATTTAATGTCAGACTACACATCGGAAGTTAATCTGGGAATCACTCAATAAAAGGTCACGTCTGAGGTGACCAATGGGTTTTTCAAATGTAAAAAGGCCACGTCTGAGCTGACCAATGGGTTTTTCAAATATAAAAGGGCCACGTCTGAGCTGACCAATGGGTTTTTCAAATGTAAAAGGGTCATGTCTGAGGTGACAAAGTTTTGTTGTTAAAAAGATCACCTTTGAGGTGATCAATAGTTTTCTAAGTTTAAATAGTCATGTTTAAGATGATAAATGGTTAAAATGTCTCAATCAATAAGTAAAAGGGCTGAAATAAGAATAGTCATAAGGTCAACCTCATAAGCATGATCCAATCGTACGATTGGACCATGAGTATGGACCAGTCGTCCGATTGGACAATGCGTATGAGCCCAATCGCAAGACTAACCCACACGTATGGACCAAATGTGCGATTGGGCCATAAGCATGTGTCAATTCACATGATTGGATCATAAGGATGAACCAATCACATGAATGGAGGTGACTGAATGAGACAGTCGCACGACTGAAGGTGACAGACTGTGCCAGTCCTATGACTAAGCCCCAATCGCACCACTCAAGAGTGCGAATATGGTCAGTCGCACGACCGGAGGAAACCCTAGTATAAATAGAGGGGGAGTCGGTCAAAGTCGGTCATCACCTGCAAATCACCCCAAATCGCACGATTGTATCGTTACACTGGAAAAATCTTGACTTACCATTATAGACCGATTACTATTGCTAGTAACGATCTCGCTTGATTATAAAGGTAATGTGCGGTATCATCCACTCAAAGAATCATCGAATCGTGCCCTAATCCGACGCGATTTAGCCCTAAACGGAACCAAAAATGAACTCTTTAAATAACCATTCAAACTAAGTATATAGCAAAATTAAAATATGTTAGAGGTTAATGGGAACGATTGCGAGTCTAACGAGCCAAACCACAACATCTAAAATTAAGTTTTGCTCAACATTCAAATTTGAATGGAAACATAGACTGTCCTGCGAATGGGCTTACTCATGAACTTCAATCGCATGACTGAGCTGGACGATTAGCACAATCGCACGACTATCCCATGCGATTGAGTTTAGTCGCACGACTGTTTGAACCGCATGGGAAAGCATCCGACTAAGTCTAGTTGCTTGCTCAATCGCACGATTGAGGTCAATCGCACGCCACAGGCTTAGTCACATTGTCCATTCGCACGACAGAACAAAAGGATTTATGTCCAATAAATTCACCGTTCCTTTCAGATACACACACTCTAATATTTATCTTTCTTGTGTTATAGCAGCATGGCAAGTCGGTGGACGATGAGCACCAAGCACAACATATGTGCTCATCTAGACTTGACCTCCCGAAACGCATCTGAGTTCGCGGGCATTATTTCATTCCTCCGGAGATCGAGGATATTTAGAGCTATCTCTGCCCTGTGCACACCATACAGGTCGATACAACATGCTTTCTCGGAAAACGCTGTTGTAGATAGGTCCTCAGAGCCCTATCAGATTCGAAGTTCTATCTTTGGGCAGGCCATCAACATCAGTGAGGAGGACCTAAGGACTGTTTTAGAGTTGGGAGACGATAGCGATTGCCCCACCAGATTACATCCGCTAACAGTTTGTGGATACTTTCTTTGGGCTAAGTACTCAGGGGACATCAACGCAGTTGTGCTTAACAAGAGCAACTTGTGCCCCCAATTTAAGTACATAGCCCATGTACTACTAAGATGTATAGCCTCGAGGAACGGAGGTTTCGACAGGCTTTCTGATCAGATCTAGAATGCCTATGTGGCTCTGGTTCTGAATCATCCTTTCAGCTTTTCAAGGATGATCTTCACCTACTTGGTGGAGAACATAGAGGCCAAAGGCAAGGAAGGCTTCTGCATGTACCCTCGCTTCATATAGATGGTTATCGACCAGAAGCTTCCTTCGCTGCCTAAAGAGAGAGCGGACGCAATTACCCTAGAGGTGACGGATGATACCACCCTAAGAAGGATAAGGGTATACCGAGGAAGAAGGTGAAGCCCCCGGTAAGGAGGTTATTTGGGCATCTGGCCCGAGAGGACTACATGGCGCCAGCAAAGAGGAAGTGGTGTCACCAAGATAGTGACTCTAACTCTGGGCCGATTGTGCTCCCATCCAATGACTTTGATGATGATGATAGTGGTGATGGTGGATATACTGGCCCACTCACATTAGGGCCACTACCACATATGCTACATCTCCACCATCCACTCACGGAGGTTCCAATATGGCAGGATTCCATTAGGAATTCCGTCCTGATGAGGAGGAGGAGACTGATGAGGAGTCGTTAGTTTGGATGGTGGGCAGCAGGGTGATTGCCACCGAGAGAGGGATTAAGGCGGTAGGTGGACCCCAAGGTGAGTCTAGGGAGGCTACTACTGATCCATCTTACACCCCAGACCCACCAGTAGAAAAAGGGGAGCCATTGTATCCAAGGGCTCGAGGAGAAAGAGAATGGCCCAACCCTACGGCAAGAAGGGGAGGAGGCCAAGGTTCACATTGACCACCACCACCACCATAACTACCACCACTACTACCACACCACCCACCACTACTACCATACCCTCCACCACTACAACTATAACACCCACCACCACTACCACAATCCCTTCCACCACCACTACAGCCTACCCTTCACCACCCACTCATATACCACCACCCATATTCACTGCTGCCACCATTGCCACCACTACCACCACCAGTCACCAAGCCAGACCATCATCCCACCCCACATCACCACTAGATCATCTTTGCCCCCATTAGGGTAGAGGAACAACTGTCAGCACTTAACCATATGGTGCTGAAGCTGTAGGCTGCTGATGAGGAGAGAGCTGCCCAACTATGTCAGCTTGCATAGCTTAATGCTACCCAAGCACAACAGATCTCACAGCAAGCTCAACAAATTAATCAAATCCAAGAGCAAAATGACCAATCGGCTAAGAGGATTGGGGAGTTGGAGGCTACAAACAAGACCATCATGCTCAAGCTCAAAGGATCAAAGGATGAGCCACTCAAGATAAGAGAAGGAGATGATGATGATAATGATGAAGAAGATGACGATAGTGATGGTGATGAGGCTAGTGATGATGAAGAGACAAGGGAAAGGAAGAATGATGATGATGATGATGAAGAACGAGATGCAGCTGCATCTACCTCAGCTCAGGGTCAAGAGATACACACAAAGAGAATTCAGGACCAAGGATCCTCATCTCTGCCCCACCTACTAACGTGCCTCCTATTCAGGGAAAAGGTAATGATTAGATATTTATGTACTTGAAAAATTTTGTACTTGAATCGTGTATTAATATTATGTAATTAATGTTTATACATCTTTATGAAATGTGTGATTGTCTTAATTACTTACTAACAATTGATGTGTTACATGCTTAACTCAAGCAGATCAATCATCTCAGCAAGATGAGTATGATATTACTCCCCTTCAGCATATCAAGTCTCAACTTACAATGATTCTTGATTTGCAAGGGATAGTCAGAAGGTCTGTAAGCTATGCTCCTGAAGAAGGAGAAATCATTGATGACCTTACTCATGAACAGCTTGGTGAGATGTTCCGGCTCAACCCGAACGAGATTGTCAAGGACGCTTCTACTGTTGAAGTTACAAGTGATGATGAGCTCAATGACATAGATGAAATCAAGATCGAGGACATCACGGCTGACCATTATCTAGAGTATGCTGACAGAGTGGGAAATGTAGTCCCCAATTTGGATGATACTCTTGTCAGTGATACGATTGAATAACTGGATCATATAAAGCAAGAGTCTGAGAAGAATAAGGCTCAAGCCTAAGCCTCAAACACTGATGTCAACATGAAAAAGATTGAATGAGTGGCCTCTTTTGCTGAGATCCGAGCCATGCGCACTACACAAAAGCCTAATGTCTACACCAAGATGTACAAAGTCAAGAAATACTTAAAGGTGTCGGGCAAAATCATCACATGGGCTTATTTTGAGGATCTAAATGTGTATGCCATGAAGAGAGAAATGGGCGTAGAGTACTTTAGATTCCCACATGATGTAAAGACTCTACGTGGTTTTGAGCTCAATCAGCTGGCACGTCAAAAGTTGCTATATGCTAATCAAAAGAAAATGTCGGGCTTGTTTGAGGTTACTTTAAGGAAAGAGTACCACACCTAGTGGGTTAACTTTAGACCTAAACAACCGACGAGGTACATCAGACGGTCTGAAGTTGATTCCATTACTGGAAAGCCTAAGATATTGCTGAAGTGGAGTCCTCCATGCACAATGTCAAGAATCCCTCTAAGGGAAATGCCACAGGACTTCACTCCACACTTCAAGTGGTGGTACTACGATTGGAGAACAGGTGAAGCGGTCATAGTCTTACAGAATGAGAGCCAAATGGATACTATCCTGGTATTTGACCATATGTGGCTGACCAACTTGTCTACTGATGATGTTTATACAAGTGGCCACTATTCTATGATTCACAAGACATTGTATAAGCCGTCCAGTTTCAGAATGTGATAAGGCTCTGTTTTGTATTTGAGATACATGCCAGAGCTACAAGAGAGGAGAATTACAAGAAGTTTGAAGAGCTAATGAAGAATGTTTGAGAATGATGTAAACTATGTCCAAGGGGGAGTTTGTAGATACATGTGTACCTAGTTTAGGAGCTTAATGTAAAATGTCTTTCATGTCTTACATATATGTAATTGAATGGGTATGAATGAAATACAATGTGCGGTTGATACATATAATGTTTAATATTTCATTGTTTATTGTGCGATAACGCATATTGTGTTGGATTCTGTGTGCCCAAGACACTTAGAATATTGATGTGGTTAGTACGTTATGATCCAAGTCGGGTTATACCCAATAACAAGCTTGGCAAACACCAATTTATATTTAATTGATGATATGATCATGCAATTAAATATTTACACCAATTTAGAAAATGGGTTTTCTAAATAAATTGCATATGAGATGGAACAAATTGTTAGGATAATTTGTTGATGAGTTTGCTGTTATTCTTGTCATTTAAAGGGGTTTAAATAACAACTTATAACACATGAGTGTACTTTAATTAAAATTGTTTAATTAAAGAGCACATATGTCACATTTTATTTTGGTCTAGAAAGTAACCTTTTATTGTGTGACATATGACAAGTAACAATGTGTAATGTGTTATAATTTTAAGAGGGAAATGGGTTTTGAATTCCTTTTGTCTTGGCCGCCCCTTGCTTGGGATTGGACCAATTTTCCTCTTGAAAATTGACAACACTTTTATACATACACACACTCAATGCTCTCAATGATTCATTTATGCAATTTTTACCAAAACACAATCTCTCTCCCTCTCTCTCTAAACCTTACGGATTTTTCAGCAGAAAGGGAGGTTTCATTTGGCCTTTGGTGGTGTTATTCTTCCTAACTAGAAGGTGGGTTGCATACAAGCTTGGGTATACTAGCTTGAGGATCTCCTCTTCTTGGAGTCTTGGCCGATTTTGACATCTCCATCTCCATCAAACCCACGGTTTTTGGCAGCCCTTTTTGGAGTGTTATTATCCACTGCTGAAAGGTAGTTTTGGCAGCTTCATAATGGTTGTCTATTATGGATGTTTTATGTGTTCATAGCTTGTTTAATCCACATAAATGATCCTTATTGTTATGGGTTTGTTTATTTGTATATTAATCATCATAAAACATGGATTTTCAGATCTAAAATCATGTTTTAAATACATATTTATCCGCTGCGTTTTTCTGAAATACCAAGAGGATAAAACGGGTTTTATCTTCAAATAAACTCAACAATGGCATCAAGAGCCGGTTATGTGGATGACTTGCTTGTTTTATCTTTTGAAATTGGTTTTAAAAGATGATATTAGACATGTTATAGGCTGATTTTGGGCTGTTATAGTTTATATGAATGATTCCCCAAACTTTCAAGGTCATATCACACATGCTAGTGATTAGACCTTGAAAGAAACATATTATGAATGTTGGTTGTTTGGACAATGATTAAAACCCAAAATTTCAGTTTATGTTGGCTGAAATTTGGGGTTTTAAATGGGGTTTTCATTATATGAATAGATGATATGATCATTGGTTGTTTAGTGCATAACCTAGCTTGTGGCCTTGTGTTGTTTTGGATGATTCTAGTGGTTGTTTTATTCATTCAATTTGGTTGTAATATTTGTGTTTATTCATTGGGTTGTAATTATTCATTCATTTGGTTATGTAATAATAGATTAGGTTCATTTCCTTTACTAGAAAAATGTATTAGGATACAATTTTGTAAAAGGAAGATGTACAAGATCAAGACCCTAAGATGGACACAAAGACACAAGAAACATGGAGCATTTGGATGCGGTTTCTAGTGGGAGGTTCTTGGAACCTTTATGATATGTTTGACCCTTAGAAAGACCAAAGACAACACTTGTGATGGCAAACAAGTGTTGTCAACATAAGGGCTATGGTTATGCACATATGATTGTTTATGTTTTATGCTTGGTTGATTGTTTATTGTTTGATTGTTTGGTTGATGTTTTGACATGCATAACAAACTCATTAATAATCATAACAATCTGAAAATTGATGGTTCTTTAAAGTTAATAAAAGTTATTAAAATGGTTTAATGATTTTAAAGATTAAAATTGGTTTTAATCTAAGAACCATAGGGTACCTTGTATTTGAAAGCATACAA
This sequence comes from Flaveria trinervia, assembly GCA_025506515.1. Lineage (NCBI taxonomy): Eukaryota > Viridiplantae > Streptophyta > Magnoliopsida > Asterales > Asteraceae > Flaveria > Flaveria trinervia. Next base: position 93,244,738 of record CM046442.1, read on the forward strand.
ATACAAGTACATAGAGTTTTCTAAACTAGAATTAAGAAATCTCTAAAATTTTAAAAACGAGATCAACACCGTCCTTTTACACAACACTTGAGTCACTTGGGAACTCTTAGTGGGATAAAGGTCACCCAACCATTTTGAGGGAACTTGTGATTTGAGGTGAGAATGCCTTACTTATGGGATAAAGGTCACCTAACCATTTGTTTTGGCAAACTCACACATGGGTGTAAGTAGGATGTCTTGATTTGCAAACCATGTTAAATGGATCACCTACAATATGGTTTCCAAATGGTGTTGATGGGATTAACATGCCGACTTTACATATGATGTTCAATAAGTCGATCCCATACCTCTAGAAGTTGCAAATGGTTGCAATCGTCAATCGTTGACCACCTTATTAATTTAAATCGTGGGATAAAGGTCACCTAACCACAATTTAAATGTAATGTTGGGTTCTAGATTTTAATATAAAATTGACCTTAAAAGGCATTAAATATTAAAATTAGCAATATCGAAAATACTAAAATTGATCTTTGTTAAAATTTTGTAGATGGCCACCAATAATGAAAATCACGATAACTCGTCCGCATCAAACCAATCACTACGAGCGATCCTCCAAAAGGAACGTCTAAATCACAACACTTCATCGATTGGTATCGAAACTTGAGAATCGTTCTCAAGCAAGAGAGAAGATCGTACGTTTTAGACGACCCTATCCCTGATCAACCTAGCGAGGATGATGAGGAGGCCTTGAATGATTGGCTAAAGTACACTGAGGACTCCGTCCAAGTGTCTTGTCTCATGCTAGCAAGCATGACTCCGGATCTCCAAAAGGAGTATGAACATCACGGAGCTTACGACATGATAACCCAGCTGAAGGAAACGTTCCAACAGGAAGCAAGGGTTGAGCGGTTCGAAACGGTTCGAGCGCTCCATGCATGTCGTATGGACGACAACCAATCTGTTTCATCTTATGTACTTAAGATGAAAAGTCATATTGACCGCCTCGAGAGGCTAAACTGCCCCGTCTCGAAGGAGTTGGCCACGGATTTGATCCTAAATGGCCTAACCAAGAAGTTCGAGACATTCGTGTTGAACTACAACATGAATGCATGGGACAAAAGCATTGGTGAACTTCACTCAATGCTCAAAACGGCCGAGGCGGCCATGGGTAAAAGGGTTTTACCCGTTCTCACCATCAATGAAGGTGGGAACAACAAAAGGCCTCATCCCGCACCCAAGGCAAAGGTTGCCAAGGGTAAGGGACATACGTGGGGAAAGGGGAAAAGGGTGGTAAGGGTACCACCCAAACACAAGAGAAGAAGCAAAAGGTTGCTACAAATGACCCATGCTTCAAGTGTGGGGAGATAGGACATTGGGCAAGGAATTGTCCTGTCCATCTCCAAGAGTTGAAAGCAAAGAGGGATGCCGGGCAGACCTCAGGTACAATATACATGATACATATTGATCTTAATGTTACATCTTCAAACACATGGGTATTAGATACCGGATGTGGAACTCATATTTGCAATTTGTTGCAGGGGTTCACAAGAAGTAGGGACTTCAAGAAAGGGGATGTTAGCCTCTTCATGGGCAATGGAACTAAAGTCTTAGTTGAAGCTCGTGGGGACTACATCCTAAGACTTCCAAGTGGTTTGGAAGTTATTTTGAAGAATGTTTTGTATGCTCCTAGTTTGACTAGGAACATTATTTCTGTATCTCAATTAAGACATTATGATTATGTATTATCTTTTATTGAAAATGATATTCATGTTTCTTTAAATGGTATGTTCTATTTTAAAGCTATTCCAATTAATGGTATTTATGAATTGGTTCATGAAAATACTTTAAATAGTTCATTGTACCAAACTAACACCAAGAAACTCAAGTTGGACTTAAGTGACACCTATCTTTGGCATTGTCGTCTTGGTCATATAAACAAGAAACGTTTACAAACACTTCAAAAGAATGGTCTTTTAAAAACAAATGAATGTGATTCATTTGATGTTTGTGAGTCTTGTTTACAAGGTAAGATGACTAAGGCACCCTTTAGTGGAACTACCGAAAGGGCAAAAGATTTATTAGGAATCATACATTCGGATGTATGTGGTCCTTTTAAGCCAATGACTAGGAATGGTGAAAGATACTTCATTACCTTTACCGACGATTATAGTCGCTATGGGTATGTGTACTTGTTAAGGCACAAAGACGAAGCTTTTGAAATGTTCAAAATCTTCAAAAATGAAGTAGAAAATCAACTCAACAAGTCAATTAAAATTCTTCGTACGGATAGGGGAGGTGAATACCTAAGTGATGCCTTTCAAAATCATCTTAGGAGTTGTGGGATTGTCTCACAACTCACTCCACCTGGAACACCACAACATAATGGTGTGTCTGAGAGGAGGAATCGAACCTTATTAGATATGGTCCGATCTATAATGGCTAGAAGCACATTACCTCTATCATTTTGGGGTTTCGCTCTGCTCTCCGCGGCCCGTATTCTAAATATGGCCCCAACCAAAAAGGTAGAAAGGACACCTTTTGAGATATGGCATGGAAGAGTTCCATCCCTATCGTACTTAAGGGTTTGGGGATGTGAGGCTTATGTTAAGACTCCCGCCCTAAACAATTGGATGTCCGATCCACCAAGTGTATCTTTATTGGATATCCTAGAGATTCTATGGGATATTATTTCTATGATCCAATGGAACAAAAGGTGTTTGTTGCCAGAAAGGGTGAGTTCTTAGAAGCAAAGTTCCTTATGGAAGGAGCTAGCAGTAGAACAGTGGATCTTGAGGAAGATCAAGAACCACAGCCCAATGCACGTTTGGTTGAAACTAGCACTCAACATGAGGATGTTGAGGATGATCAAGTGGTTGATCAATACACACAACACGTTCGCAGAAGTGGTAGAACTAGTAATCCACCTGAAAGATATGGATTTTTCATGGATGGATGCTATGTGATAGATTCTGATGAACCAACCACATACCATGATGCAATGTCCAACACGGATTGTGACAAATGGCTTGAAGCCATGAACGTTGAGATGCAATCCATGTATGACAATCAAGTATGGGACTTGGTTGTACCACCTCTTAACTCCAAGATAGTTGGAAGTAAGTGGGTTTTCAAGAAGAAAACCGATATGCATGGAAACTTGGATACTTATAAAGCTAGACTTGTAGCAAAGGGTTTCACTCAAACTCAAGGGGTTGATTATGATGAAACCTTCTCACCTGTTGCGATGCTGAAGTCTATAAGGATATTGTTTGCCATAGCTGCTCATTATGATTATGAGATTTGGCAAATGGATGTCAAAACCGCTTTCCTAAATGGATATCTTGAGGAAGATGTCTATATGGTTCAGCCTGAAGGTTTTGTCGATCCAATACATCCTAATAAAGTATGCAAGTTAAAGAAATCAATCTATGGATTGAAACAAGCATCGAGAAGCTGGAATCACCGTTTTGATGAGGAAGTAAAGAAATTTGGTTTCATCAAAAACGCTGATGAGGCTTGTGTGTATAAGAAGGCTAGTGGGAGCACAATAACTTTCCTAGTATTGTATGTTGATGACATACTACTATTTGGAAATGACATTCCAACCTTGGAAGGTGTAAAAACCTGGCTTGGAAGTTGTTTTTCCATTAAGGATCTTGGTGAAGCCGCCTATATTCTGGGAATAAAGATCTATAGGGATAGATCAAGGCGGTTGATTGGTTTGAATCAAAGTGCATATATTGATAAAATCTTGAAAAGGTTCAAGATGGAGAATTCTAAGAAAGGTACCGTACCTATTCAAAGAGGAACCATATGAGTACGACTCAATGTCCAAGCTCAAAGGAAGAGCAAGATAAAATGAAGGCAATCCCATACGCATCTGCTATAGGATCCATCATGTATGCAATGATATGCACTCGACCGGACGTGTCATGCGCCTTAAGCATGACAAGCCGTTACCAGCAGAATCCTGGAAACAGTCATTGGATGGCTGTTAAGAACATACTTAAGTACCTAAGGAGGACAAGAGATATGTTCCTGATCTATGGATCTGGTGACGAGGAACTCGTTGTAAAAGGTTACACGGATGCAAGTTTCCAAACCGATCGTGACGATTCACGATCACAATCGGGATACATTTTCATTCTGAATGGAGGAGCTGTCTCTTGGAAGAGCTCCAAGCAGGATGTGGTGGCTCTATCAACTACAGAATCAGAATATGTCGCCGCCTCATTGGCAGCTCAAGAAGCTGCATGGTTGAAGAAATTCATTGCCGATCTAGGGGTTGTCCCTTCCATTCAGGACCCCCTAGAAATTTTTTGTGACAACGAGGGTGCGATTGCTCAAATCAAGGAACCCCGTGCTCATCAAAAGACTAGGCACATTGAGCGGAGATTCAACTACATACGAGATGAAGTTGAAAAGGGAAAGATATGTATTCGCAAAGTTCACACGGATCAAAACGTTGCTGATCCTCTCACGAAGCTCCTTGAAAAGGCAAAGCATGAAGGTCATACTTGTGCCATGGGACTTCGATATTCTAGTGATTGGATATGATCTGTAAATTTAGCATTTGGATATATGGAATTTTCTATTATTGAATAAAATTATTTGGTTATAATGTTTCAAATAATATTCCAATTTAGCATGTTTAATCCATGAGTAAAATGTTTACTCTAAATGTCCGTAGTCGTTCATACTTGTGGGAACAAGTTTGAAGGTAAGACTATTATGAACTTGGATTGGTTGATATTCATAAGGATGAATATAGAGCAATGGGTTGCTACCAAAGTTCATAGATATTTGTGGGATACAAATATTGGACTAACCCGCATCTCAAATTTTACTACATGGAATCTTATTGATTGATCATAAGTAATTTTGAGTAAAGGCGAATATCATTTGGTATCCTCCGACCTGAGATACATATTGGGTTTTGATATTCACCAAGTGTTACACCTTGAGCTTCTTCTTCACTGTCCTTAAATAGTGGACAGTACATAAGGGTATATTCAGGTATGACACGAGGTGTCTGTGAGAAACATATGTAGTCAAGATGGAATTTGTTCCTCTTATTCGTTGAGAGTTAGATGTCTAAGGCCTGATAAGTTAAATCAACAAGAAATGATCATTCTGTGTTCTTGGATTTAACATGACATCTGAAACAAAAGGATAGATGATTGATTCACCTAAATCATTTCAAGTAGGGTACTAGAAAGGGATGATGTTATTGAATGGCTACAAGTCATGCGTATTAAGGGTAGTGAACCGTTGTTAGGCGGCATTTACTGCTTGCATCAATCTTCTATGAATCTTGGGCAAGTGGGAGATTGTTGGATTCTGTGTGCCCAAGACACTTAGAATATTGATGTGGTTAGTACGTTATGATCCAAGTCGGGTTATACCCAATAACAAGCTTGGCAAACACCAATTTATATTTAATTGATGATATGATCATGCAATTAAATATTTACACCAATTTAGAAAATGGGTTTTCTAAATAAATTGCATATGAGATGGAACAAATTGTTAGGATAATTTGTTGATGAGTTTGCTGTTATTTTTGTCATTTAAAGGGGTTTAAATAACAACTTATAACACATGAGTGTACTTTAATTAAAATTGTTTAATTAAAGAGCACATATGTCACATTTTAATTTTGGTCTAGAAAGTAACCTTTTATTGTGTGACATATGACAAGTAACAATGTGTAATGTGTTATAAATTTTAAGAGGGAAATGGGTTTTGAATTCCTTTTGTCTTGGCCGCCCCTTGCTTTGGATTGGACCAATTTTCCTCTTGAAAATTGACAACACTTTTATACATACACACACTCAATGCTCTCAATGATTCATTTATGCAATTTTTACCAAAACACAATCTCTCTCCCTCTCTCTCTAAACCTTACGGATTTTTCAGCAGAAAGGGAGGTTTCATTTGGCCTTTGGTGGTGTTATTCTTCCTAACTAGAAGGTGGGTTGCATACAAGCTTGGGTATACTAGCTTGAGGATCTCCTCTTCTTGGAGTCTTGGCCGATTTTGACATCTCCATCTCCATCAAACCACGGTTTTTGGCAGCCCCTTTTTGGAGTGTTATTATCCACTGCTGAAAGGTAGTTTTGGCAGCTTCATAATGGTTGTCTATTATGGATGTTTTATGTGTTCATAGCTTGTTTAATCCACATAAATGATCCTTATTGTTATGGGTTTGTTTATTTGTATATTAATCATCATAAAACATGGATTTTCAGATCTAAAATCATGTTTTAAATACATATTTATCCGCTGCGTTTTTCTGAAATACCAAGAGGATAAAACGGGTTTTATCTTCAAATAAACTCAACATATTGAACTAACTATATAGGTTTGTGGTTGTTTACATAATTCTTAGTAAATAATGATTGAGAAAATGTTCAAGCTTAATTGTGTGAAGTTCTTATGTGAATGGACCATGCTAATGGACCATACGCATGAATACTTCATGCTAATGGACTAGTCATCCAACTGAACCAGGAGACCAGATCAGTCGCACCATTAAGACATAAGACTGACTTAGTCGCACGACTGGACCTTCAGTCGTGCAGATGGATCAACCGCATGCTTTAGTCGCATGACTGAACCATGAGAATGGTTCAGTCACACGAATGGAAAACCTTAACCTATAAATACCACCTAATTCGTGGAAAAACTTAACAATTCGAATACATACGCACATAATCGTACCCTAGCCATCTAGAGACTCAAAAGGACCTGTTCCAAGTTCATAGAACATAGTTGATTGTGTTTTAATCATTCATAACGTTTCATTAATCGTTAGAGTGATCATAACTGTGTTCTCCCTGATTGGATCGCCAATCAAATAGGATTCCGCATTATTTGAGTTGGTATACATGCAGAATCAGTTAGTACTCTGTACCTAAACGGTCCTAACAGATTTCTTGCCCACAAGGAAGAAGTTGATGAGGAGTTACAGAAGTTAATACTTTAAATGGAGATGATAAGAAGTGACAATGGTACTAAATTCAAGAATTAGATCTTTGATTGGTTCTGTGCTGCCAAGGGAATTTTAAGACAATTCAGTGTTGCAAGGACCCCTCAACAGAATGGCATGGCTAAAAGAAAGAATCACACCCTTATTGAAGCCGCTCATACATTGTTGATTGAATCAACCTTACCCATCTTCTTTTGGACTAAGGCGTTGAATTATGCTTCATATGTTATGAACAAGGTGTTGATAGTCAAGGATAAAATGAATACTCCTTATGAATTATTTCACAAGAGAAAGCCTTTAATTGATTTCTTTTGATCATTTGGCTGCTCGTACACTTTATTGAATACTCAGGCACAAAAGACGAAATTTGGTGTCATGTCTAATGAATGTTACTTCATCGGCTATTCTTCTTCTCATAAAGGTTATCGGGTATATAACAAGAGAACCCATATTGTTTAAGAGTCCTTTTATGTTGATTGGCAGGAATCTAATTCCTCCAATGTTTGATCTGAACCAACATGGTTCTTTTACTCCGATATGGTGTCTAACTCTTTCAATTCTTCAGTTTTGAACGATGATGCGTCTATCTCCAATGTTCAAGCAAATATCATTCCTCCAACTCTAGTACCTATCATACCTCAAGTCCTTGTTACTACATCTTTAAACAATTCTACATTAGTTGATATTGCATCTTCATCTTGATCATTTGACCTTCCACCTCCACCTGTTTCTCGATCCCTTCCCTCCACACCTACATCTACCTCATCTCAACCGGTATCACCTATCTCTCCAATGGACTCTACCTTACAATAAACCAGACATTCATCCACCCATCAACAACTAATTAGCCAACCATCTTCAAATATCCTACCCATGCCCTCTGATTTCAAACCCTTGAAAGATCATCCACATGATAACATCATAGGATCTATCTCCAATGGAGTTCGGACGCGGAGTCAATTTGGTTTGATTAACGTTTGTTTATTCTCTTGTCTTATATCCCAAATCATCCTAAAGAATGTTCATGCGGTTCTGTAGGACCCTTACTGGGTTGAATTATTGTAAATAAAGTTGCAACACTTCAGGAAACTCAAGGTGTGGACCCAAATCGACCTTCCACCAAAGAAATTCCCAATTGGAACGTAATGGGTGTTCAAGAACAAACCCAATGACCGTTGCCTTATGGTAGGAAACAAGTCCTGATTGGTGGTCCAGGGCTTTGTTGGACCAAAAGAACCAATGAGCCAAGATCAGAAAACCTCTAAGTCCCACATGATATCACAACAACTGCTGAAGGCTTCATCAGCAGTTCGACAAGTGCTGAAGACTTCAACAGCTGAAGATCAAGTACTGAAGACTTCAACACCTCAAGACTAAAGTGCTGAAGCTCAACAGCTGAAGAACACAAGTGCTGAAGCTCAACAGCTGAAGAACACAAGTGCTGAAGCTCATCAGCTGAAGAACACAAGTGCTCAAGCTGAAGACCAAAGTACTGAAGTACAACAGCTGAAGAGTCTACAAGTGCTGAAGATCAACAATTGGTGTACAAAGTCTGAAGACAAAGACTGAAGACATCAGCTGATGACATCTACTGAAGTCATCAGCTGATGAAACGTCTGAAGTTCAAGTCTGAAGACCAAGTACTGAAGTTTCAGTAGTTTGTCACAACAGCTGAAGAGTACTTCTTCAGTAGTTGTGATATCAGTAGTTTTATGTTTTTACTTTCAGTAGTTTTGTAAAACGACTGAAGAGCTTGTTCTTCAGTCGTTGTAGTGTTAGTAGTTTTATGTTTTTCAGTAGTTGTAGTAACTGATAACACTTAATATTTTTGTAAGAAGATGTCAGCTGTTTTGACATCTTCAGTAGTTGTGTTTCAGTTGGAATAATTCTGTTAGATGTCACTATCAAGTGACATCAGCAGACGTCATATCTCTTATATAAGAGGTGTCGACCTAATTGTAAGTGTGACATTCCGTTACCACGAAAGCGAATATTGAATGAAATTTATCTGCAGAGTTTTCTCTATCTAAAACCGTTTTTGTTCTTCATTGAATATCTTTTCGTTCTTGTGAATTGGCTAATTCATTGTTAGAATTCCGCGGCTATACTCACTAATCAATCAAACGTAGATCACTGATCCTAACAAGTGGTATGAGAGCTGGTTAATCATTGATCGATCTAACAATTGATCATTGAAACTGCTAATTGATATCTATGTTTGATTGAATTAGCATATTCGCAAGAACTGGTTATAGATTATTGAATTTCTGACGCTTTCGTTCATTTATTTTGAGATCTCTCTTGGTTCAATTGGTTGTTGTGTTTTGTTCTAAATCTATTATAGCTTAATTGAATTTGATTGAATCTGAGATGACTACTCCTTCTAATGATCCTCACAATACTGGTTCCTCAACCAAGCCCTCGATGCTGGTTAGGACCAAGTATAACATATGGCAGCGAAGAATGCTTCATCACCTGTTGTTAACAGTTCAGGTTTTTGGACATCTGTGGTACATGGACCACATAAGCCTATGGTGAACAATCCGGAAACCAATCAAATGGTTCCGAAGAAGAAGGAACAATACTCTGATGAAGATCGGAAACTGTTTGAGATTGATGTTAAAGCCCATGGAATTCTGGCCATGGCACTGCCTAATGAAATCTATTCAGGGCTTATGCATCACGAAACTGCTCATGATCTCTGGAATGCCCTGAAGGAACAATTCGGTGGCATAGATGAGGTCTTAGAAAACAACAGAGAAATCCTTGCCCAACAATATGAGACATTCTCTCATAGAAAGGGTGAGACACTGACTCAACAGTTTGAGCGTTTTTCCTGCTTGATCTCTGAGCTGAAAATGGTGAAACATGAATACACCAATAGCCAGATGAATAACAGGTTCCTCAGATCACTGCCTGAGAGATGGGACACATACACTATTGTCCGACGCTCCAGTGCAAATCTGGATACCCTATCTCTCACCCAACTGCATGGGAAACTGCTTACATTCAAAAGAGAGATAGAGCAGAAGAGGAAACTTTCCTCATGAGGAAAGCTCACTCATGACTTTGTACCAGGGAATACTGCCTTGGTTGGCCATGAGTCAGAATATGCTGCATCTGAAAGCAATTATGATGAGCATATTGATTTCTCTTCAAATAGTTCTCATCATGCATTTGTTGGTATTGAGAGTCATTATGGCAGTAATAGTGACAATCTATGCTTCATTATGGATGATTTGAAAGGAATAGCTGATGATGATCTAGAAGAGATGGATATTCTGAGCCAAATGGCATTGTATAATATCAGATCTCAGACGTTCTATAAGAGAACTGGCAGGAAATTTCCTGGACTCTCTGGCAAAACCAAAGTTGGTTTTGATAAGAGTAAGTTGAGGTGTCACAAATGCCAAAGGCTGGGACACTTTGCAAGAGAGTGTAGATCAACTGGATCTAACTCTTCTGCACCCTTTGTGACTTTTCCTAGTACTAGTCCACAAAACAAAGGGCAACATACTACTGGTTCTGGTCATCATTCACATCCTAGGTCTCCTGCATACTTTGTTCCCCATGGTCAAATGTCATATCCTTATCCCTGCTATTATATGCCTCAACCAATCCTGTTCAAGCTCCAATTGCACAACAACCACCAGCATTGCCTGAACCACAACCTTCCCAATCTCATCAACAAACTCAACCTCAACAACACAACTTCTTCACCCCAGGAGTTGTTGACTGGAGCAGTTTACCAGATGACTTGTCTGGTCATGAACAACTGTTCTCAGGTGCTGGTCAACATGGTGGTGAAAGTCCCTTTGGAAATCTAGCTCTTATAGCTTTGGATTCTACTGATACTTCATCCGCTAATGCCTCTACACCAAAGGTATCACAGGTTTCCTTTGAGGCAAAAGCCAAACTATGTTCTGAATCATGCATAGCCGCATTTGCATCTATTAGAGAAGCAAATGTAGCTTTAATCAACAAGAACATTGAGCTAGAACAAATAATTTCCAAAAGCAAAGCTGAAATTGAGTCTGTGCTTAATGATAAGAATGATGAGTTTTACAAACTTAAATATCAAATAATTGATGATAAGGCTAGGGAAGAGATACTTCTAGAGAAGTATAAAGATCTTAAGGAAACCCTTGCAGTCACCCAGGTAGAGTGTGATCGATGGGTACAATCATGCAAAGGTTTTGAAATGCTTCTTAGTAAGCAATCTGCTTCCAATGTGAAGTTTGGCATTGGTTACAATCACACTACTCCACCTCCAGATTTTACTCCCAGAGCAGAGGTAGAATCTGATGGTGAGAGTAATAACCAATCCATTTCATCATGTGATCTACTTTCTGATTCAGCACTATCAGAAGTAGAAGTAAGCACTAAGCCCTCTCAGAACCTATCAGCAGATGTTGATGGTTCCACTGCTGACACTCACATGATCAATGAGTTGATCAACTCAGGAGTTAATTCTGAAAGTCCTGAAAGGACTAGAGAGCAAGATTTAACACCTGAAGTTCAAACTCCAACTACTGCCAGTACTGAAAAGAAGAAAACTGTCAGTAGAAAGAGTTTGAAGACTACTAAAGAGGAAGTCAAGAAAGCAAACAATGCTTCCAAAGCACTGAAGAGCAAGTCTTCAGTTGCTTCATCCTCTTTAGTTGATGATCAACATCAGATGAAGAAGAAACCATGTGAAGTATGTGGGTTGTTCAATCATCTTACAGATGATTGCTGGTACAAAAGAGGATCCAAACTCAAACATAAAGAGGAAATTAAAGAGAAAATGGTTAAAATGAAAACTGTGTTTGAGACCACATTTGTATCAGCAACATCAAATCCTGTAACCCTTAAGTCCACAAAGAAATCCAAAAAGGAAGGGGTTAAATAGGTAACAGCTGAGATTGCTCAGAAGAAGAAGGTGCAACATAGGAACTTATCAAACTCCACTGGCAATGTGTCTGATGAGCTGAAAGCTTTATCACAAAATCAGACACAACTGGTTATGATGGTTCAACATCTATTGGGAAGAGTTAACCAATTAGATGTTCTATTTTGAAACCACAGAAAAGGAGGTCAAAGCCAAAGGATTCCTCTTCTTCACCATATTCTTCCTGTCAGGCTGTTGTTTCCAACAAACCTGTTAGTTTACCATTTGTTGATGAGACCAGGCCCAAAACCAAAAAGGTTTGGGTCTCCAAAACTAACTGATTGTTTATTATTGCAGGGTTCTTCAACATGCCAAAGTAGCATCTAGTATGTAGACAGTGGGGGATCTATGCACATGACTGGGAACAGCTCTCTTCTTCATGACTACTCTCAAGGAAAGAAGGGTTTGTTTCTTTTGGCAATGATGCTAGGGGTTACATCATTGGAAACGGCTTTGTGTCCAATGGAGAAATAATGTTTGATGATGTTGATCATGTGGAAAATCTCAAGTACAATCTCTTGAGTGTCAGTCAAATGTGTGATAAAGGCCATTTGCTCTTTTCACCAGTCAGAACTGTAGGATTCTGTCATCCAAAGTTCTGCATTTGATTGATAAGGTGTTGGATGATCACACTCTCCTGAGAGCCAACAGGACAGGAAGAGTGTATGCCTTAGATCTTTCCAAGAAAATAGATCTCAGAGGCAATCCTTGCCTATTTTCCAAAGCCTCTTCTCAAGAATCTAAACTGTGGCACAGAAGGCTGGGTCATGTTAATTTCAAAAACATGAATCAGCTAATCCACAATAGTTTAGTTAGAGGCTTACCAATAAAGGAGTTCCACTGTGATGAAACCTGCACTGCTTGTTTAAAAGGTAAATATCACAAAGTCTCATTCCCTCCTATTGAAGAGCCTAAGTCCACTGCCTGCTTGCAATTACTGCATATGGATCTATTTGGTCCTGTGCGTGTAATGAGCATGGCAAAGAAGAAATACTGTCTGGTAATTGTGGATGATTACTCCAGATTTGTATGGACTTTCTTTCTACATTCAAAGGATGAGGTTGCTCAGAAGATTATTCACTTTGTGTTGTATGTTGAGAAGCAATATTCCCTTCTAGTCAAGTGTATTAGGAGTGACAATGGAACTGAATTCAGAAACCATACACTTGATGACTTCTATCTTTCAAAGGGAATCAAAAGGCAGTTTAGCATACCAAGGACTCCAGAAAAAAATGGAGTATTGGAGAGAAAGAACAGGACCCTAATTGAAGCTGCAAGGTCCATGCTGGCTGACTCTAGTTTGCCACTGACCTTTTGGGCTTAAGCTGTTAACACAGCTTGCTATGTACAGAATAGAGTCTTAGTAAATCAGAGGTTGATGAAGACTCCATATGAAGTTCTCCATCACTTGGCTCCTCTAATTTCATTTTTCAAAGCATTTGGGTGTCCCTGTTTTATTCTCAACACAAAGGATCAACTCCAGAAATTTGATCCTAAGGTGGATGCAGGGTATTTTGTTGGTTATTCATCTACTTGCAAGGCATACAGAGTCTTCAATTGCAGAACAAAGATAGTTGAAGAGACTTTGCATGTGAAGTTTAATGAATCTCCTATGGACAAGATTCCACAAAACCCTGTGGAGTTGTTTGATTTGGACATACTGTAATATTTTCCTTATCAACCTCCAGCTGTTGCAGATCATGTGGATAAATCATCTTCTGCAGCATGTCTTCCACCTGGTGGTATTGATGACGATGATGATAATATCAATACTCACCTATTCAAGTTTAGTGACCAACTGCCTGTGTCTGCTAAATTTGATGTTCCTGTAGCTTCGCAGTTCCATCCACAACAAATGCTGATGAGATCTCTGATTCCTCTACATCTTTTAAGTTACCATCTAATTCTTGGTTTCAAGAGTCTGCATCAACATCTGCTGCTGCTGAAGGTCCTACAAACACTTGCACAGATCTCATTGTTTATCAAGAACTGAAGAATCACCCAATGTCTCAGATTATTGGTGATATCAATGCTGGTGTTTCAACAAGAAGTCAATTGTCTAACTTCTGCTTCTATGCTCTCTTCATCAGTCAGCTAGAGCTAATGAACTACCATGTTGCTTTGAGAGACAATGGATGGGTTGAAGCCATGCAGCTTGAGTTACTTCAGTTCAAGAAACAGCAAGTGTGGGAACTGGTTCCTCTTCCCCCAGGTAAGTGTGCAATAGGCACTAAATGGGTGTTTAGGAATAAAACTGATGAAAATGGCTTATTGTTAAGAACAAGGCTAGACTGGTTGTACAGGGGTTTTCACAAGAAGAAGGTATTGAGTATGATGAAACCTTTGCCCATGTAGCCAGACTAGAGGCAATCAGATTGTTTTTAGCCTATGCTGCATTCCACAATCTTAAAGTTTTTCAAATGGATGTCAAAAGTGCATTCTATATGGTAAAATAAAGGAAGAAGTTTATGTGTGTCAACCACCAGGTTTGAGGATAATAAACATCCTGAATGGGTGTATAAACTTGATAAGGCTCTTTATGGGTTAAAACAAGCTCCTAGAGCCTGGTATGAGACACTTTCCACTTTTCTTCTTAAGAATAATTTCACTAGAGGCTCCATTGATAAACTTTGTTATTAAGAAGGTGGATCAGCATAAGCTACTTGTTCAAATTTGTTGATGATATCATTTTTGCATCCTATGATCCCCAGTTGTGTGATGATTTTACAACATTAATGAAAAAGAGATTTGAAATGAGTGCAAGGAGAATTACAGTTCTTTCTAAGCTTGCAAATTAATCAAAAGGCTGATGGAACCTTTATTCATCAGTCAAAATATACAAAAGATCTTTTGAATAAGTTTGATTTACAAAACTTTAAGCCCTGTTCTACTCCCATGTGCAACACCACACAACTGGATGCAGATCAAAAAGGTAAAGCTGTTGATAAAACACTTTACAGATGTATGATTGGGTCCTTGATGTATTTAACAGCTTCTAGACCAGATATTATGTTTGCTACATGTGTTTGTGCTAGATTTCAGGCTGCTCCTAAAGAGTCTCATTTGATTGCAGTCAAGAGATCTCTTAGATATTTGCAAGGTACACAATCTCTAGGTTTATGGTATTCCACTCGACACTCTTGCAAATTAGTTGCTTTTTCAGATAGCGACTATGCAGGGTTGCAAGTTAACTAGAAAGTCAACTTCTGGTGGTTGTCAATTCCTAGGCAACTGTTTGATTTCTTGGCAGAGTAAGAACAAACATCTGTTGCTACATCAACTGCTGAAGCCGAGTACATTGCTGCTGCAAGTTGCACTTCTCAGGTACTCTGGCTTCAAAACCAACTTCTGGATTATGGCATTACAGAGACTAGGACTCCATATTAATGGATAGTGCTTCAGCTCTGTGTATTGTCAAAAATCCAGTCCAGCACTCTAGGACCAAAAATATAGAGATCAGACATGACTTTATTCGAGATTGTTTTGAAAAAGGTCTGATTGATCCTAAGTTTGTGCCTAGTGCTGATGAGCTGTGCAGATATTTTTACTAAGCCTTTGGATAGTTCTACTTTCCAAAACCTGTGTTAAGGCTTGGTATGCTGCAGCTAGAATAAGTGACAACTACTGATGATTTCAGTAAATTACTGGTGATCATTGGTAACCATGTCACATATAAGTACTGATGAGTCCTTTCACCTTCAGTAGTTTTATAACTACTGACGGCTAAATGCCTCACAAGTACTGAAGTACTTTATCTGTTCTAACTACTGATGTAGTACAATTACTGTGTAGTTACAACTACTGAATCAGTACAAACAGATAAGTACTGACGTCCTATGAAACACCTAAAAAGCAGATGCAAAGTCTGATGAGTAAGTGTTGAGGACAGTATGAAACAGCTGACAGGCTATGAATTGACGAAAACTACTGAAGAGAACTTTCTCTTCAGTTGTTTCTACAACTGCTGTTTCATCTAAACAACTGAAGCAAAACCATGTCTTCAGTAGTTTTATAACTACTGATGACTAACACCAAGTCTTCAGCTGTTTACAACAACTGATGACAAAACCACTGTCTTCAGTAGTTTCACAACTATGATGACAAACACCAAGTCCTCAGTTGTTCATCATCTGAAGTCAAACATGGTCTTCAGTAGTTTTCTAACTGCTGATGCCTAAAATCACGACTTCAGCTGTTTCAACGTCTGAAAGGGTAATACCATGTCAACCAGTCGGTTTAAAACTACTGATGCCTAACACCAAACCCTTCAGTCATTTTCTCACCCCTACCCTATAAATACCTGTCCTCTTCTCTAATGTTTCATTAGCCGTTATTTTATGAGCTTCTCTCTCTCAAACATGCGACCATGAGTCTGAAACCATGACATAACTGCGTTGCTTACCTTACAAAGTCGGCTTTCTGGAACAAATATGATAATGCCTTGACTTAATTGTGGATTCCGCATATCGCACAGCCTTTCTCTTGAATCCGACCATCTACCCTGAATCCCTCAGTCATTCTGGTCCAATGCTTTTGTTCATACTGATGAGTCTACCGACCAGATCTCTGTTCGTGTGTTCCCTTGTCAACCAGAAACCAGTGGTCGTTACAGCCGACATCCGACATCACTTACAGACTCCTGTGACTGAATACCCAAAGGGCACAACAGATATGTCCTTTATCAATAATGGGTATGAATGTGATCTTCGGGCTACTAAACACATTTCTAAAGAACATTGCCATGACGCGAAAAAGTTATTTTTCACATGGTAAATGTTGCTTAGCCTCCAAGACATCTTCTTGGGATCAAATGTCATCCCAATGGCAACAGGTATTGTATTCTATTCTAGAACACCAACCGCTAAATTTTTCTGAAATCGGTGTTTCTAGAAATAAAGAACTTGGCTCAGAAACCTGTGGCAAACCGATGGCCATTATATCCCAGGTTTCTGATGGCCATTATTCAGATGAATTAAAATCTGATGGCCTTGTTCGCCTTGGACTCCCTACACCAGCTGTTTTGGCTGAGGTATACTCCAGGCACAACTGAGACCTTACCTCAAAGAAGCTGCCCGAATGCCAAAGCCCAAGCCCAGGGAACCCACAGCTTCCACCACCAGAACCAAAGTCCCCACTAACCAAACCAAAACCCCAAACCGCTATTCAGGGAGATGAGTCCCCTGAAGATGCTCCTGTACCACCAAAGGCATTGCTACTTGCTGGCTTAAACCCCCCCCCAGCAATATCAGAGACTCTACCAGCCACAGCCGCTCAGGATTCCTCTCAAAGGAGCCTACAACCACCATAGAAGGGGTACCCACACATCTGGGATCTTCCTCACTTGAGGAGATTGCCATTGAAGAGCACCATCCTCCCCAGGTGCACACTGCTTCTACCCCATCTCCCCATGCAACCGCCCCCCAAAGTCCAACCATATATTATTGCAACGTGCTGACTCAGTTGCATGCCTCTCCTCCTCCCCAACAACCACCAAACAGGGGAGAACCACATATTTGAGGAAGAGGATCATCATGCTAACAACCCACAGCACCGGGGTTTACAAGTTCTATCTCCTCGTGTGGATAGGGAGATTAGAACATCTAGTGAGGCGGCCCACCTCTTCTGCATCACACATATCAGAATGAGCTGGTAACATTGCTAAGACCTCACTAGAGGCAACAGCTGATGAAGGACATAGTCCTGAGGCTGGAAGTCCCCAATTCCAAGAAAAGGGGCACATGCTAAAACTGGTCTACACCCAGTGCATGTACATCCTGCTACAATCAGGAGGTCAGGTGATTCAGCATCTACTGATGATGACCAGGGCTTTTTCTATGACGTTCTATCACCCCACCAACACCATCCTGGAGGCTGAGGTAAGCAGACTAGAAGAACTGCTTGCCAAGAAGTCTCAGGATGTAAGTCCATCTGCCCCCCAACACCACAGATGGCACCTTCATTTGAAGGTCCCCCAAACACTTTACCCTCTCACTTCACTGAGCCTCCAGCTTCTCTGCTTTTGGCACTATCTCTCCGGGACAGAACCCCCCTGAGCAGATGGTTGCTGTATTCCAACAATCCCTACGTCTCATCACTCCCATCATCAATGACATTGTTTATAAAGCCATTGATAGAGGCTCTCCTCAAGTCTACAACCACTCATTGATGATGCTGTGCAAAAGAAACTTTCTGCGGTACAAACCCGTGCCACCAATGCATCCAAAAAGGGGGAGTGTACTGCAGTGAAAGAAAAGAAAAGAAAAAGAACTAAGGATGAGAAGGCACAAGAGAAACCAAGGAGTTGAAAAGGAAAAGGAACAACAACTGATCACTTACAAAAGAAAAAAGTGCTGGTGATCAAACGAATGCTGAAGAAAAATCCTTGGAAGAGCTGGTAAAAGATGCAGATGAAACACACAGCCGATCCATGGACAAAATCATTGAGCAACTCTTCAAGCAAGGCTTTGATACAGCCACACTAGACAGTGAGATCAGGAGGTTGGAAGTAGAGGAAATTCAAACAGATGGGCTGGATATGATGTGCAGGGAAAGAGAGATTGGAGATCATGATTCGATTCATAGCCAAATACTTAGGAAGATCACTGATGGAGATTCGTTCATGGACCAGAGACAGCATTCTGGCTATAGCCACCAGAATCTGTTTGTCTGAGCAATTTCATAAGGGGATAATCATTGAAGCCTTGATGAGGCTGGGGCTGGGAAAAGGTTTGAAATGGCAAGACTCACAAAAGCCAACCTCACAACCAAAATGCTTGAACAACCTTCTCAATCACCCACTCACAAACAGCCTACCCCTCAAATCTCCAAACCAATCTCAAAACCCAAATCCAAACATCCTCAACTTCAAAACCAATTCCTTACCACAAAAACCAACCCAACCATCATCGTGATGCACCTAGAAGGAGGAGAAGGGTGCTGAGGATAGAAGAAGATGAAGAAGAAGAGGATGAAGATGATAGTCTGCCACCCTCTACTGTTCTAAAGCTACCAGAACCAGGAGTCAACTCATGATCACACCTGACTCTCAAAGGGAAATGGTTAGAGTCAAAATAGAAGATGAAGAACAGCAGAAGCAGCACGATGAGCAACTACTGAAGATGGTTGACAAGGAATTTCCTCAGTCATCATCTATACAAGCCATGAAAGAGCATGCTCAGAGGCTGTACACTCTCAGACACACATTTCAGTATCAAAAGGAGAGAGTGAGAGTATGGCCAGACCCCAAGGTGAGTTCTAGAATCCACAAAAGATCCATTCCACATAGATACAATGGCCAGGTTAGAAAAACAATAGACTCTACAATCATGTTGGCCATTGTAGTCTCACCATGGGAAATAATCGATGAATTCAAGAAGGCTCATCAATCAAAAATGAATCCTCAAGCCTTACTGGAAAACAAGATGATCAAAAAGGAGTTATTATATAAGAAGCTTGAAGAGATTAAGAAGAATGAGCTCCAGTTACTCCTTGAGGGCACTCATCCTGATGAATTTGTCTCTAGGGAGGTACTACTGTGGAGTTGAAGAATGGCAGGACTGTAAAGTACTTATCTGAGTACTATGGTCCAGAGTTCTTTTTTGAAGGAGGAGTAGAAGAACTCTCCAAGGAGGAACAGGTTGTTCTCCTTGAGGCCTATGTTCGAGAGTCGTACATACTCATCATGGGGAAGTAGATCTCATGAATGGGGTAACAACTCTGTGTCCAGATCCCAAAAACAGAGTTTCCATTCATACCTTGCCAAACAGATCTCTGAGATTTCTTCCCAGGCCAGTGTTTATATGGGTCATCTTCTCAACTGATCAAGAAGGAAAAAGACCAACCATTCTGCCAACAATAAGTGGGAAAATAAATCAATTAGAGGTTTTGGCTGCATGGTTCAGGGGGAGTTTGTTGGACCAAAAGAACCAATGAGCCAAGATGAGAAAACTCTAAGTCCCACATGATATCACAACAACTGCTCAAGGATTCATCAGCAGTTCGACAAGTGCTGAAGACTTCAACAGCTGAAGATCAAGTACTGAAGACTTCAACAGCTGAAGACTAAAGTGCTGAAGCTCAACAGTGAAGACACAAGTGCTGAGCTCAACAGCTGAAGAACACAAGTGAAGCTCATCAGCTGAAGAACACAAGTGCTGAAGTGAAGACCAAAGTACTGAAGTACAACAGCTGAAGAGTCTACAAGTGTTGAAGATCAACAACTGGTGTACAAAGTCTGAAGACAAAGACTGAAGACATCAGCTGATGACATCTACTAAAGTCATCAGCTGATGAAACGTCTGAAGTTCAAGTCTGAAGACCAAGTACTGAAGTTTTAGTAGTTTGTCACAACAACTGAAGTGTACTTCTTCAGTAGTTGTGATATCAGTAGTTTTATGTTTTTACTTCAGTAGTTTTGTAAAACGACTGAAGAGCTTGTTCTTCAGTCGTTGTAGTGTCAGTAGTTTTATGTTTTTCAGTAGTTGTAGTAACTGATAACACTTCGTATTTTTGTAAGAAGATGTCAGCTGTTTTGACATATTCAGTAGTTGTGTTTCAGTTGGAATAATTCTGTTAGATGTCACTATCAAGTGACATCAGTAGACGTCACATCTCTTATATAAGAGGTGTCGACCTAATTGTAAGTGTGACATTCCGTTACCACGAAAGCGAATATTGAATGGAATTTATCTGCAGAATTCTCTCTATCTATAACCGTTTTTGTTATTCGTTGAATATCTTTTCGTTCTTGTGAATTGGCTAATTCATTGTTAGAATTCTGCTGCTATACTCTCTAATCAATCAAACGTAGATCACTGATCCTAACAGGCTTTGCTCAAGAAGAAGGGATTGACTATGCCGAAGTCTTTGCTCCTGTCACCCATCTTGAAGCCATCCGAATTTTTCTAGCTCATGTTGCTCCTAAGCAGTTCAAAGTCTATCATATGGATGTCAAATGTGCATTCTTGTATGGAGACATTAACGTGGAATATATGTGCGTCAACCACTAGGTTATAAGGATCCTAACTTTCTTGACAAAGTTTACAAGCTTGATAAGTCTCTTGTGGTCTTTATTTGGCACCTCAAATCTGGTATGAGACTCTAACACATTATCTCTTAAGCAATTGTTTTTCTCGTGGCACCATTGATATGACTTTATTCAAGAAGAAAGTGGATGGTGAAATGCTGATTGTACAAGTCTATGTTAATGATATTATCTTTGGCTCCACAAATCCAAAGTTGTGTCAGGAGTTCGAGAAAGTAATGTGTAGTCACTTCGAAATAAGCATGATGGGAGAGATGCGCTTCTTCCTCGATCTTTAGGTTGAACAAAAGCCAGAGGAAATTCTCATTCATCAGGAGAAGTATGTAAAATAGATTTTAAAGAAATTGAAGATGTTTGACGCCTCTTTTGAAATGACTCCATTGACTGCTCAAACATGCCTCACTCTTGACAAGCATGAGAAACCCGTTGATCCTCATCTCTACAGATCCATGATCGGTTCCCTTATGTATCTTACAGCAAGTAGTCCTGACATCACTTTGGCCGTAGGATACTGTGCTCGATACCAATCTGCCCCGAAAGATTCTTATGAAAAGGTTGTCAAATGAATCTTTTGTTATCTTAAAGTCTCTTCTCGTTTAGATCTTTGGTATCCTGATGGTGGGAATTTTGATTTACATGCTTATAATAGACAGTGATTCTAATGGGTGCACATCATATAGAAAGTTGGTTACTAAAGGATGCCAATACTTAGGAAATTGTCTGGTCTCATGGCAAAGCAATAAATTGACCACTGTTTCTCTCTCTACAAAAGAAGTAAAAAACATTGTTGCCTCCAACTGCTGCTCTCAAGTACTTTGGGTACAACATCAGATGATAGACTATGCGATCAATTTTCTCCATTCACCATTGTTGTGTGACAACGAAGAGCCATTGGCTTAACCAAGAATCTTGTTCATCATTCTCGAACCAAGCACATTGAGACACAGATTCATGCAATCCGTGATGCTCAAGAAAAGGGTTTTATTGATATTATTCCCATTGATACCAAGAATCAAAAAACAAATCTTTTCACTAAAATATTTGATAAACCTCACTTTTATGAATTGTTGGACCCTGAAAGGACCATACATGCCTATTCAATTGGTGAGTTGATGGTTCTTTTGCAAAGGTTCTCACAAGTCGAAGATCCAATGTGGATGAGGATCCTGCTAAATAGACGAAATGTGGACAAGTGTTTGTTCTACTGCATTAACTAAGGCGAATGACTTAGAAGAAATGCGGACAAGTGTTTGTTCAACCGCATTTGTCAATGCGGATGACCAGAGAACAAATGTGGACAAGTGTTTGTTCATCCGCATTTGTTAATGCGGATGACCAGAGAACAAATGCGGAAAAGTGTTTGTTCATCTGCATTTGTCAATGCGGAAGACCAAGTAAAGAAATGTTGATCAAGTTAACGCATCCGCATTTGCCAATGCGGATGACCAGATGCGAATGAAGACTTAGACTAATCCTGACGTAATAAGTCAGGGGCAGTTTAGTCATTTTGTAAAAGGCAACTTGTCTGCCTATAAATAGAATATACAACCTTGTATATGAGGTGACCTAAATGATAGAAAAAGATAGAAAAGACAGAATATAGAAAATCAAAATATTCTTTGTATCTCCTTGGTGCGTTATTATTTTTCTTGCAAACCCTAGCAGCCGTTGTAATCAATCACCTTCATCAATATACAAAGCATTTATGAGTATATCTTTTGTTCTAATGTTTCTTGATTGAATGATTCCACCATTCAATCACTAACTTGATCATCATATTCGATCCTAAGTGAGAATCTCAATCTTACCACCTAGTCATTTGTATCAGAGCTTTGGCTCTCGGTTCTTTTTCTGATCTACCATAGATCTGAATAGAACTTGATTGATGTGGTAATCGAGTCGCTAGTAGAGTGTTCTAGCAACTCTACCTAGTAAACAGCAGAATATACGCATCACACAGTTACTGTTCAAGTGATTTCTCTCAAGAACATAACAACAGACTTCATTCTCGAAGCTGTGAACAGTTGGCATAGCAAAAATTAACAACAACAAAGTCATATAAGTAACAGATCTGATTCTAAAACCTGTTTGGATGATTTGGGCAAGTTGGACTAATTGAGTCTAAAATTCATCTAATCGGTAACTAAACAAGTTAAAACTACCTGTTAAAATGGATTCTTACAATTTTTCAGAACTTGGCCATACACCTAAACCTCGTATGCTTAAACACAAATCTGAGTTTAAGCATTGTAAAATCAGGTTCAGGAATTATATTACACGTGTAGATCCTGATTATTGGATCTCAATATGCAATGAGCCACACATCCCTGTCACTCTGTCTGCAGATCAAGCTACTTTCTGCAAGACAACAAGTATACCCATTGAAGATGTAACTCTTGATGATGAAGTTTATAAGAAAATCAAGATTAATCTAAAAGCTTACTCTATCCTTACTCAAGCACTCAAGATGGATGTGCTGAAAAGATTGGAGAAGTATGGTACTGCCAAAGCAATATGGGATGCACTGCAATTATGTGTGAGGGAAGCAGTGAAGTTGCAGAAATTAACAAGGATAAGCTTGTTAATCAGTACGAAACATTTCATCACTCCAAGGGGGAGTTCATATCTTAACAACGACATAGATTTGTACATTTGGTAGATGACTTGGAAATCATGGGAGTCATTTACAAGGTCAAGGAATTAAACATTTAAATGTTGCATAGTCTTCCAAAGACCTGGAAACAAAATGTGACAATGTTAATTACACTATTGATCTTGAGAGTATAACTCTGGACATAATGATAGCCAAGATAGAAGCATTGGAGTTAGATGAAATAAACAGAAACTTGGGAGGACCCAAAGTGATTGAGGCATATGAATTTCCATCAGAATCTCATTCTGTGGAAAATGCCTTCATTACTAAGGAGGATGATTTCATCTCTTCAAGAGATCAACCGAATACCATTGGGTTCATTGCAACTCCATCAACTAATCATCCATCAATATCATCCCAAGCATCCAGATTCACTGCTGCTCCTACAACCACTCCTGATGACCCAAGATCGGAAGAACAAAAGGCAACATACAATGCCTTTGTTGCAAGCTTTGAAGCATATTTAGGAGGAACACTCACATCAGCACATCTGATCCAGGTAGACTTAGAAGAATTGGATCCTGATAATGTAGAAGAAATGGATCTACAGTGGCAAATGGCCATGATTGCTATGAGAGCAAATAAATTTTTCAGAAAATGCAGAAAGCTCAGCCTTAATGAAAATACAAAGCTTGGATATGATAAATCCAAAGTGAAATCCTTCAACTATTGCATGGTCGGCCACTTCTCCAGAGATCCAATACCCCTAAAAGAAACAACTTTTAAAAGAATTCTCAAAGACAGTCATCCACACAGTCAAACTCAAGCTTTCACTCCAATAATCATGTGCAATAGTATCATCATCCACAACAACATCAATCATATCAAAATCCACCTCAACTGACAAACCACGCTCATGGAATCAGTTAGACATCTGTAAATGCTCATGTGATAAAGCAAGATGGAGTATGTGACTGGAGCCTGTATGTTGAGGGAGTAAAGCCGCAACTTCAAAATCATGCACTCATGGCTCAAATCAATAGTGGTCCATCTCCCATGCCATCTGAGGTAAAATCTAACCTATGTAGTGATAAATGCATTGCTGAAGTGCAAGGTTATGGAGAACACAATTATAAACTCGCAGATAAAATTAAAGAGGAAAAGGTGAAGTCAAAGATGATGAAAAGAGAGATAAAAGGCTTTAAAATCAAAATAAAATCTCTCATCTTTGACATTGAAAAACTGCATGGTGAAAAGTACACTTTTGCAGCTGAGAATGAGCTAGTGACTAAAAAGTTAGCTCAATCTAAGGCTGAATATACACTTACTCAAGTGAAACTTGAAAAGTTTCAACTATCTTCAGTCAAGCTGCAAGAGATAATTGATTCTCAAAAGGATCCCAAGGACATGTCTGGGATTGGGTATAATTCATGTCCTCCACCATATAATGAAAACTACACTGTCATGCCTGAATCTGTTACACTCAATAAGGAAATTGAAACTAAAACTATGGAACCAAAATATATTGTAAAACAGATCACAAATCCTCAAAACCAACCAAATATTTACATTGAAACCAATGAGGATAAAATCAGATTAGGACACCCAATCAAAATCAAGAGTGTTCAGACAAGGCAGTGAGTGTCGTCAAACCCACAAGCCCCATAACGGCAATTATTCCATTTGTAAAATTCATACCTTTTGTTTTAAAAGGTAAAAAGAAGTTTATGAAGTCAGTGAAACCCACTACTAAAAGTAGATCTAATAATGAGATTATATCTCCAAACAAATCAAGCAAATCGACAAGGTTTCACTGCAAAATAACCAAAAGAGATCACTGATTTCAACATGTAAAACTCTATCAGACCCTAAATCTTCAAAATTAAGACATGGTGTTGCTTTTGAGTTATGCAACAAGGAACACATTGATCAATTTGAGAAAGAGGTAAAGAAAGGGTTGAAGAAACAAAAACAGCCCAGAAAATCAAACAAAAGGGCTGATTTTGATTCGTCCCCTAAGCAAAAGAAAGTGGCTCAACAGCAAATGAGAAAATTAGCCGAGTCACACAAATCAAGATCTGATTCAAGAAACAAAAAAATGTATTGTTACATTTGTGATATGTTCAATCACAAAACAGAAGAGTGCTTTTACAATCAATATTGCTCTATCGGTGATATGAACAACCACTCAACCAAATACTGTTATTTTAATAAATATTGTTCAGTCTGTGATATGAACAATCACAATACATTTAATTGTTACTTCAATCAAAAGGGAACGAGAATTGCTCAAATTAAGCCCATCTCAACAACATCATCAGGCAAACCACAAGTCAGGAGTCATTTGCACACCAATCAATATAGGACACCTAAATCACTCAATGACAAGAGTAAAACAAAAGAAATGTGGAAAATTCGAAGAAACAAGAATTACATTAATCAAAATTCTAACTTTTTAAAAGCTAAAATGATTCTTGAAAATAAAAAACGGTTTAAATTTCTTCAAAAGCATAGAGATCAAAGATTTCACTACTCATCTGACACTTTTGTTGATGTTGATGAGAAGACTCCCGCAAAATTTCATAAGCAATCTCCAAGGTCACCTGTAAATTGATCACAATTTAGAGGAAGGTATAAAGAAGTCAC
The DNA here is from genome assembly GCA_025506515.1 of Flaveria trinervia. Lineage (NCBI taxonomy): Eukaryota > Viridiplantae > Streptophyta > Magnoliopsida > Asterales > Asteraceae > Flaveria > Flaveria trinervia. The sequence continues at coordinate 93,270,941 of CM046442.1, forward strand.
CATAAAATATAGGAACGGGAAACCCAAGACCATCATGGCTTCTGTTCCACATTATAATTAGTTCTTTTGTGCTTGCAGGTTCATCCACATAGGTCCAATAGCTTATGTTACATGGACAATGGATGTTCCCGACACATGACTGGAGATTGTTCCCTCCTTCATGACTTCAAGCATATACAAGGAATAAAGGTGGCATTTGGTGGAGATTCACATGTTGGTAGAATTACATGTGAAGGATCTGTGACAAATGGGATGTTGAGCTTTGATAGAGTGAGCTACAGAACAACTAAACTTCAATATACTAAGCATGTCTTAGATCTGTGATAAGAAATATTCAACTCATGTTACCAACACTCATTGCTACATTCTGAAACCCAGATTTCAGATCTCAGAAGAATGGGTTGTCCTCAAGACCCCGAGGAAGAATAATACTTATGTTTAGACCTGAATTCTGCAACACCTACAAAAGAAACTTGCCTTTTGTCAAAGCATCATTTGATGAGTCACAGCTTTGGCACAGACGTTTAGGGCACACAAACTTCAAAAACGTGAACAGATTGGTCAAAGGAAACCATGTCACTAGTATTCCACAAAAAGAATTTCACTTTGTTGATCACTATTCAGCGTGCCTCAAAAGAAAACAACCTAAATCTTCTCATAAATCCATGCTGGTGAACACAAACAGTACTCCATTGAAGTTACTTCACATGGATCTGTTTGGACCAACTCATGTAGTGAGCATTAGAAAGAAACAGTATTGTTTGGTAATCATTGATGACTTTTGACGATTTACATCGGTTTTCTTCTTACATCATAAAAATGAGGCATCCCAAATAATAAAAGACTCTATCACAAAAATAGAAAATTTCCTTGATCATAAGGTGAAAACATCAGAAGTGATAATGGAACCGAATTTAAAAATGAGGAAATGAGTTCTTTTTATGCAACCAAAGGTATTGCTCATCAATTCAGTGCAGCTAAAACTCCTCAACAAAATGGGGTAGCTAAAAGGAGGAATAGAGCACTGATTGAAGCAGCAAGAACAATGCTAGCTGATGCTAAGCTGCCAATCACCTTCTAGGAAGACGCAGTTAACACATCGTGCTTTGTACAAAATCAAACTATAATTGTAAAAGAAAGCAACATAACTCCATATGAACTGCTCTTACATAGAAAACCATTCATTGGATTTCATAATCATTTGGTAGTCTTGTCTCAATATTAAACACCCGAGACTATTTAGGAAAGTTTTCATCTAAGTCTGATGAAGGATTCTTTGTAGGTTATTCTTCTGGTTCAAAGGATTACACAGTGTTTAATCCTAGATTAAACATTATTGATGAATTAACAAATGTTCATTTCAAGGAACATTCATTTCCTAAATCTACAAATGGTCCCGACTGGTTGTTTGATATTGACTCATTTACAATATCATTTGATCAATTTCACTTGTCTGATGCAGGAAATCTCCATTTAGGTGACACTTCTTCGCTATAGAAAGAAGAGATGACTTCCTATTGATTCCTCCTACATCTGTTGAATACATGAATGAAGATATTACTCTCCAAGCTGATCCTAGCAGACAACCATCACAAACAAGAGTGTTTCAGCTGAAGGAGGTCCAAGCCTGTTACCATCACACTCTGATAATCTGTCAACTGAGATCAGAAATTAAAAACAAGCTACTCCTCTAGTAGAAACACAAAGAATGTCAAATGATGGAAGTACTCATAATGCTGCTCAAGCTAAAGCAGGAAGTGAAACAAAATCTGACTATCTTCATAATTCCATAACAGGACAAGATGAAGGTGCCTCTGACCATAATGAACTGAATGTCTCCAATCTTGATTTAAAATTTGCTCGTGACTCCATTACAACCACTAGAATACACAAGAATCATCAAGTTGAAACCATTATTGGTGAACTAAATAAGAGGGTGACAAGAAGCAAGTCCAGTATTGCAGACATCTTTTTGTTCTCCTGGTTTCTATGTCAAACATTACCCAAGAACATCAAAAAGGCTCTTCAAGACAATAGCTGGATTGTGTAGGAAGAATTCCTCCAATTCAAGAAGCAAGAAGTATGGCAAATGGTAGATCTTCCGAAGGACGATACCCTATCATTACCATATGGTTGTACAGAAACAAGACTGACGATAGATGGATCGTCATCAGAAACAAAGCAAGATTAGTGGCATAGGGCTACACTCAAGAAGAAGGAATCGATTATAATGAAGTGTTTGCACATGTTTCCAGATTAGAAGCAATCAGAATCTTTTTAGCAAATTCTACGTCCCTGAAATTTACTGTTTATCAAATGAATGTGAAGTGTGCTTTCTTATACAGAAAGATCGTTGAAGAAGTCTATGTGAGTCAACCACCTGGCTTTGAAGATCCAGATTTCCATCACAGAGTTTACAAACTTGACAAAGCTCTGTATGCTCTTCACCAAGCTCCAAGGAAGTGGTATGAGACTCTACCATTGCAGGATAGTTGAAGGGTGCAAAGTTACAACACAAAAACAGAATGAGGAGACTAACTAAACTTAATCAAATAGTAAACTGGATTAACCAAGGAAAGACACTAAGAACACAAGTAATGTAAGAGACAGAACACAAAGAACACAAGTATATGGTTTTCAAGAATGTAGTATATTGCTTTCTTTATGTTCTATTTCAGTGTTACAAAGCATTATTCAAAGGTACAAGAACATGAGATACTTATACTACATCCTATAGCCGGCAATACTTTGAAAGCCAACCGGATACCATTGACTAGACACAAAAGAAAATCAATTGAAGAGTCAAAAGACATATTGCCTTTTTGACTAGTGACTATGATATGCCATAGCTCACATCCTTATCTATTACAAAAAGGATAAAGTCCATGAAGTAGAAAGTTACAGACTCAAGACCTCAATGTACACTTACCAAAAGCATGGACCTTTTCACCAACTCATGTAGGTTTGTGACCTTACAGAGGTGCAACGGAAAGGTGTCCAGCTTTTTGGAAAAGTACATCAGATAAAGCATGTATTAAAAGTCTTCGGAAGAAATATGTCTTCATGAGTTGAAGCTTCGGAAGACTTTGTCTCTAACGCTTCGGAAGACTTCATATTTGGCTTCGGAAAATATTGGTCTTGGCTTTGGAAGATTTTACACTTAGAGTATTTTCTGCTGCATGTTTAAAACTTCATAAGCATTCTTCTTCAATGCACTTATGCAGCATGCACGATAGACATTGGATGTTTAGGTTGCATCAGCCTCTTCATTAACCTCTACAAACTCCCCCTAGGCTGATGCTACCAAAACACTTAGTAGACTTCAGATGTCAATAGTCCTCATTAGGATGATCACCAATCCTTTCTTCATAAGGTGATTAGGATCCTTCAGACTATCAAAGTATCTTCTCATATCAAAGAGCTCATGCAGATCCAACTGAAACATATCTTGCCATGTGTAAATGTCTTTAGTGCCTTGATCACTAATGACATGCCATCATTCTGGATTTGCGGTGTACGTCCAAGACAAGATGGGTCTTCCTGATGCTAGAGGAGCTTTTTGAAATGGAGTTGATGTAGCATCCTCTGGCTGCACAACCTCAAGATGTTCTGACTCATCCTCGGGTTTAGAAGAGGGTGCAATCTTCTTCTTCGTTGGCTTTGGTTTAGAAGCCATCCTCTTCTTTCTTTTAATAGGTGTTAACTGAGAAGACTGGCCTGCTGTACCAGATTGATCTTCACTATCTTTCTCAGTTGGGATTTCCTCTCTCTCAGGCTCAGAAGGAGAGGGAGGTTGACCCTACTGTGGATCAGATGATGAAGCTTGCTAAGTTTCAGCAGGAGATCCAGGTTATGTTGTTTCGGGTTGTTCAACCTTAACCTCGACTTCAATTGGGGCTTGACTTGGGGTGGAGTGTAAGTCAATAAGCACTCCACTTTTGATCTTCTAATTGATCACCCTAATATGCTCATCCATAGTGGATAGAGACATGAGGTCAAGTGTCCTTCCGAAGAATCCATATAGCTTGAAGAAGCTCATCATCCTCTGCCTATCAGCAGACTTCTTCATGCTTTTTTGGATGATAGCTCTTGATTTTGCAGCTTCTTCCCTTAGCTTCTTCTTAGTTGTCTTTCTGTCCTTGATTATCTCAAGTTCAAGCTATTTTAAGTACTCAAACTCAACATAGTCATAGGACAAGGGAAGGAGTGCATCTGCCTGATAAAAGCCTGTGGCACTCAGGTAGTTGATCATCTTGATCCTCTCTTCTTCTTTGTCTACCTGAGGTTCTTGTTGAACCACTTCTTCTTGTGCAGGACTTTCCTGAACCGGGGAGCGGGTAAGAATATCCTTGTATAGTCTTTTTCTTCTTCTCTCTTCTTTGACTTGTACTAGAAGCTCTACATCTTCTGCCTCCTTCTTCTCCTTTGACCTTTCCAGGTCAATCAGTTCATTCAACACTTCCAAGGGGAAAGAGATGACACTGTCTATGTCATGGTTCCTTGTCTATAGGTAATTTATCCTGACTGCCCTTAACTCATTATTCTGAGTATTTGGTCTGGGGGCAGCCCTGATAGTAGACTCCATGAGTCTTGAAGACTCAGCAGAGGAACTTTCTCCCCTCAGCCTCCTTTTCCTATCTCTCTCTTTCCCCCTCCTCAATCACCTTAGATGTCATTTTTCTTTTCCCTTTGTCACTCATAGACCTTTGTGACTCAGGGTGGAGAGAGCTTTGGCCTTCATTGCTTGTTGCAACATCTAAGCTCTGGCTAGAGAGAGGTTGAGAAGCACCTTCACCAACAGGTGTCTCAATAGTGGTGTGGATCTCTGCAGCAGTTGATGATGATAAGACAGGGCTCTCAGGTTCTGCCACTGTGCATTCAGTCAAGGTTTCCCTTATGAAACTAATCTTAGGGTTTGCCTCAACATCTAGTTGACCGATGGCATTGCCTGATGGCCTAAGTCTCCTTCTTAAGCTGAACTTTGCAGTGATCCTGTCTTGGATTCTTTGAGCCGGTCTGTCAGCTTGTCTTGATTTGCTTGGGTTGAAAAGTGGCATGTTGACTAAATCCAGACCTTCATAGTAGTTAAAATTCGGAAAATTGAAGACTTCCTGCTGTCGTTGAACTCTTATGATGATTGGGCTTTCCTGAAGTTGTCATACCTCCACCCAATGCTGTGATTGAAAGATGGTGAAGATGACATAGCGCTTGGTATCAGATCCTCAAAGAGACTCTGTATGAAGCAGTCTGTGTAGTCCACATCAATTTGAACTTGAGAAGGTTGCTGAGAATGCACAATTGCAAGTGATGATGGTGAGTCCTTAATGCCCACTCTCTTTGAAGAACTCCCAGGTTCTGTGGCTGTAATAACTTTCTCCCCCTTTTTGGTAGCATCACCCATTTATATAGGTGAGCTGGAAGATAGGTCAATCATATCCACAGGTTCTTGTGTTCCTGGTTGAGCACTTTTTAAGGGCTTCCAGCTAGTTTTCCCTTAAGATATGAAATCTCAAGTTGCTCATCATTGATCCTATTGTGTAAGGTAGTCACTTGAGATTCAAGGTGACTGGCCTTTGAGACTAAGTAAGTGCATGTTTTAGTCAGTTTGTGCATCTTTAGTCTCAGATTCACCTAATCTTCATGAGAAGATTCATTGGGGGATTAGATGATTGGACTAAATTCCTCTCTCTCACCACCAGCTTCGGGGTCTGGGCTGCTGGTTTTCCTCTGCTCACTGGTAATCTCAGTTGAGATTTCAATGGGCTGAGTTGCCATGGTTGAGGTCTTAATGATGTAATCACTTACAGAAGTGAGAGCCTCTTCCATATGGACATCCTGAACAGGTTCAGAAGTGTCCACCTCAGTTGTAGGTGACTGATATGGGATAGATATAGGAGACTCAGGAGCATTCATCTGTCTTTAAGTAGGAGTAAAGAAGAGAGACTCATTATACTCACTAAAACCAAGATCTTCATCAGTATAGAAGTCAAGGTTGGGAATTGGTTGGTTGAGATCTATAGGCTGGGGATGGTAACTTTCCCCTGAAGGTTGATCACTTGAGTGTTGAAACTCAGAGTGATGGCTTAAGGCAGTTGGGCTAATGAGCTCATCAGGCTGAGCATGAGGAACCTCAGCACAGATTCTTGAAGATATGGGAGTGGTTTGCTCCTCAGGAGAAGTGGAAGCTCCGGTGTCCACTTCTTCCTGTATGGGTGAGTATATGGGGGCCTCCACAGACTGAATAGCCTGAGCAGGGGTTAGTTTGGATTTTCTTTGGTAAGTGATGGTGATTTGACGCTGTGTGGGTGGTTGGGAGGTAGCAGGTGTGGGCTCCACACTAGCTTGTGCTGCTAGGTTGTCACCTTGGGTAATGAGCTCTAACATTTTTGGGACAAAGGCTGTTTCTACCCTAGAGAAGCCAACAGTGCGCTTTTTCAGTATTTTAAAGATGCCGGGCTTCATTTGCCCCAATTTAAGAATGTTACCTATTTCCCTCAACTATGAGCCCAGTTCACAGTTAAGAATGTACCGGACATATCTAGGAAACATGTAATACTCTAACGAGTCTAAATTAGCAAGTAAATTGGTATAAAGAAATTGAGATTACCTAAATTTGATCCCCTGAACCATTCCACGGATTATGAAGGAGGGATCCTCAGGAATCTGGTCCCATCCACCATGCTTGTTTGATAAGCTGTGGATGACCACATGCAACTTATTTAGAAAACCCATTTTCTAAATTTGGTGTTATTATTTAATTGCATGATCATATCATCAATTGAATAATTGTCGGTGATTGCAAAGCTTGTTATTGGGTATAACCCGACTTGGATCATGACATGCTAACCGCATCAATGTTCTATGTGTCTTCGGCATATAGAATCTAACAATCTCCCACTTGCCCAAGACTCATAGAAGATTGATGCAAGTAGTAAATACCGCCTAACAACGGTTTACTACCCTTAATACGCATGACTTATAGCCATTCAATAACATCATCTTATTCAAGTATCCTACTTGAGATGATTTAGGTGAATCAATCATCTATCCTTTTGTTACAGATGTCATGTTAAATCCAAGAACATAGAGTGATCATTCCTTGTTGATTTAACTTATCAGGCCTTAGAAATCTAACTCTCAACTAATAAGAGGAACAAATTCCATCTTGACCACATACGTTTCTCACAAACACCTCGTGTCATACCTGAACATACCCTTATGTGCTGTCCACTATTTCAGGACAATGAAGAATTAGCTCAAGGTATATACTTGGTGAATATCAAAACCCAATATGTATCTCAGGTCCGAGGATACCAAATGATATTCGCCTTTACTCAAAATTACTTATGATCAATCAATAAGATTCCATGTAGTAAAGTTTGAGTTGCGGGTTAGTCCAATATTTGTATCCCACAAATATCTATGAACCTTGGTAGCAACCCATTGCTCTAAATTCATCCTTATGAATATCAACCAATCCAAGTTCATAATAATCTTACCCTCACACTTGTTCCCATAAGTATGAACGACTATGGACATTTAGAGTAAACAGTTTACTCATGGATTAAACATGCTAAATTGGAACATTAATTGAAACATTATAACCAAATAAATTTATTCAAAAAATAGAGAGTTCCACATATCCAAATACAAAATTACAGATCAAATCCAATCACTAGAATATCGAAGTCCCATGGCACAAGTATGACCTTCATGCTTTGCCTTTTCAAGGAGCTTCGTAAGAGGATCCGCAATGTTCTGATCCGTGTGAACTTTGCGAATACATATCTTTCCCTTGTCAACTTCATCTTGTATGTAGTTGAATCTCCGCTCAATGTGCCATGTCTTTTGATGAGCACGAGGTTCCTTGATTTGAGCAATCGCACCCTCGTTATCACAAAAGATCTCTAGGGGGTCCTGAATGGAAGGGACAACCCCGAGATCGGCAATGAATTTTTTCGACCATGCAGCTTCTTGAGCTGCCAATGAGGCGGCGACGTATTCTGATTCTGTAGTTGATAGAGCCACCACATCCTGTTTGGAGCTTTTCAAGAGACCGCTCCTCCATTCAGAATGAAAATATATCCCGATTGTGACCGAGAATCATCACGATCAGTTTGGAAACTCGCATCCGTGTAACCCTTTACAACGAGTTCCTCATCACCAGATCCATAGATTAGGAACATATCTCTTGTCCTCCTTAGGTACTTAAGTATGTTCTTAACAGCCATCCAATGACTGTTTCCAGGATTTTGCTGGTAACGACTTGTCATGCTTAAGGCGCATGACACGTCCGGTCGATTGCATATCATTGCATACATGATGGATCCAATAGCAGATGCGTATGGGATTGCCTTCATTTTATCTTGCTCATCCTTTGAGCTAGGACATTGAGTCGTACTCAATATCGTTCCTCTTTGAATAGGTATGGTACCTTTCTTAGAGTTCTCCATGTTGAACCTTTTCAAGATCTTATCAATGTATGCACTTTGATTCAAACCAATCAACCGCCTTGATCTATCCCTATAGATCTTTATTCCCAGAATATGGGCGCCTTCTCCAAGATCCTTAATGGAAAAACAACTTCCAAGCTAGGTTTTTACACCTTCCAAGGTTGGAATGTCATTTCCAAATAGTAGTATGTCATCAACATACAATACTAGGAAAGTTATTGTGCTCCCACTAGCCTTCTTATACACACAAGCCTCATCAGCGTTTTTGATGAAGCCAAATTTCTTTACCTCCTTATCAAAACGATGATTCCAGCTTCCGATGCTTGTTTCAATCCATAGATTGATTTCTTTAACTTGCATACTTCATTAGGATGTTCTAGATCGACAAAACCTTCAGGCTGAACCATATAGACATCTTCCTCAAGATATCCATTTAGGAAAGCGGTTTTGACATCCATTTGCCAAATCTCATAATCATAATGAGCAGTTATGGCAAACAATATCCTTATAGACTTTAGCATTACAACAGGTGAGAAAGTTTCATCATAGTCAACCCCTTGAGTTTGAGTGAAACCCTTTGCTACAAGTCTAGCTTTATAAGTATCCAAGTTTCCATGCATATCGGTTTTCTTCTTAAAAACCCACTTGCTTCCAACTACTTTGGAATTAAGAGCTGGTACAACAAGTTCCCAAACTTGATTGTCATACATGGATTGCATCTCTACGTTCATGGCCTCGAGCCATTTGTCACAATCCGAATTGGACACTGCATCATGGTATGTGGTTGGTTCATCTGAATCCACCACATAGCATCCATCCATGAAAAATCCGTATCTTTGAGGTGGATTACTAGTTCTACCACTTCTGTGAACGTTTTGTGTGTATTGATCAACCATTTGATCATCTTCAACATCCTCATGTTGAGTGCTAGTTTCAACCAAACGTGCATCGGGTTGTGGTTCTTGATCCTCTTCAAGATCCACTGTTCTACTGCTAGTTCCTTCCATAAGGAACTTTGCCTATAAGAACTCACCCTTTCTGGCAACAAACACCTTTTGTTCCAGTGGATCATAGAAATAATATCCCATAGATTATCTAGGGTATCCAACAAAGATACACTTGGTGGATCGGACTTCCAATTTGTTTGGGGTGGGAGTCTTAACGTAAGCCTCACAGCCCCAGACCCTTAAGTATGATAGGGATGGAACTCTTCCACGCCATATCTCAAAAGGTGTCCTTTCCACCTTTTTAGTTGGGGCCATATTTAGAATACGGGCCGCAGAGAGCAAAGCCATCATAGATCGAACCATATCCAATAAGGTTCGATTCCTCCTCTCAGACACACCATTGTGTTGTGGTGTTCCAGGTGGAGTGACTTGTGAGACAATCCCACAACTCCTAAGATGATCTTGAAAAGCATCACTTAGGTATTCACCTCCTCTATCGGTGCGGAGAACTTTAATGGACTTGTTGAGTTGATTTTCTACTTCATTCTTGAAGATTTTGAACATTTCAAAAGCTTCATCTTTGTGCCTTATAAGTACACATACACATAGCGACTATATCATCGGTAAAGGTAATGAAGTATCTTTCACCATTCCTAGTCATTGGCTTAAAAGGACCAATACATCCGAATGTATGATTCCTAATAAATCTTTTGCCCTTTCGTTAGTTCCACTAAAGGGTGCCTTAGTCATTTTACCTTGTAAACAAGACTCACATACATCAAATGAATCACATTCATTCGTTTTTAAAAGACCATTCTTTTGAAGTGTTGTATACGTTCTTGTTTGTATGACCAAGACGACAATGCCAAAGATAGGTATCATTCAAATCCAACTTGAGTTTCTTGGTGCTAGTTTGGTACAATGAACTATTTAAAGTATTTTCATGAACCAATTCATAAATACCATTAATGGGTATAGCTTTAAAATAGAACATATCATTTAAAGAAACATGAATATCATTTTCAACAAAAGATAATACATAATCATAAAGTCTTAATTGGGATACAGAAATAATGTTCCTAGTCAAACTAGGAGCATACAAAACATTCTTCAAAATAACATCCAAGCCACTTGGAAGTTTCAAGATGTAGTCCCCACGAGCTTCAACTTGGACTTTGGTTCCATTGCCCATGAAGAGGCTAACATCCCCTTAATTGAAGTCCCTACTTCTTTTGAAACCCTGCAACAAATTGCAAATATGGGTTCCACATCTGGTATCTAATACCCATGTGTTTGAAGATGTAACATTAAGATCAATATGACTCATGTATATTGCACCTGAGGTCTGCCCGACATCCCTTTTGGCTTTCAACTCTTGGAGATGGACAGGACAATTTCTTGCCCAATGTCCAATCTCCCCACACTTGAAGCATGGGTCATTGGTAGCAACCTTTTGCTTCTTCTCTTGTGGTTTGGGTGGCACCCTTGCCACCCCTTTCCCTTTTCCCCATACGGGTCCCTTACCCTTGGCAACCTTTGCCTTGGGTGCGGGATGAGGCCTTTTCTAGTTCCCACCTTCATTGATGGTGAGAACGGGTAAAACCCTTTTACCCATGGCCACCTTGGCGGTTTTGAGCATTGAGTGAAGCTCACCAATGCTTTTGTCCTAAGCATTCATGTTGTAATTCAACACGAATGTCTCGAACCTTTTGGTAAGGCCATTGAGGATCAATCCGTGGCCAATTCCTTCGAGATGGGACAATTAAGTCTTTCGGGGCGGTCAATATGGCTTTTCATCTTAAGTACATAATTTGAAACCGATAGGTTGTCGTCCATACGACATGCATGGAGTGCTCGAACCGTTTCGAAGCGCTCAACCCTTGCTTGCTGTTGGAACGTTTCCTTCAGCTGGGTTATCATGTCATAAGCTCGGTGATATTCATACTCCTTTTGGAGATCCGGAGTCATGCTCGCCAGCATGAGACAAGACACTTGGACGGAGTCCTCAGTGTACTTTAACCATCGTTATAGGCCTCGTCATCATCCTCAGCAGGTTGATCGGGGATGGGGTCGTCTAAAATAATGATCGTCTTTCTTGCTTGAGAACGATTCTCAAGTTTCGATACCAATCAATAAAGTTGTTATGATTTAGACGTTCTTTTGGAGGATCGCTCGTAATGATTGGTTTGACGCGTATGAGTTATCGTGATTATCATTATGGTGGCCATCTACAAAATTTAACAAAGATCTATTTTAGTATTTTCGATATAGTTAATTTTAATAATTAATGCCTTTTAAGGTCATTTTAATATTAAAGTCTAGAATCCAACATACATTTAAATTGTGGTTAGGTGACCTTATCCCATGATTTAAATTAATAAGGTGGTCAACGTTTGACCATTGCAACCATTTGCAACTTCTAGAAATATGGGATCGACTTGAAACATCATATGTAAAGTGGCATGTTAATCCCTTAACACCATTGGAAACCACACCATAGGTGATCATTTGACATGGTTTGAAAATCAAGATACCCTACTTACACCTACGTGTGAGTTTGCCAAAAAGTGGTTAGGTGACCTTTATCCCACAAATAAGGCATTCTCACCTGAAGTCGCAAGTTCCCACAAAATGGTTAGGTGACCTTTATCCCACTAAGAGTTCCCAAGTGACTCAAGTGTTGTGTAAAAGGACGGTGTTGATCTTGTTTAAAATGTTAGAGATTTCATAATACAAGTTTTAGAAAACCTCTATGTACTTGTATTTGCATGCTTCAAAACAAGGTACCCTATGGTCCTTTGATTAAAACCTATTTTAATCTTGAAAATTATTAAATCATTAATAACCTTTTATTACATTTTAAGGATTAAGAACCATCATTTTTATAAATTGTTAAGTTTGCTAATTAGTTTGTAATGCATGTCAAAATTTCAACCATACAATCAAATAACAAACATTCAAACAAGCATAAACATACAAACATGAGTGATAACCATAGCCACTAAGTTGACAACACTGTTTGCCATCACAAGTGTCATCATGTGGTCTTTCCTAAGGGTTGAAATCAACACAAAATGGAGGTCTTCATAGACCCCCACTAGAACTTGCATCCATATTCTTCAAGTTCCATGTCTTTGATGTCCATCTTTGGGTCTTGATCTTGTGCATCTTCTTTTACAAAACTGTATCCTAATACATTTTTCTAATAAAAGAATGCACCTAATCTATTAACATAATCAAATGAAAAATAATACAACCAAATAATAAACATAAATATTACAACCCAATTGAATGAATAAAACAAACCATCCTAATCATCCAAATCAAAAGGCCAAAGGCTAGGTTATGCACACTAACATCCAATGATCATATCATCCAAAAATATAATGAAAACCCACTTAATACCACCAAATTCAGCAAAACATAAACTGAAATTAGGGTTTTAACATTGTCCAAACAATCAAATCCATAATATATAAATATTTTCAAGGTCTAATCACTAGCATGTGTGATCTGACCTTGAAAGTTTGGGGAATCATTCATACAAAATAGCAGCAAAAATCAGCCTATAATAAGTTGATAATTCTTCTTTATGAAACCACGATGTTAAAGACAAAAAAAGGCAAGGTCCAAATAACCGGCTCTTGATGCCATTGATGGGTGTTAGAACACAAAATAAACAAGTTAACTTTAAACTTTCTGAAAAAACGCAGCGGAAGTCAAGCATTCTAACTGTAAGATTCTGTGTGTGCCCAAGACACTTAGAATATTGATGTGGTTAGTACGTTATGATCCAAGTCGGGTTATACCCAACAACAAGCTTAACAAACACCTATTAATATTCAATTACATGATATAATTGAATATTAACACCAATTTAGAAAATGGGTTTTCTAAACAAGTTGCAAATGAGATGGACAATTTATTAGGATATTTTGTTCAATAATATTATTTGTAATGCTATTTAAATTAGTTGAATAACATTACAAATTAATAATGGTAGTATATATATATTATACAATTAAATGGGTTAGTTGTATACATAATATATCTAGTTAAGTGGCTAGTTAACATTTGATTGTGTTATAAAATTGAGGGAACTCTCATTTTAAATGATGTTGGCCGCCCCCCCTCTTGCATTGATTGGACCATTGTGTTCTTGAAAACACAAGGGCTTAACTAGTCACATACACAACCATTATTCAGATTATTATTGCATTCATCTCTCTCTCTCTTTCTCTCTCAAAATTTTCGGAAATTAGGCAGAAAAGGGAGGTCTTTGAGAGCTGATTTGTGGTGTTCTCCCTAACAAGAAGGGTGTTGAATACAAGCTTGGGGTATACAAGCTTGAGGAGGCCTTCTTTGGACTCTTGGCCGGATTCACAAGCATTCTCTACCCCTTTCTTTGGTCGTTTTTCTGCAGAAAGGTAGATGTATTCACAGCTCTATGTAGCTGTGATTTTATGTACGTTTCTTCATGTTCTTAGCTTGATTATTCACATAAATGATCCTTTGGTTAATGGGTTTGCTTCTTACACTTATATGGACATCTAAGAACATGTTTTTCAGTTTAAAAGGGTTTAAAAGTTATATATATCCGCTGCGTTTTATGAATAGTTTAAATGGTTAAACTACGTTTCATGCTCTTGCAAACCCATCAATGGCATCATGAGCCGGTTATGTGGATGTCTTGCTAGTTTTGTTCTTTAAAATGGTTTTAAGGATGGATATAAACCGGTTTGGGGCTGTTCTTTTTCTGTTTTGTTGAATCCCATCTTTCAAGGTCATATTATACATGCTTATAGTTAAATCTTGAAAGATATATACATGTTGTTTTGTTGTGTTGTTGGACAACATCTAAACCCAAAATTTTCAGTTTATGTTGGCTGAAAATTCATGGGTTTTGTGGGGATTCATCATTTTATTTTAATGATATGTGGTTGTTGATTATGTGCATAACCTAGCCATGACCCTATGTTGCTTTGTTTGGAATGGATGGTTGATTTTGGTTGTTTTACTTTGGGTTGTAATATTATTCTTTTGTGTTTTTCTTTGAGATGTAATTTATTTATTCATTCATTTGAAATGTAATAGATAGATTAAGTGCAATTCCTTTATTAGAAAATTTGTATTAGGATATAAATTTTGTATATGGAGATGCACTAGAAGGAAGCACAAGAGGAAGACACAAGAGAAAGACTTGGAGCATATGGATGCAAGTTCAAGTGGGGTCTATAAAGACCTTAAATTTTGTGTTACATTCAACCCTTAGGAAAGACCTAATGACCACACTTGTGATGGCAAACAAGTGTGGTCACAATAGTAGCTATGGTTATGCATATATGGTTGTTTATGTTTTATGCTTGGTTGATTGTTTATTGTTTGATTGTTTGGTTGATGTTTTGACATGCATAACAAACTAATTAATAAACATAACAATCTGAAAATTGATGGTTCTTAAAGGCAAATAAAAGTTATTAAAATGGTTTAATGATTTTAATGATAAAATTGGTTTTAATCAAAGGACCATAGGGTACCTTGTATTTGAAAGCATGCAAATACAAGTACATAGAGTTTTCTAAACTCTATTTTGTAACCTCTAAATATTCCAAAACGAGATCAACACCGTCTTTTACACAACACTTGAGTCACTTGGGAACTCTTAGTGGGATAAAGGTCACCTAACCATTTTGAGGGAACTTGTGATTTGAGGTGAGAATGCATTACTTATGGGATAAAGGTCACCTAACCATTTGTTTTGGCAAGCTCACACGTGGGTGTAAGTAGGATGTCTTGATTTGCAAACCATGTTAAATGGATCACCTACAATGTGGTTTCCAAATGGTGTTGATGGGATTTACATGCCGACTTTACATATGATGTTCAAGAGTCGATCCCATACCTCTAGAAGTTGCAAATGGTTGCAACCGTCAATCGTTGACCACCTTATTAATTTAAATCGTGGGATAAAGGTCACCTAACCACAATTTAAATGTAATGTTGGGTTCTAGATTTTAATATATAATTGACCTTAATAGGCATTAATTATTAAAATTGACAATATCGAAAATACTAAATAAAACTTTGTTAAATTTTGTAGATGGCCTCTTATAATGATAATTCCGATAACTCATCCGCGTCCAACCAATCTTTACGAGCGATCCTCCAAAAGGAACGTCTAAATCATAACAACTTCATCGATTGGTATCGAAACTTGAGAATTGTTCTCAAGCAAGAGAGACGATCGTACGTTTTAGACGACCCTATCCCCGATCAACCTAGCGAGGATGATGAGGAGGCCTTCAATGATTGGCTAAAGTACACTGAGGACTCCGTCCAAGTGTCTTGTCTCATGCTAGCAAGCATGACTCCGGATCTCCAAAAGGAGTATGAACACCACGGGGCTTATGACATGATAACCAGCTGAAGGAAACGTTCCAACAGCAAGCGAGGGTTGAGCGTTCGAAACGGTTCGAGCACTCCATGCATGTCGTATGGACGACAACCAATCTGTTTCATCTTATGTACTTAAGATGAAAAGTCATATTGATCGCCTCGAGAGGCTTAATTGTCCCGTCTCGAAGGAATTGGCCACGGATTTAATCCTCAATGGCCTTACCAAGAGGTTCGAGACATTCGTGTTGAACTACAACATGAATGCTTGGGATAAAAGCATTGGTGAGCTTCACTCAATGCTCAAAACGGCCGAGGCGGCCATGGGTAAAAGGGTTTTACCCGTTCTCACCATTAATGAAGGTGGGAACAACAAAAGGCCTCGTCCGCACCCAAGGCAAAGGTTGCCAAGGGTAAGGGACCCGCTTGGGGAAAAGAAAGGGGGTGGCAAGGGTGCCACCAAACCACAAGAGAAGAAGCAAAAGGTTGCTACAAATGACCCATGCTTCAAGTGTGGGGAGATTGGACATTGGGCAAGGAATTGTCCTGTCCATCTCCAAGAGTTGAAAGCCAAGAGGGATGCCGGCAGACCTCAGGTACAATATACATGATTCATATTGATCTTAATGTTACATCTTCTAACACATGGGTATGGATACCGGATGTGGAACTCACATTTGCAATTTGTTGCAGGGGTTCACAAGAAGTAGGGACTTCAAACAAGGGGATGTTAGCCTCTTCATGGGAAATGGAACTAAAGTCTTAGTTGAAGCTCGTGGAGACTACATCCTAAGACTTCCAGTGGTTTGGAAGTTATTTTGAAGAATGTTTTGTATGCTCCTAGTTTGACTAGGAACATTATTTCTGTATCCCAATTAAGACATTATGATTATGTATTATCTTTTATTGAAAATGATATTCATGTTTCTTTAAATGGTATGTTCTATTTTAAAGCTATTCCAATTAATGGTATTTATGAATTGGTTCATGAAAATACTTTAAATAGTTCATTGTACCAAACTAACACCAAGAAACTCAAGTTGGACTTAAGTGATACCTATCTTTGGCATTGTCGTCTTGGTCATATAAACAAGAAACGTTTACAAACACTTCAAAAGAATGGTCTTTTAAAAACAAATGAATGTGATTCATTTGATGTTTGTGAGTCTTGTTTACAAGGTAAGATGACTAAGGCACCCTTTAATGGAACTACCGAAAGGGCAAAAGATTTATTAGGAATCATACATTCGGATGTATGTGGTCCTTTTAAGCCAATGACTAGGAATGGTGAAAGATACTTCATTACCTTTACCGACGATTATAGTCGCTATGGGTATGTGTACTTGTTAAGACACAAAGACGAAGCTTTTGAAATGTTCAAAATCTTCAAAAATGAAGTAGAAAATCAACTCAACAAGTCCATTAAAATTCTTCGTACCGATAGAGGAGGTGAATACCTAAGTGATGCCTTTCAAGATCATCTTAGGACTTGTGGGATTGTCTCACAACTCACTCCACCTGGAACACCACAACATAATGGTGTGTCTGAGAGGAGGAATCGAACCTTATTGGATATGGTCCGATCTATGATGGCTAGAAGCACATTACCTCTATCATTTTGGGGTTTCGCTCTGCTCTCCGCGGCCCGTATTCTAAATATGGCCCCAACCAAAAAGGTAGAAAGGACACCTTTTGAGATATGGCATGGAAGAGTTCCATCCCTATCGTACTTAAGGGTTTGGGGATGTGAGGCTTATGTTAAGACTCCCACCCTAAACAAATTGGATGTCCGATCCACCAAGTGTATCTTTATTGGATATCCTAGAGATTCTATGGGATATTATTTCTATGATCCATGGAACAAAAGGTGTTTGTTGCCAGAAAAGGTGAGTTCTTAGAAGCAAAATCCTTATGGAAGGAGCTAGCAGTAGAACAGTGGATCTTGAGGAAGATCAAGAACCACAGCCCGATGCACGTTTGGTTGAAACTAGCACTCAACATAAGGATGTTGAGGATGATCAAGTGGTTGATCAATACACACAACACGTTCGCAGAAGTGGTAGAACTAGTAATCCACCTGAAAGATATGGATTTTTCATGGATGGATGCTATGTGATAGATTCTGATGAACCAACCACATACCATGATGCAATGTCCAACACGGATTGTGACAAATGGCTTGAAGCCATGAACGTTGAGATGCAATCCATGTATGACAATCAAGTATGGGACTTGGTTGTACCACCTCTTAACTCCAAGATAGTTGGAAGTAAGTGGGTTTTCAAGAAGAAAACCGATATGCATGGAAACTTGGATACTTATAAAGCTAGACTTGTAGCAAAAGGTTTCACTCAAACTCAAGGGGTTGATTATGATGAAACCTTCTCACCTGTTGCGATGCTAAAGTCTATAAGGATATTGTTTGCCATAGCTGCTCATTATGATTATGAGATTTGGCAAATGGATGTCAAAACCGCTTTCCTAAATGGATATCTTGAGGAAGATGTCTATATGGTTCAGCCTGAAGGTTTTGTCGATCCAATACATCCTAATAAAGTATGCAAGTTAAAGAAATCAATCTATGGATTAAAACAAGCATCGAGAAGCTGGAATCACCGTTTTGATGAGGAAGTAAAGAAATTTGGTTTCATCAAAAACGCTGATGAGGCTTGTGTGTATAAGAAGGCTAGTGGGAGCACAATAACTTTCCTAGTATTGTATGTTGATGACATACTACTATTTGGAAATGACATTCCAACCTTGGAAGGTGTAAAAACCTGGCTTGGAAGTTGTTTTTCCATTAAGGATCTTGGTGAAGCCGCCTATATTCTGGGAATAAAGATCTATAGGGATAGATCAAGGCGGTTGATTGGTTTGAATCAAAGTGCATATATTGATAAAATCTTGAAAAGGTTCAAGATGGAAAACTCTAAGAAAGGTACCGTACCTATTCAAAGAGGAACGATGTTGAGTACGACTCAATGTCCAAGCTCAAAGGATGAGCAAGATAAAATGAAGGCAATCCCATACGCATCTGCTATTGGATCCATCATGTATGCAATGATATGCACTCGACCGGACGTGTCATACGCCTTAAGTATGACAAGCCGTTACCAACAAAATCCTGGAAACAGTCATTGGATGGCTGTTAAGAACATACTTAAGTACCTAAGGAGGACAAGAGATATGTTCCTAATCTATGGATCTGGTGACGAGGAACTCGTTGTAAAAGGTTACACGGATGCGAGTTTCCAAACCGATCGTGATGATTCACGGTCTCAATCGGGATACATTTTCATTCTGAATGGAGGAGCTGTCTCTTGGAAGAGCTCCAAACAGGATGTGGTGGCTCTGTCAACTACAGAATCAGAATACGTCGCCGCCTCATTGGCAGCCCAAGAAGCTGCATGGTTGAAGAAATTCATTGCCGATCTAGGGGTTGTCCCTTCCATTCAGGACCCCCTAGAGATCTTTTGTGATAACGAGGGTGCGATTGCTCAAATCAAGGAACCCCGTGCTCATCAAAAGACTAGGCACATTGAGCGGAGATTCAACTACATACGAGATGAAGTTGAAAAGGGAAAGATATGTATTCGCAAAGTTCACACGGATCAAAACGTTGCGGATCCTCTCACGAAGCTCCTTGAAAAGGCAAAGCATGAAGGTCATACTTGTGCCATGGGACTTCGATATTCTAGTGATTGGATTTGATCTGTAAATTGTATTTGGATATGTGGAATTTTCTATTATTTGAATAAAGTTATTTGGTTATAATGTTTCAAATAATTCCTATTTAGCATGTTTAATCCATGAGTAAAATGTTTACTCTAAATGTCCGTAGTCGTTCATACTTGTGGGAACAAGTTTGAAGGTAAGATTATTATGAACTTGGATTGGTTGATATTCATAAGGATGAATATAGAGCAATGAGTTGCTACCAAGGTTCATAGATATTTGTGGGACACAAATATTGGACTAACCCGCATCTCAAATTTTACTACATGGAATCTTATTGATTGATCATAAGTATATTTGAGTAAAGGCGAATATCATTTTGTATCCTCCGACCTGAGATACATATTGGGTTTTGATATTCACTAAGTGTCATACCTTGAGCTAATTCTTCACTATCCTGAAATAGTGGACAGTACACAAGAGTGTGTTCAGATATGACACGAGGTGTTTGTGAGAAACATATGTAGTCAAGATGGAATTTGTTCCTCTTATTCGTTGAGAGTTAGATGTCTAAGGCCTGATAAGTTAAATCAACAAGAGATGATCATTCTATGTTCTTGGATTTAACATGACATCTGTAACAAAGGGATAGATGATTGATTCACCTAAATCATTTCAAGTAAGGTACTTGAAAAGGGGATGATGTTATTGAATGGCTATAAGTCATACGTATTAAGGGTAGTAAACCGTTGTTAGGCGGTATTTACTGCTTGCATCAATCTTCTATGAATCTTGGGCAAGTGGGAGATTGTAAGATTCTGTGTGTGCCCAAGACACTTAGAATATTGATGTGGTTAGTACGTTATGATCCAAGTCGGGTTATACCAACAACAAGCTTAACAAACACCTATTAATATTCAATTACATGATATAATTGAATATTAACACCAATTTAGAAAATGGGTTTTCTAAACAAGTTGCAAATGAGATGGACAATTTATTAGGATATTTTGTTCAATAATATTATTTGTAATGATTTAAATTAGTTGAATAACATTACAAATTAATAATGGTAGTATATATATATTATACAATTAATGGGTTAGTTGTATACATAATATATCTAGTTAAGTGGCTAGTTAACATTTGATTGTGTTATAAAATTGAGAGGGAACTCTCATTTTAAATGATGTTGGCCGCCCCCCCTCTTGCATTGATTGGACCATTGTGTTCTTGAAAACACAAGGGCTTAACTAGTCACATACACAACCATTATTCAGTATTATGCATTCATCTCTCTCTCTCTTTCTCTCTCAAAATTTTCGGAAATTAGGCAGAAAAGGGAGGTCTTTGAGAGCTGATTTGTGGTGTTCTCCCTAACAAGAAGGGTGTTTGAATACAAGCTTGGGGTATACAAGCTTGAGGAGGCCTTCTTTGGACTCTTGGCCGGATTCACAAGCATTCTACCCCTTTCTTTGGTCGTTTTTCTGCAGAAAGGTAGATATATTCACAGCTCTATGTAGCTGTGATTTTATGTACGTTTCTTCATGTTCTTAGCTTGATTATTCACATAAATGATCCTTTGGTTAATGGGTTTGCTTCTTACACTATATGGACATCTAAGAACATGTTTTTCAGTTTAAAAGGTGTTTAAAAGTTATATATATCCGCTGCGTTTTATGAATAGTTTAAATGGTTAAACTACGTTTCATGCTCTTGCAAACCCATCAATAAACATGTTATAACTGAAAATTTAATGTCTTAAATGTGTTTAGATGAAAAAACAAACAATCAAAGGATCTTTAATATGTGAATGAACAACTAGAACATATGTAAAAACAACATAAAATCACAAGCTACATGAAGCTGTGATTAAATACCTTTCTGCTGCTGAAAAGTCAACCAGGTAGAGAGATAGTTGCTAAAGCTTCGGCCAAGGCTCAAGGAAGGATCCCTCAAGCTTAGTATACCCCAAGCACTATCACAAAACACCTTAGATTCTAGGATTGAACACCAAAACGAAGGGAAACTCTTCTGGAATAATTTCAGCCGAGTTCTCCTCTATCAAGAACAACAAAAACCTCTTTTGGTATTGCATGTGTGAGATAGAAAGAAGAGATGGAGTGAATGTATGTGTAAACAGTGTATGTTTTCAAGGATATCAACAAAACCAAGAGAGAGACCACCTCCAAGGGTGGCCGAATCTCTTTTGTAAAATTGTGATTTCCCCCCTAAAAGTTAAATTACTTATTAACACATTAATAAGTCATTTCCTTTTAAAAGTTGTTCATCCAATAAAACGTTTTATTAGAATAACACATACACATTCACTAATTATTTGATGTTATTTAAATAAATAAATAACATTACAAACAATATCTTTCAACAAAATATCTATATAAATTGTTCAATCTCATATGCAACTTATTTAGAAAACCCATTTTCTAAATTTGGTGTTATTATTTAATTGCATGATCATATCATCAATTGAATAATTGTCGGTGATTGCAAAGCTTGTTATTGGGTATAACCCGACTTGGAACATGACATACTAACCGCATCAATGTTCTATGTGTCTTGGGCATATAGAATCTAACAAAATCTCCCACATATCCCATCTGCTCAAAAGAATGATTGACAACTTCCTTTGCGAAGAACACCTCACCTTCTTCATCATCCAGCTGAAGATGCATGTTGATGATGGCCGGAGTGATGAAGACTGTTCTCCCCTGCACTGTGGCAGAGAGTGCCTTCTCCCCATCCATAAGAACCTCTTGGCACATTTTCCAAAATTCTAGCAGATGATCCTCATAGAGTGGAGGATCAATGGTTAGGGAGGTGAAGTAGTTAGACAAAGCTAAGAATCGACAAACCCTGTGAAATGAGGATCTTTCTTAGAGCTTAACAGAGCAACCTGATTATATTGCCTGTGTAGTTGCATGGTAAAGTTGGGATCATTTTTGTGAGCAAGGTTGGCCATTGTGAGGTATCTTAAAGATAAAGAAAGAAGGAAGAATGAAATTTCAGAGAGAAATTTAGGTTTTTAGGTTTGGAGGAAGAACAGATGATAGAAAGTGGGGGAAACCGTTGGGTTTATATGAGAGAGGGATTTCAGATAAAGTTTAATGAAAGAGGATAAACTTTGAAATCCGGATGTCGGTCCACCTCTGAAAACCTAGTTTACTTTTGCTCAAAAAGTAGTTTTCTTGGAAGTCAAAAAGCTTTCGAAGGTTTATTATCTTCGGAAGTTTTAATTAAAAAGCTTCCGAAGCTAAAATAACTTCGGTAGAATTTCTTGAGAGTTTTGACAATTTTGCTTCGGAAGAGAACCTAAAACTTGAGTGCTTTGTATATATAACAACAAAGCTTCTGATACTTAATTTTGCTTCGGAATTTAATGGTCCTTGAAAATAAATAAGTGTCTGAGACAAGTATTTAAGCTTCGGAAGATAGATCTGAAAGCTCTTCCGAAGGTAAATTTCTTAGACAGTTATTTATTTTGAAGGCATGATTTGCTTCCAAAGTTAAAATCATAACTTCCGAAGTATCAGAAATTTTCAAAAATCTAAGGAAAGTCTTTAGAAAGAAATTTTGTTTTTTTATTTTTATTTATTTTTTATTTATTTTAATTTTTTTTATCCAAAGAAAACTTGAGCTTACGGAAATGATGAACTAGACAAGTTAGGACACACATATTTTAAGAAATAATAACAATTTGTTTTAAGAAAAGCTTACTCAAAGTTTATCATCCCAATAGCTGATATTGGATATTTAAATCTTTGTTGATGAAAAGCCTTTGTAAATAGATCAGCATATTGTTCATCTGTGTGAACTTTGACTAGTTTAATTAATCTTTTTTCATAGTTATCTCTTATTAAATGATACCTGATATTGATGTGCTTTGGCCTTGAGTGCTGCATAGGGTTCTCTGTGATTGAGATAGAACTATTGTTGTCTATGTGAATGAGAGTCTCCTTGAAGTTTAACCCATGGTCCAGCATCTGATTTTGAATCCAAAGCACTTGAGCGCAGCAGCTTACAGCAGCAATGTATTCAGCTTCAGCAGTTGATGCAGAGACACAGGATTGTTTCTTGCATTGCCATGAGACAACCCTTCCACAAAGGAACTGACATCCCCAGATGTAGACTTTGCAGTCATGTTGCAACCACCATAATCACTATCTATATAAGCATACAGATTGAAGTCAGGATTCTTAGGATACCATAAACCAAGTGTTGAAGCACCTTTGAGGTATCTTAGAATCCTCTTAACAGTGATGAGGTAAGACATCTTTGGGATGGCTTGATATCTTGCATAGATGTATGTAGCGAACATGATATCAGGCCTGCTAGCAGTAAGATACATAAGAGACCCGGTCATAGTCCTATATAAGTGCTCATCTACACACTCCCCCTCAAGATCAGGTCCAAAGGAGTGGTTTCTAGATATGGGTGTCTTAGCAATCTTACAATAAGTCATGTTGAATCTCTTGAGTATGTCCTGAACATACTTTGACTAACTTATGATGATGCCATCTTCAACCTGCTTCACTTGAATTCCCAGAAAAAATTTGAGTTCCCCCGTGGCACTCATTTCAATATGTCTTTCATCAGCTTCTCAAAGTCTTTGCAGAGCTTTGGATTAGTTGAACCAAAGATGATCTCATCCACATACACTTGAACTAGCGAAATGTCATTTCCCTGTCCTTTGATGAAGAGAGTTCCATCTATAGTACCACTCTTATATCCATGTTTACAAAGATACTCAGATTGTGTCTCATACCATTTCCTGGGTGCCTGATGCAGCCCATAGAGAGCTTTGTCAAGCTTGTAGACATAATCAGGATGATCAGGGTCTACAAAACCAGGTGGTTGTTTGACATAAACATCTTCATCAATCACTTGATACAAAAAGGCACACTTCACATCAAGCTGAAAGACCTTGAAGTTCTTGGATGCAACAAATGCCAGGAATATCCTCACAACTTCTAATCTTGCTACAACAGCAAAGACTTCAGTGTAGTCAATCCCTTCTTCTTGTGTATATCCTTGAACAACCAGTCTAGCTTTGTTCTTGATGATGATGCCTCTATGATCTTTCTTGTTCCTAAATACCCATTTGGTTCCAATGGTAGTCTTTCCATAAGGAAGAGGACAAAGGTTCTAAACTTTCTTCCTTTTGAATTGAAGGAGCTCTTGTTCCATAGCTTCAACCCAACTTCCATCCTTTAGAACCTCATCAACTTTCTTTGGCTCTATCTGGGATAAGAAACAAGAGTGAAGACAAACATTTGCTTCATGGGTTTGTCCTCTTGTTCTTACTCCTGAGACAACATCTCCAATGATGTTTGTGGTAGGGTGAGACTTGTGGATCCTAAGCTGAGGGATCACAGCAAGTTGCTGAGAGAGATCTAAATTAGGGAAATTTAGATCTGGCATAGATGTTTCTCCCACAACATCAGCACACTTTTCAAGAGAGACTTGATCCAAGTAGTGTGTGACATCATTGATGTTCTTATTTATGGTGTGGTTAGTGGCATCAAGAAATTCTTAGTCATTGTCACCACCACCATTGTTGTCTTCTACAATTGAGGTGTTCTTATCTAGTTGTGGAGCCTCTGAGCTGGAATTTGAAGGCACCCCAGATGTATCAGCTGAGTTTGTCATTGTAGTGTTGACACAAACCTCATTTGCAAAAGTAGTTGCAACTAGAGCTCAAGATGTATGACTTGAAGTTCTTCTTAGCTCAAATCATGGATCAGGATCACCTGTATTTAAATTTTCTGCAGATCCTGAAATATTCTCACAAGATTTGTTAAAATAGTTGGTACCTAAATCAAGATCAAATAACCAATGGACCAGAACCAGCAACACAGGTGTGTGTTCATTGAATGTCACATTGGCCGACTCCTCAACAACTCTAGTTCTGAGATTGTATACTATATAAGCCTTAGCTTGAGAAGAGTATCCAACAAAGTGTCCATCATCTGATTTCTCAGCAAACTTGGCAATTTGATCTTTGGTATTCATGATGGTGCAAGGACAACCAAATGACATGAGAAAACTAATGAAAGGTTTCCTTTTGTGTGAAAGTTCATATGGAGTCTTGCCATGAGTCTTAAATACTAAAACTCTGTTCTGCACATAGCAGGCAGTATTGACTGCCTCTGCCCAGAAGGTGATGGGCAGCTTAGAGTCACACAACATGGTTCTTGCAGCTTCAAGCAGTGTCCTGTTTCTCTTCTCAGCAACACCATTCTGCTAAGGAGTCCTAGGAGCACTGTATTGTCTTGTAATACCCTTTTCATCATAGAATGTATCAAGGATTTGGTTCTTAAATTCAGTTCCTTGATCACATCTTATGATCTTGACCTTGTGATCAGATTGATTCCCAATCTTTAAGATGAAATTCTTTAGAATCTCAAGTGTCTCATCCTTAGTTTTAAGGAAGAAAACCCAGGTGAATCTTTTAAAGTCATTTGTGATCACTAAACAGTAAGAGGTCCTTCCTAAACTCATTACACTGGTGGGGCCAATGAGACCCATATATAACAAGTGTAGGGGTGTAGTGATGGAGTTCCTTTACTTAGGCCTGTGAGATACCGGTCATCACTTGTAAACTCTTCTTTGGTATTCCAGTTACCAAATAATTTTAATTAATCTATTCATGTTCTTGAAATTTACATGGCATATTATTTTATGCCATAGGAAAGACTCATCACTATTAGCTTTGGACAGAAAGCATAAAATATCCCCACAGGGAGATGTTTCTTGCAGATCCACCTTGTACGTGTTCCCTTTCCTGGGGGCTCTAAGCAGGATATGCTTATGAGGAATGACCAAACCAGGCTTGAGAACAATGCACTCATGCTTAGTAAAGAGCATGTTATGACTCTAATCACAAAATTAAGATACACTCAGAAGATTATACCTAAGCTCTTTGACAAAGTTTACCTTATCAATGTTGAGCTTACCGTTTGTGACTTTGCCCCTTCCAGAAATGTAACAACCTTCATCTCCTCCAAAAGCAACTGGTCCTCCATCAATTCTTTCAAAGTTCAAGAGTAGTGACCTATTTCCTGTCATGTGCCTGGAACAGCCGCTATCAATGATCCATACATTTTTGTTTGTCTTCAGCTGTCCCTGCACAAAGAAAATGATTAGTTACATTTGGAAACCCAAGCCTTGTTTGTCTTGGGCTCATTAACAGAAGGTAATTCAATATTAATAGATCCTATGGTTGTGCTAAGAGGATCTTGAGCTATTGTTGATGGAGAATTCTCAGTCACTTGGTCTTTCTTAGACTTCCACACCACCTTTGGTGTCTTGGACTTGACCTTCAAAACATCAGAAGCTTTTGGAACTTTGGAAGTAATGATGACTGAACCTTCGGAAGATTCTGCAAACACTACAGCAGACTTCAGTGCTTCGGAAGAACTCCTTTCTTTCGAGACTAACTTTTCTTCTGAGGGTAATTTTCCACTTCCCTTCTCCTTAGACTTGGAGCTTCCGAAGGAAACATGTTTTCCTTTTGAATCTTGAATTTTCTTAGAACTCTTTGAAGTCTTTGTACTAGTCATATGGACAGTACCTTTAGGATTGTATGGACAATCCTTAGCAATATGAGAGGTACTTTCACACATGACACACCTTATTTTCTTCTTCACAAGAGTCTTCTGCTGGGAACAAGACTTCCTTTGGTCACATCCCTTCTCCACCTTCATCTTTGCAGATGCTGAGACAATCCTCTTGGACTGAGAACTGTGCTTGGAGTTTGATGGTCCAGGCTTGCAGCAGTGGTACACAGCAGATCAGTGTTCTTCTTGTTACTAAGATGAGTTGAACAAGAACCAGAACTCTTAGCAGAAGAGTTTTGGTTGATGTATTCAGTCCCTACCACTTTAAACCTTGCAGATATGACAACTTTTTTTGCTTAGAGTCAAAAGTAGCCTTGATCTCTTCAGCCTTCCTTGCCTTTCTTTTGCTCTTTCTGATCAAGTTCTTTCTCATAGACTTGGTCATCACAGTCTTCTTCTTCTCCTCAGAAGGATAGTGACGCTTCTTGGAATCCTCCTCTTCACTCTTCTCATAATAATTCTTCACTATCTCTTCTTCGTCCTCTTCACTCATAGGATCTATGAGAGGAAGCTCATCTTCACAAGTTCCACACCTAGGAGATCTTACAGCAAGATTGTGTGTGGAGTAGCTATCTCATTGGATCCTAGTCCCTGCCAGTTTTGATAGCACACTTTGTTGTACAGGGATGAGGATATCATGTTCTTGAAGGTCTCTTCTTCAAGAACACTCTTTTTTGCTCCGCCTTTGCTCATCACAAGCTCAACCTGGCGCTTAGTTAACTTGGTTATGAGATCTTGATTTGAGTCCTAAAATCTGTGTGTTCATGTTTTAGAACTGAAATGGTATTCTCAAGGTCCTCAATCTTCAGTTTATAATCATTTTCAGACTTTCTAAAATCAGATTTTAAAATGTTTAAGGACTCAAGGTCAAATCTCATCTCCAGGTTATAGGACCTGTATCTATTAACTTTAGGAATGCATTCAGGAGTACAAAGATGTTCTAATACATTAGCTTCATCATGATCTGCCATCAATGCTTGGTTAGGAGAAGCATCTTCCACCTGAAAGCTCCAGTCAAAGCCTCCTTCTTCAACAGCAACAGCAGCTTGCTGCTTTGATTCTTATTCTGGAGAGCTTTGTCAGTGTAGTTTGGCCTAGACTGTGTTTGGCCACCATTTGTTTTAGGTGCCTTACACTCTCTAGCAATGTGGCCCATCAAGTTACAGTTGTAACACTTGACTTTGCCTTTGTCCAGGCCAACTTTCCATTGGTTCATTGCTTGGAAACTTCCTTCCAGTGCTCTTGTAGAACTTCTTGGCTCTGTGAGTGACAAGAGCCATCTGCTGGACTATTTCCATGTATTCCGTAATATCTGGATGAATACAATCTAGGTCTTCAAGAGTGAAAAGAGATTTGCCATAGCTTTCATCAGAAGACACAAAAGCTTGAGAAGAGCTTGTCTCTTGGAATGGCCTTCCTTGAGTGTAGTTCTCTCTTGGTCTCTCTGGGAAGGTGATTAAAGGACCCTTTGGTGAGTTGTCAGGGTAGCATATGAGATGTTGTTTGGGTTCTATGTTGTCCCTTTCAACCATATGTAGGGCTGAACCTATTTGATTGTTGTAGTTGCCAGATGAACCTTGCATGTTCATCTCCATCTTGTAGCCACTGAGAATCCCATATAACTCTGTCAGAGTAAGAGTTTTGAGATTTTCAGTTCTCTTGATGACCATACAATAGTGTGTCCATTTCCTAGGAAGTGAGGACATGAACTTCCTTACAATATCTCTGTTCTCAAGAGAAACTCCTCCATCCACAAGGGTATCCACAATCTCAACATACCTAAAGTACTACTGAGTCATGGTTTCACCTGTTTTGAAGGTGAAGTTTTCAAACTACTGCTTCAGGAGATCCTTCTTATTCTCCTTGGCTTCAGAGGAACCCTCATACATCAGTTTCAGTGCATCCCACAACTGCTTGGATGTTTTACACTTCTTGAAACCTCTGTACACAGAGTTTGGAACGGTAGTTTGAAGGGTTGTCATGGCTTTTCTGTGAATCTCTACTCTCTTCCTATCTTCATCAGAGTAGTTAGCCACATCTTTGGGGATCATACCAGCACCAGTAGCAGAAGGGGTGCTAGGTATAAAAGGTCCATTCTCAATAGAATCCCACATTCTTGAATCAATAGACCAGATGAAACCTTCCATTCTTAAACACCAAGTGTCAAACTCATCAAGATTGATCAGTGGGGACTTGTTCATGGTTCCAGTTTCCATATCAGTCTTGGAAATGGCTGCCATTTGAAAAGTTTAGTATTTGTGTGTGTGAGGGATCTTAAGATGGTGAGATCTTATATCAAGAGCCTGAAATGCTCTGATACCAAATGCAGGATTGTTGAAGGGTGCAAAGTTACAACACAACAACACAAAGAGGAGATTAACTAAACTAAATCAAACAGTAAACTGGACTAACCAAGGAAAGGCACTAAGAACACAAGTAGTGTAAGAGACAGAACACAAAGAACATAAGTATATGGTTTTCAAGAATGCAGTATATTGCTTTCTCTATGTTCTATTACAAGTGTTACAAAGCATGATTCAAAGATACAAGAACATGAGATACTTATACTACATCCTATTGCCGGCTGTACTTTGAAAGCCAGCTGGATACAATTAACTAGACACAAAACAAAATCAATTGTAGAGTCAAAAGGCAGATTGCCTTTTGACTAGTGACTATGATATGCCATAGCTCATATCCTTATCTATTACAAAAAAGGATAAAGTACATGAAGTAGAAAGTCACAGACTCAAGACCTCAATGTATAGTTACCAAAAGCATAGACCTTTTCACCAACTCATGTAAGTTGGTGACCTTACAGAGGTGCAGCGGAAAGGTGTCCAGCTTTTTGGAAAACTAAATCAGATAAAGCATGCATTAAAAGTCTTCGGAACAAATCTTTCTTCATGAGTTGAAGCTTCGGAAGACTTTGTCTCTGAGGCTTCGGAAGACTTCTTATTTGGCTTCGGAAGATATTGGTCTTGGCTTCGGAAGATTTTACTTCGAGTATTTTTTGTTGCATGTGTAAAACTTC
The DNA here is from genome assembly GCA_025506515.1 of Flaveria trinervia. Classification (NCBI taxonomy): domain Eukaryota; kingdom Viridiplantae; phylum Streptophyta; class Magnoliopsida; order Asterales; family Asteraceae; genus Flaveria; species Flaveria trinervia. The sequence continues at coordinate 93,301,080 of CM046442.1, forward strand.
CTAAGCATTCTTCTTCAATGCACTTGTGCAGCATGAAGGATAGACATTGGATGTTTAGGTTGCATCAACCTCTTCATTAATCTCTACAACCATCCTTTCTTCTAGAAAATGTGTGCAGGATCGTTGAAGGGTGTAGAGTTACAACACAACAACACAAAGACGAGATGAAATAACTTAGATCAAACAGTAAACTGGATTAACCAAGGAAGACACTAAGAACACAAGTAGTGTAAGAGACAGAACACAAAGAACATAAGTATATGGTTTTCAAGAATGCAGTATATTGCTTTCTCTATGTTCTATTACAAGTTTTACAAAGCATGATTCAAAGATACAAGAACATGAGATACTTATACTACATCCTACAGCCGGCTATACTTTGAAAGCCAGCTGGATACAATTGACTAGACACACACAAAATCAATTGTAGAGTCAAAAGGCAGATTGCCTATTGACTGGTGACTATGACATACCATAGCTCACATCCTTATCTATTACAAAAAGGATAAAGTACATAAAGTAGAAAGTTACAGACTCAAGACCTCAATGTACAGTTACTAAAAGCATGGACCTTTTCACCAAACCATGTTAGTTGGTGACTTGTAGAGTTGCAGCGAGAAGGTGGTTACTAAAAGCATGGACCTTTTCACCAAACCATGTTAGTTGGTGACTTGTAGAGTTGCAGCGAGAAGGTGTCCAACTTTATGGAACAGTACATCAGATAAAGCATGTTACTAAAAGTCTTCAGAAGAAATTTGTCTTCATGAACTTGAAGCTTCGGAAGACTTTGTCTCTGAGGCTTTGGAAGACTTCATCTTTGGCTTCGGAAGCTGTTGGTCTTGGCTTCGGAAGATTTCACACTTAGAGTATTTCTGTTGCACATGTGAAACTTCCAAAGCATTCCACTTTAATGCACTTGTGCAGCGTGCAGGAAAGACTAAAGATGTTTAGGTTTCATCAGCCTCTTCATTAATCTCTACAATGTATATGAAAGAGGAAGGATTGATCAGATTCTCTTGAGAAAAAGAATAGGAAAAGACATGCCCTTAGTCCAGATTATGTGGATGATATCATCTTTGGCTCAACAAACAAGCATCTCTGTTAAGAGTTTGAAGACCTTATGCATTCAAACTTCCAAATGAGTGCAATGGGGGAACTCACTTCCTTCCTAGGGGTGCAAGTCCAACAAACAGTAGATGGAATCTTCATCAATCAATCAAAATACGCGAAAACTATGTTGAAGAAATTTCTCTTTGCTGATAGTCAGTCTATTAGTACTCTTGTGGATACTAATGTGAAGATTGGACCTGATCCAGAAGGCAAATCAGTGGACTAGACTCACTATCGATCTATGATCGGTTCACTTATGTATCTAACAGCCAATAGGCCTGACATTATGTTTGGTGCTTGTGTGTGTGCCAGATATCAAGTTGATCCTAAGGAATCTCAAGTAAATGTGGTCAATAGCATATTCAAATATCTTAGGGCAAACTAGCTCTTGGATTATGGTATCCAAAGGAAGGAGACTTCAATTTCTATGCCTTCACTCACAGTGATTACGGAGGATGAAACTTCAATAGGAAATCCACCACTGGCGGTTGTTAATTTCTAGGTCCCAAATTGGTCTCTTGGCAATGCAAGTAGTAGACAAATGTATCTGTGTCAATAGTAGAAGCTGAGTCTCTGGATTCAAAACCAAATGCTTGATTATGGTTTTAACTTCTTGCATACACCAATTCACATTGACAACACAACAGTTGTTTTCATAACAAATAATCCAGTTCATCACTCAAAAAGCAAACACATTGAAATAAGATATCACTTTTTGAGAGATAGTTCTGAAAAAGGGTTGATCAAATTGATTCAAGTACCCATTGAAAATCAATTGGTTAATTTATTTACTAAGGCATTTGAACCTGGTAGTTTGAATTCCTGGTTCAATCAATTGGTATGATTAACCTTGAGTAAAACCAATCAAAATATCAAAAACAAGTAAAAATAATAGAAAACCACAAAAAGAAGTAAATTTTTATGAAGAATAGAATATCATTGGGAAATGATATAATTACAGTCGTTATATCATCCACTGTGCTTAATTTCAAAAATTGCAAGACTGTTTTGACTTACCAGATATGTTAGTAGGCTCAACCTGGAAGAGATGATACATACAGAGATAAATTAAAATCTTATTCTGTAAGGCCCCGTTCCCGGACGCTTACAACTGGTAATTCATCGCACATAAAACATATACTTAGCATTTAATCATCAAAACATTTTAGCGGAAACATAGAACAAATGATATTTATTTCATCATAAAAACTTTTGCAAAATAATGCATGGTTTGTCGGTTACAAAATTTCATTGTTGTATTACATCACAAAAGCCTTAAATAAATGGATGCCATCCAAAAGAGCTGAGCAGCCGCCTGGTGCCATCCTTAGCAATGCTTACCTGCCAACTGGAAAATGCATAAAAGTCAGTGTTGTCGAGTGAGTTCTAGTTTTATAGCAAAACTTACCTTTCTATCATAAGACCATCCTTTCTCATAATAATATAATATACTTTACATTTGTTTATGATCATACATCGGACATACATACAGATAATATCATTATTATCTTCGTCATTCTTTCGTTCATTCTTTCATTCATTCATCATTATTTCTCGTGACATGTACATTACCCCGAACATTGTGCACGAAGTAGGTAACTGGGCCTGAGGTCTCTCATAGACCTCGAACATTGTGCAAGAAGCTGACTCCAGTACCTAGGGCAAGTACATTCAGCATTTATCTTTTCTCTTTCATTCCGGATCACTGCCATATGCTATACCCTGAACATTGTGCACGAAGCGGGTAACTGGGCCTGAGGTCTCTGATAGACCCCGAACATTGTGCACGAAGCTGGTTCTAGTACCTAGGGCAAGCGGCAAGCATCCCATACGTATGGTCAATCACAAGGATTAGACCCCAGTGTGCATCCTTCTGGGGTAGCTAACCAGCACACAGTTGAGCTAACACCCTTCATTGGGTGTGAACCTCCATACATTTGCTTGCAAGCCTTTCTTACATTCATTCATTCATTAATGCATGCATTCATTCATCAAGTTCCTTTTTAATTATCTTTCACTTTACGTTACATAATACTTTGTTCATTCATTCATTATCATAACACGTAAAGTCATTGGAAAGATGATCATACAACATCGCAAGGAACATAAACATATCATTCATACATCATCATGGAGGGCATCATACATACATACATACGTACACCATGCATAACGATGCAACATCATCATCATCATGCATAAATATCAATCACAATACATTACATGCCCAACATACCATCATTGACCTTAAATGTCAACTTTCATAACCCCTGGGAACTTTGTAAGGGATCGAGATCTAGTTTGATCAATTATATTAGGATTTGAAGCGGAATAGCACACGAATTAGACGAAATTTTAGCGAGAATAATATGAATATTCAATCAAACAATAACGGTTATAGAGAGAGAAAGTTTTCTACAAAAACAATGTTTTCATTCACGCACATGTTTCCCGTACAAGGAAATTAGGTCAACATTCCTTTTATAAAGGAATGTGACATCAACTGACGTCACTTGATAGTGACAGCCAACTGATTTATGCAAACAACTGAAAGTAAACTAAACTACTCAAGTTACAACATTTGAAGTGTAAGAAATTCAGATGTTTTACATAATATAAAACTACTCGTTACAAACTACTGAAATGTAAACCATCACAACTACTGAAGAGAACCCAACTGTTTTGACAACTTCTAAGAACATTGTCTTCAGACTTTATCTTCAGACGTTGTCTTCAGCTGTTGTCTTCAGACTTTGTCTTCAGACTTTGTCTTCAGACTTTGTCTTCAGACTTTGTCTTCAGACTTTGTCTTCAGACTTTGTCTTCAGACTTTGTCTTCAGACTTTGTCTTCAGACTTTGTCTTCAGACTTTGTCTTCAGACTTTGTCTTCAGACTTTGTATTCAGACTTTGTATTCAGACTTTGTATTCAGACTTTGTCTTCAGCTGTTGTCTTCAGCTGTTGTAGACCACTTCAGTTGTTTTGATGTCTGTGGGACTTAAGGTTTTTCTAATCTGGCTCATTGGTTCTTTTGCTCCAACAAACTCCCCCTGAACAATGCACCAAAACCTTTAAGATTATTGAGGTCCCACTTATTGGTAAAAACATTATCTGGATCAGCTCAGAATTCTTCAATATAAGCTCAGGCCAGGGAAGAGATTTCAGAAGGTTTAATTGGCAAAGGATGAATAGGAGCTCTGTGTTGGGGAATTGGACACAGAGCTGTTACCCCATCCATGAAACCTACTTCCCAATGACAAGTCTGTAAGACTCTCTGACATAGGTCTCAAGGAAAACAACTTGTTCTTCCATTTTGAGTTCTTCAACTCCACTTTCAAAGAAGAACCCAGGCCCATAGTACTCAGATAAGTACTTAATAAGCTTTACATTTTTCAGCTCCACAGTTGTTATCTCTCTGTATGCAAACTCATCAGGATGAGTGCCTTCAAGCAATAATGGAGCTCATTTCTTCTTATTTCTTCAAGCTTCTTGTAGATTAACCCCTTCTTTACAATTTTCTTTTCTAGTAAAGTTTGTGGAGTCATTTTTGACTTGTAAGCTATCTTGAAGTCATCAAGAATTTCCCAGGGTGACACTACAATGGCCAGCATTATCACAGCATCTACAATCTTCTTTACTTGGCCATTGTATCTGCTTGGAATCTTCATTTTGTGAATTCTGTCACTTACTCTGGGGTCAGGCCAAATTCTCACTCTCTCTTTCTGATATTGAAGTGTAAATCTGAGAGCATACAACCTCTGAGTATGTTTCTTCATAGCTTGTATGGATGAAGACTTAGGAAACTCCTTATCAATCATCCTTGACAGCTGCTCATCATGTTGTTTATGTTGTTCTTCCTCTTCAAGTTTGACTTTTACCATTTGCCTTTGGAAGTCAGGTGTGACTGTTGTTGGTTGACTCCTGGGCTCAGGCATCTTTATTTTAAGAACAACAAAGATTGGCAGACTATCATCCTCATCATCTTCTTCATCTTCTTCCATCTTCAACATCCTTCTCTTCCTCTTGGGTGCATGATTGGTCGTGGGTTGAGTAGGTTTCTTGGGTAAAGGAGTTGGTTTTGAGGGTTGTGAAGTTGGTTGTTTTGGTGTAGGAGATTGTGCAGGCTGCTCTAGCATCATGGTTGTGAGTGAAGCTTTGGATAACTTTGCCATATCAGACCTTTTCCCAGCACCAGCTTCATCAAGAGCTTCTATGATCAATCCTTTGTTGAATACTTCAGAAGAACATATTCTAGTGGTTATCTCCAAAATACTGTTTCTGGACCATGACTTTACTTCAATGATTGATCTTCGCAGAGGTTTTGATATGAATCTTGTCATAGCTTCCAGCCTTTCCCTTTCTTTCTCACTCTAACTTGCCCATCTATGTTCAATCACTTGAATCTCTAGCCTTCTGATTTTAGAGTCAAGTTTGGCTGTGTCAAATCCTTGTATGAAGAGTTGATCAATAATCTTATCCATAGATGTTCTATGTTTCTCATCAGCTTCTTCGATCAGTTCTTCTATCTTTTTCTCACCTTCAGTATGTTCAGAGCTTTTCTTTCCCTTGTAGGTGATCATTTCCTTTTCTTTCTTCTCTTTTTCTTCTTCCTCTTCAACTCTCTTTCTTTTGTCTACTTTCACTGACTTAGACTCCCCCTTTTTGGTTGCATTGGGTTCAGGGGTGTGAATGTCAGGAAGTCTCTTAGAAACAGCAACATCAACTAAGGATCAAAGATTTGAGGAAAGCCTCTCATCAATGGCTTGATGCACAATGTTTATGATTATGGAAGTGATTTCAGGTAAGGATGATTGAAAGGCAGCAACCATTTGCTCAGAGGTGTTCTGTCACTGAGAAATGGTGCCTGAATCAAAGGCTGGTGGCAAAGTTGTTGGGAGTGGCTCAGTGTTTGGGAGAGTTTCAGGAGAAACTGCCATCTGTGGGTGAATGTGCGCAGATGGACTTGATTCTTGTGACATTTTGGCAAGTAGTTCTTGTAGTCTGCATACCTCAGTCTCAAGAATGGTGTTGTGGGTTAGAACATCAATGAAAAAGCCCAGGTCATCATCAGTCTTTGCTGAATCATCTGACCTCCTGATGAAATCAGGATGAACATGTGTCGAGTGTAGATCAGTATTCACATGTGCCCCTATTTCTTGGAACTGGGGACTTCCTGCCTCAGGATTATGTCCTTCATTAGCAGTTGCCTCTGGTGAGGAGTTAGAAATTATACCATCTTTATCCTGGTTATGTGCTGAAACAGGAGAAGAGGCAGCCTCACTAGATGTTCGAATCTCCTCCTATACACAGGGAGATTGAAATCTGTAATCCTTGTGCTCTGGGTTATCAGCCATATTATAATCCTCTCCCTCAACTGTTGAGGTTTTCATAGTGGTAATAGGTTTCTGGGGAGGGGTAGAGGAATGTAGTTGAGTCAACACTTGAGTAATAACCATAGTTGGGCTTGTAGGGGTGGCTTCAGTGGGAGATAAGTGTGAAGAGGATTGCACCTGGGGTGAATGGTGCTCTTCAGTGGCAATCTTCTCAAGTGAGAGAGATTCCAGTAATGTGGTTTCCCCATTTTTGGTTGCATTAGGATCCTGTTGAGAGGATACCTGAGCGGTTTCAGCTGGTAGAGTCTTGGAAACTACAGGGGGATTACTACCCATAGTTTCATCCTGCCTTTGTGTTGCAGGGGCATCATCCGGGGACTCAACTCCCTGAGTAGCCTTTTTGGTTTGTTTGGAATGTGGTTTGGAGGGGACTTTGGATCCGGAGGATGAGGCTATGGGTTCCTTCTGCTTGAGTTTTAGCAGTTTGGCAGCCTCTTTGAGGTGTGGGTCAGAGTTGTGCCTGGAGTATACCTCTAATAAAACTACCACAGCAGGGACTCCAAGGCCACAGGGCCATGAGATTTTAACTGATTCATGATTATGGCCATAAGATACCTTGGATATAAGAGCCATCTGTTAGCCACAAGTTTCATTGCCAGATCTTTTAATTCTAAAAATATAATTTCAGAAAAATTTAAGCTTTTCCGTTCAAGGATAGAGTACGATACCTGCTGCCACCTGGATGACATTTGATCCCATGAAGAGGATTTGGGGGCAAGGCAAACATTGATCATGTGGAAGATTAGACGTTCAGCATCATGGAAGTGCTTCTTCAGAATATTGTAGCACTTAGATCGCCCTCATATCCATGGTTGATGAATGATAGATCAATGGGGCCCTTCGAGTATTTGGTGAAAAAAGTGGCATCATTCAGATCTATCATTTGGCGAATGATAGCAGGAGTGACAACCACCTTCTTCTGGTTTACAAATGACTGGAGAGTGATCGCGACATTATTCTCACCAGTATCGATATTGACATTTGTCCAGAATTGGCGAAGGGTATCAGGATAGATGGTTGGATTCAGAAGAAAAGCAGTTTGATATGGGGAATCAAACATCAGATCAATGGAAGCATCAAACTTAGTCCAAAAGCCTGATTTTGTGAAGTAGGCAACACAGTTGTGTCATGGCTTGATTTGCATGGTCGCCATTAATGGAAGATGAATGTTCGGAAAATGATTTATGAAAAGTATGAAGTTAGGGTTAGGTATTTATAGGTTATGAAACGGCTGAAAGAAAACAACTAAAAGTTTTGGTGTTAGTCATCCGTTGTTAGAAAACGACTGAAGACATGGTTTTAACTTTTAGATGTTGTAAACAACTGAAGACTTGATGTTTGTCATGAGTAGTTGGAAACAAATGAAGACTTCGTTTTGGCTTCAGTTGTTTTGAAATGAAATAGCATTGTTTGAAACAATTGAAGAATAAAATTACTCATGAGTTGTTGTCGTCAATTCACATATCTCAATTGTTTCATTTGACCTTAACACTTACCCAGCAGATTATCTGATTTTCAGATGTTTCATTGGTCATCAGTACTTATCTGTTAGAACAGACATCAGTGGTTGTAACCACATCAGTACTTTGCAACAAATAAAGTACTTCAGTACTTTTAAGTAATTTAGTCTTTAGTAGTTATGAAAACTGCTGAAGATAAAATAACTTATTAGTACTTATTTTTGATAGTTGTATACTAATGTTCATCAGTACTTGTGAACTGAGATCATCAGTAGTTGTCAAATCATTCAAGCTACAACATACCATGCCTTAGCACTAGATTTTGGAAAGTTGCACTGTCCAAAGGCTTAGTAAATATATCTGCAAGCTCATCAGCACTAGGAACAAACTTTGGATCAATCAGACCTTTTTCATAACAATCCCTGATAAAATGATGTCTGATCTCAATATGTTTGGTTCTAGAATGCTGGACAGGATTCTTAACAATACAAAGAGCTGAAGCACTGTCCATCAGTAAGGAGTCTTAGTCTTTGTAATGTCATAATCCAGTAATTGATTCTGAAGCCAGAGTACCTTAGATGTACAACTTGCAGCAGCAATGTACTTGTTGGACCAAAAGAACCAATGAGCCGGATCAGAAAAACCTTAAGTCCCACAGACGTCACAACAACTGCTGAAGTCCACAACAGCTGAAGACAAAAGTCTGTAGACACAAGTGCTGAAGACAAAGTCTGAAGACAAGTGCTGAAGACAAAAGTCTAAAGACACAGGTGCTGAAGACAAAGTCTGAAGACAAGTGCTGAAGACAAGTCTGAAGACACAAGTGCTGAAGACAAGTGCTGAAGACCAAGTATCAGTCGTTGTCACAACAGCTGAAGAGGTCTTCTTCAGTAGTTGTGACGGTTTTCTTTCAGTAGTTTTATGTTTTCTTTTCTGTAGTTTTGTAAAACGACTGAAGAGCTTGTTCTTCAGTCGTTGTAGTTTCAGTAGTTTCGTATCAGTAGTTTTATGTTTTATACTTAGCACTCTGATATGTTCTCAGTAGTTGTGAACATTTCAGTAGTTTGTTAAGTTTTAGTTATTTTCTAACAAATCTACCAGATGTCACTATCCTGTGATATCAGCAGTGATTGCACTCTATATAAGGAGTGTCAACCTTATCGTAATTGTGAATGATTGAGCAGAAACATTTGATATTATTGAAACATTCCTTTTCACAGAAATATATTCTCTCTTTACAACCGTATTTGTTCATAATGCATACGAATATCAAATTCTTTCTATAATTTGTCTAATTCATGTTCTTATTCCGTTGCGTTACACTCTAATCCATCAAACTTGAGATCACTGATTCTGTCAAATGGTATCAGAGCATAACTTGGCTTTAGTCTCTGAAGATACCTGAGTTACCTGTGAAGATAATGCATTTGAACAGGAACCCTCTGTAGACTCCAGGGCCATGAGAGCAAGATTTCCAAAAAGGTGTTCACCACCATGTTGACTAGCACCAGCATAGTATTGCTCAGTGTGACCAGACAAGTTATCAGGTAAGCTACTCCAGTCAACGACTCCAGGTGTGAAGAAGTTGTGATGAGGTTGTAATTGAGATGGAGATGGTGCATGAGATTGTGGTACTATAGGAGCTTGAACTTGATTTGACTGTGGCATATAATAGCAGGGTTAAGTATATGGCATTTGACCCTGAGGAACAAAATATGCAGGAGATTGAGGGTGTGATGAATGACTAGAACCAGCAGAGTGTTGCCCTTTGATTTGTGAATTGTTATTTGGAAAAGTCAAAAATGGTGCAGAAGTGTTAGATCCAGTTGATCTACACTCTCTTGCAAAGTGTCCAAGCCTGTGGCATTTGTGACACTTCAACTTGCTCTTGTCAAAACCGACTTTGGTTTTGTCAGAGAGTCCAGGAAATTTCCTACCAGTTCTCTTGTAAATTTCTGAGATCTGAATTTGATCAAGCCATTTGGCTCAAAATATCCATCTCTTCTAAATCATCATCAGCAATGCCCTTCAAATCATCCATGATAAAGCATAGATTGACACTATTATACCAGAATGACAATCAACACTCACAAAGGCATGATTAGAATTGTTTGAGGTGAAATCAATATGCTCATCATATTGGCATTCTGAATCATGCATAGCTGCTTTTGTCTCTATTAGAGAAGCAAATGTAGCATTCATAAATCAAAAACTTGAGCTAAAAACCATTTTCAAAAGAAAAGCTAAGCATGGGTCTGCTCTTAACAGTAAAAGTGATGAGATTTATAAGCTTAAATGCCAATTAAATGATGAAAAGGCCAAGCTAGAGTTTATTCTGGAAGACCACAGGAGTCTCAAAGAAAAACTTGCAGTGACCCAAGTTGAGTGTGAATGCGGGTCTCATCATGCAAGGATTTGAAATGCTTCTTAGCAAGCAAACTGCTTCAAATGTGAAGTTTGCATTGGTTACAACCATACTGCTCCACCAATAGACTTTACTCCTAACACTACATATTAAGTATGAAAGTGAAAGCATCTCCAAACCACATTATCGTGTGGTCTTCTCCAATGATATCTAAGATCAGAGAATGAACCAGTGTTTGATCTCCAAATAAATTGACTGATGGTCTAACTATAAGACTCATATGAAGTTGAGTACTTCAGATGTTGTTCCTCAATGTACCTCAAGTACTGAAGAGACCCAACACTTAAAAGAATTTCAAATAAGTTGAAATACAAGGACTAAAAACGCTGAGAATCCATCAAACAGTCTATTAGGACGTGGAAAACGTTGAAACCAGTCTTCAGCTGCTACAAATCCTTTAGTACCTAGTACTGATGGAGAAAGTACTGAAGATCCAAACCTTCAGTAGTTTCCACTTCAGCAGTAAAGATGTCCAAGATGAAGAATAACCATGTGAAATTTTGTGGTAAATTCATCATCTATCTCAGAATGTTGGTACAAAAAGGATTTACAGCTCCAAAGGGATGAGCTCATTAAACTAGAAATTAATAAATGAAAACTGAGTTTGAAACAAGTTTGTACCACAATCATCTCAACCTGATAAACCCAAGGCCTTCCAAATCCACTAAGAAGAATGCAGTTTATCATCAGACCTGATATTGTTCCTCATGATAATGTTGGACCAAAAGAACCAATGAGCCAAGATCAGAAAACCTCTAAGTCCCACACGTATCACAACAACTGCTGAAAGCCTCATCAGTATTTGACAAGTGCTGAAGACTTCAACAGCTGAGATCAAGTGCTGAAGACCTTAACAGCTGAAGAACCAAAGTGCTGAAGTAAACAGCTGAAGAACACAGTGCTGAAGCTGAAGCCAAAGTACTGAAGTACAACCTGAAGAGTACAAGTGCTGAAGCTGAAAGACCAAAGTACTGAAGAACAACAGCTGAAGAGTTCACAAGTGCTGAAGATCAACAACTGATGTACAAAGTCTGAAGACAAAGACTGAAGACATCAGCTGATGATATCTACTGAAGTCATCAGCTGATGAAACGCCTGAAGGTCAAAGTCTGAAGACCAAGTACTGAAGCCTCAGTAGTTTGTCACAACTGCTGAAGAGTACTTCTTCAGTAGTTGTGATATCAGTAGTTTTATGTTTTATGTTTCAGTAGTTTTGTAAAACGACTGAAGAGCTTGTTCTTCAGTCGTTGTAGTTTCAGTAGTTTTTGTACTTAACTTGCTGATATGTTCTCAGTAGTTGTGAACATTTCAGTAGTTTGTTAAGATTTAGTTATTTCTGTATTGGATCTGCCAGTTGTCACTTTCCGTGATAACAGCAGTGACTGTTGCACTCTATATAAGGAGTGACAACCCATTGTAATCATTGAGCGGATGAGCATTGAATGGAATGATTGATTGATTTGATTAGAATATTCTACATCTATAAACATTCCTAGAAATCAGAAATTCATATTCTCTCCCCTAACCGTATGCGATCTTAACGCTTACATATATTGCTTGCTTGCTACAATTTGTCTAATTGTGTGTATTCCGCTGCTTTACATTCTGATAAACATCAAACTTGTGATCACTGATCCTGTCAAATGGTATCAGAGCAGGTTAATCATTGATCGATCTAATAATTGATCATTGAAACTGCTATTCAAGATCCAAGTTTGATTGAATTAGCTTTTGTTTTTGCAAGAAACGGTTATAGAGATTGAATTTTCTGTATTTCTGCTCATTCATCCTGAGATCTTATTCTTGGTTCTCATTGAGTTTGTTGTGGTTTGTCTAAAACTTTTTAAAACTTGAACTAAACTGTTTTTGAACTGAAAATGACCACTCCCTCCAATGATCCTCACAATACTGGTTCCTCAACCAAGCCTCCTATGCTGGTTAGGAATGAGTATAACATATGGCAAAGACGTATGCTCCATCACCTGTCTGTTAACAGCGCAGGGTGTTGGACATCAGTGGTACATGGTCCACACAAGCCTATGGTGAATAACCCGGAAACCAATCAAATGGTTCCGAAGAGGAGGGAGCAATACTCAGATGAGGATAAAAAGTTGCTTGAGATTGATGCAAAAGCCCATGGAATTCTGGCCATGGCTTTGCCCAATGAAATCTATTCTGGGCTAATGCATCATGAAACTGCCCATGACCTCTGGATTGCTTTGAAAGAACAATTTGGAGGAACTGATGAGGTCTTGGCAAATAATAGAGAAATTCTTGCCCAACAATATGAGACATTCTCTCATAGAAAGGGTGAGACACTGACTCAACAATATGAGCGGTTTTCTTGTTTGATCTCTGAACTAAAAATGGTCAAACTTGAATACACCAATATTCAGATGAATAACAGATTTCTCAGATCACTGCCTGAGAGATGGGACACATATACTATTGTCCTACGCTCCAGTGCAAGTTTGGACAAACTATCTCTCACCCAACTCCATGGGAAATTGCTCACTTTTGAGAGAGAGATAGAACAGAAGAGAAAGCTGTCTTCATCTGGAAAGCTCACTGAAGACTTTATTCAAGGCAACACTGCCTTGGTGGGTCATGAGTCAGAATATGCTGCATCTGAATGCCAGTATGATGAGCATATTAATTTCTCTTCGAGCACTTCTAATTCTGCATTTGTAAGTGTTGATGGTCAGTTTACTGTGGTAATAATGACAATTTATGTTTCATCATGGATGATCTCAAGGGGATTGCAGATGATGACTTAGAAGAGATGGATATTTTGAGCCAAATGGCCTTGATAAATATCAGATCTCAGAAGTTCTACAAAAGAACTGGAAGAAAATTCCCAGGACTCTCTGGCAAAACCAAAGTTGGTTTTGACAAGAGCAAGTTGAGGTGTCACAAATGCCAACGGCTTGGACACTTTGCAAGAGAGTGTAGATCAACTGGATCAAACTCTACTGCACCCTTTGTGACTTTTCCTGGCAACAGTCAACAAACAGAGGGCAACATCCTGTCACATCTAGTCATCATCCTCAACAACAATCTCCGGCATATTTTGTTCCTCAGGGTCAAATGCCTTATCAGTACCCTTGTTATTACATGCCACAGTCAAGTCAAGTTCAAGTTCCTATGACACCACAACCTCATGCATTACCAGAACCTCAGCCTTCCCTATCTCATCAACAACCTTCATCTCAACAACACAGCTTCTTCACCCCAGGAGTTGTTGACTGGAGCAGTTTACCAGATGACTTGTCTGGTCATGATCAACTGTTCTCAGGTGCTGGTCAACATGGTGGTGACAGTCCCTTTGGGAATCTAGCTCTTATGGCTTTGGAGTCTGCTGATACTTCATCTCCAATGCCTCTACACCACAGGTATCACAGGTATCCTCTGAGGCAAAAGCCAAATTATGTTCTGAACAATGCATAGCAGCATTTGCTTCCATTAGAGAAGCAAATGTAGCTTTATTAATAAGAACATTGAGCTAGAACAAGTAATTTCCAAAAACAAAGCTGAGTTTGAGTTTGTGCTCAAAGATAAAAATGATGAGGTTTATAAACTGAATTGCAAAAATTGATGATAAGGCTAGAGAAGATGTACTTTTAGAGAAGTACAAAGATCTCAAAGAAACCCTTGCAGTTACCCAGGTCGAGTGTGATAGATGGGTACAATCATGCAAAGGTTTTGAAATGCTTCTTAGTAAGCAATCTGCTTCAAATGTGAAGTTTGGAATTGGTTACAATCACACTGCTCCACCTACAGATTTTACCCCAAGAGCAGAGGTAGAATCTGATGGTGAGAGTGATAACCAATCCATCAAGTCATGTGATCTACCTTCTGATACAGCACAATCAGAAGTAGCAGTCAGTATCAAGTCCTCTTTGAACCTATCAGCTGATGTTGATGGTCCAAATGCTGACATTCACATGATCAATAAGTTGATCAACTCAGGAGTCAATCCTGAAGGTCCTGAAAGGACTGGAGAGCAGGATTCAACTCCTGAAGTTCAAACTTCAACTGCTGTCAGTACTGAAGAGAAGAAAACTGGCAGTAGAAAGAGTTTGAAGACTACTAAAGATGCTGTCAAGAAAGCAACCAATGCTTCCAAAGCATTGAAGAACAAGTCTTCTGTTGCTTCACCATCTTTAGTTGATGATCAACCTAAGATGAAGAAGAAACCATGTGAAGTATGTGGTTTGTTCAATCATCTTACAGATGATTGTTGGTACAAAAGAGGTTCCAAACTCAAACAAAAGGAAGAAATTAATGAGAAAATGGTAAAAATGAAAACTGAGTTTGAGACCACATTTGTATCAGCAACATCAAATCCTGTAACCCTTAAGTCCTTAAAGCAATCCAAAAAGGAAGGAGTTAAACAGGTGACAGCTGAGGGTGCTCAAAAAAGAAGGTGCAACATAGGACCTTATCTAACTCCACTAGCAATGTGTCTGATGAGCTGAAAGCTTTATCACAAAATCAGACACAGCTGGTGATGATGGTACAACATCTGTTGGGTAGAGTTAACCAACTAGATTCTCCTATGTTGAAACCACAGAAAAGGAGGTCTAAGCCAAAGGACTCCTCTTCTGCACCATCTTCTTCCTCTCAGGCTGTTGTTACAAATAAACATGCTAGTTTACCATCTATTGATGAGACCAGGCCCAAAACCAAAAGGTTTGGGTCTCTAAAACTAACTGATTGTTTATTATTGCAGGGTTCTTCAACATGCCAAATAGCATCTGGTATGTAGACAGTGGGGGATCCATGCACATGACTGGGAACATCTCTCTTCTTCATGACTACTCTCAAGGAAAGAAGGGATTTGTCTCTTTTGGCAATGATGCTAGGGGTTACATCATCGGTAAGGGCTTTGTCTCCAATGGAGAAATCAAATTTGATGATGTTAATCATGTGGAAAATCTCAAGTACAACCTCTTGAGTGTCAGTCAAATGTGTGATAAAGGCCATGTTGCCCTTTTCACAAGTCAAAATGTAGGATTCTGTCATCCAAAGTTTTGCCCTTGATTGACAAGGTTGGATGATCACACTCTCCTGAAAGCCAACAGGACAGGAAGAGTGTATGCCTTAGATCTCTCTAAGAAGATAGATCTCAAAGGTAATCCTTGCCTATTTTCCAAAGCCTCTTTCCAAGAATCTAAACTATGGCACAGGAGGCTTGGTCATGTTAATCTCAAAAACATGAATCAGCTTAGCCACAATAGTTTAGTCAGAGGCTTACCAATAAAGGAGTTCCACTGTGATGAAACTTGCACTGCTTGTTTAAAAGGAAAACAGCACAAGGTCTCATTTCCTCCTATTGAAGTGTCCAAGTCCACTGCCTGCTTGCAATTACTGCATATGGATCTATTTGGTCCTGTGAGAGTAATGAGCATGGCAAAGAAGAAATACTGTCTGGTAATTGTGGATGATTACTCCAGATTTGTATGGACTTTCTTTCTACATTCAAAGGATGAGGCTGCTCAGAAGATTATCCACTTTGTGCTGTACATTGAGAAGCAGTATTCCCTTCCAGTCAAGTGTATTAGGAGTGATAATGGAACTGAGTTCAGAAATCATACACTTGATGACTTCTATCTCTCAAAGGGAATCAAAAGGCAGTTCAGCATTCCAAGGACTCCGGAACAAAATGGAGTAGTGGAGAGAAAGAACAGGACCCTCATTGAAGCTGCAAGGTCCATGCTGGCTGACTCAGGTTTGCCATTGACCTTTTGGCCGAAGCTGTCAACACAGCTTGTTATGTGCAAAATAGAGTTTTAGTAAATCAGAGGTTGATGAAGACTCCATATGAAGTTCTCCATCATTTGGCTCCACTGATTTCATTTTTCAAAGCATTTGGGTGTCCCTGTTTTATTCTCAACACAAAGGATCAACTCCACAAATTTGATCCTAAGGTGGATGCAGGATACTTTGTTGGTTATTCATCTACTTGCAAAGCATACAGAGTCTTCAACTGCAGAACAAAGATGGTTGAAGAAACTCTACATGTTAAGTTTAATGAATCTCCAAAGGACAAGATTCCACAAAGTCCTGTGGAGTTATTTGATTTGGACATACTGCAATATGTTCCCTATCAAACTCCTGCTGTTGCTCCTGTCAACAGTTCACCACCTGGTGGTACTGCTGATGATGATGATGATTGCAGTACTCACCTCTTCAGGTTTAGTGATCAGCTGCCTGATTCAACTAGACCTGATGTTCCTGTAGCGCCAGTAGCACCATCCACAACAAATGCTGATGAGATTTCTTCGAATTCAACTTCCTTTGAATTACCATCCACTGATTGGTTTCAAGGAAATGATTCACCATCACCATCTGTTGCTGCTGAACCGGCTACAAACACTTGCACAGATCTCATTGTGTATCAAGATCTGAAGAATCACCCCATGTCTCAATCATTGGTGATATCACTGCTGGAGTATCAACAAGAAGTCAATTGTCCAATTTCTGCTTCTATGCTCTCTTCATCAGTCAGCAAGAGCCAAAGAATTATCACATTGCTTTAAAGGACAATGGATGGGTTGATGCCATGCAGCTTGAGCTTCTTCAGTTCAAGAAACAGCAAGTGTGGGAACTGGTTCCTCTACCTCCAGGTAAGTGTGCAATAGGCACTAAATGGGTGTTTAGGAACAAAACTGATGAAAATGGGCTTATTGTTAAGAACAAGGCCAGACTGGTTGTTCAGGGGTTTGCACAAGAAGAAGGTATTGATTATGATGAAACCTTTGCCCCTGTAGCCAGACTGGAAGCAATTCGATTGTTTTTAGCTTATGCTGCTTATCAAAAACTTAAAGTCTTTCAAATGGATGTCAAAAGTGCATTTTTGTATGGAAAAGTTAAAGAAGAGGTTTATGTATGTCAACCTCCAGGCTTTGAGGACAACAAACATCCTAATTGGGTGTATAAGCTTGATAAAGCTCTTTATGGGTTAAAACAAGCTCCCAGAGCCTGGTATGAGACATTATCAAACTTTCTTCTGGAAAACAATTTCACTAGAGGCTCCATAGACAAGACTTTATTTATTAAGAAAGCTGGGCAGCATAATCTACTTGTTCAAATTATGTAGATGATATTATTTTTGCATCCTCTGATCCAAAGTTGTGTGATGCCTTTACAAAGTTGATGCAACAGAAGTTTGAAATGAGTGCCATGGGAGAATTACAGTTCTTTCTGGGGTTGCAAATCAAACAAAAGGCTGATGGAATTTTTATTCATCAATCCAAATATACAAAAGATCTTTTGCAAAAGTTTGATTTACAAATTGTAAGCCCTGTTCTACTCCCATGAGCAGCACCACACAACTGGACTCAGATCAGAAAGGTAAAGTGGTTGATGAAACACTTTACAGATGTATGATTGGGTCCTTGATGTATTTAACAGCTTCTAGACCAGATATTATGTTTGCTACATGTGTTTGTGCTAGATTTCAGGCTGCACCTAAAGAGTCTCATCTGATTGCAGTCAAGAGGATCTTTAGATATCTGCAAGGCACTCCATCTCTAGGTTTATGGTATTCTACCAACCATTCTGGTAAATTAGTTGCTTTTTCTGACAGTGACTATGCAGGGTGTAAGTTGACCAGGAAATCAACTTCTGGTGGATGCCAATTCCTAGGCAACTGCTTAATTTCTTGGCAGAGCAAGAAACAGACCTCAGTTGCTACATCCACTGCGGAAGCAGAGTACATTGCTGCTGCAAGCTGTACATCTCAGGTACTCTGGCTTCAAAACCAACTTTTGGATTATGGCATTACAGAGACTAAGACTCCATTGTTAATGGATAGTGCTTCAGCTCTTT
The DNA here is from genome assembly GCA_025506515.1 of Flaveria trinervia. NCBI lineage: Eukaryota > Viridiplantae > Streptophyta > Magnoliopsida > Asterales > Asteraceae > Flaveria > Flaveria trinervia. The sequence continues at coordinate 93,319,301 of CM046442.1, forward strand.
GCATTGTCAAAAATCCAGTCCAGCACTCTAGGACCAAACATATAGAGATCAGACATCATTTTATAAGAGATTGTTTTGAAAAAGGTCTGATTGATCCTAAGTTTGTGCCCAGTGCTGATGAGCTTGCAGACATTTTTACTAAGCCTTTGGATAGTTCAACTTTCCAAAACCTGGTGTTAAGGCTTGGTATGCTGCAGCTAGAATAGGTGACAACTACTGATGATCTCAGTAATTCATATTGATGATCATGAGTGCCTGTCACATATAAGTACTGATGAGCTCTTTTAACCTCAGTACTTTTTATAACTACTGAAGGCTAAAAGTTCTCACAAGTACTGAAGTACTTCATCTGCTCTAAACTACTGAAGTAGTTACAACTACTGATGTAGTCATAACTACTGAAATCAGTAAAAACAGATAAGTACTGATGTCCTATGAAACAACTGAAATCAGCCATAAAGACTGATGAATGTGTTGAGGATAGTTTGAAACAGCTGAAAAGCTAAGAATTGACGAAAACAGCTGAAGAGAACTTTCCCTTCAGTCGTTTGTACCACTGCTGTTTCATTTTAAACAACTGAAGCAAAACCACGTCTTCAGCAGTTTTATAACTACTGATGACCAATACCAAGTCTTCAGTTGTTTACAACAGCTGATGACAAAACCACTGTCTTCAGTAGTTTCATAACTACTGATGACAAACACCATGTCCTCAGTTGTTTCAATCACCTGAAGTCAAAACCACGGTCTTCAGTAGTTTTCTAAACTACTGATGCCTAACACCGCGACTTCAGCTGTTTCAACGTCTGAAAGGATAATACCATGTCAACGGTCGTTTAAAATACTGATGACTAACACCACATCCTTCAGTCGTATCCTCACCCGTACCCTATAAATACCCTTAACCTGAGCTCTCCATGCTTCATCTTCTTCAAACCTAACGTTCCTCTCCAACAAATTTCCATGGCGTCTTTGCAAATTAAACCGCGACACAACTGTGTTGCCTACCTCACAAAATCGCCGATCTGGACTAAGTTCGATACTGCTATCGATCTTATGGTCCAGTCCCAATACAACAAGGCATTCCTTCTGAACCCCGTTTTACACAATCCTGAAACCAATTTTGGATGAACGTTAATGTTACTACTACTGAGGAGAGCAACACACAATCCCTCCGGTCAGTCGTCAACAACAACGAAGTAGTGATTACTCCTGCAACAATCCGTAAAATTCTTCAACTGAGTGATGCTACCTCTCCTGCTGGATATCCGAAGGGCACTATAGATCTCTCATTTGCTCAGCATGGATATCAAGGTGATCTCAGTGCCACCACCATCATGAAGAAACATTTTAATGACGCTGAGCGCCTGATCTTTCATATGGTCAATGTATGTTTGGCCCCTAAGACATCGTCTTGGGATCAAATGTCCACCAAATGGCAGCAGGTATTGTATTCTATCCTTGAGCAACAACCACTGAACTTTTCAGAATTAATATTTTCAGAGCTCAAAGATATGGCTCAAAAATCAACTGCCAACCGTTGGATACTTTATCCACGGTTCATAATGGCCATTATAATAGACCAGCTTAATGCTGAGGGACTTGTTGGCTGGGAGTCCCTGCTACGGCTGTTTTGCCCGAAGTATACTCCCGGCACAACTCCGACCGGACACTCAAACTGGCTGCCAAGCTGCGAAAACCCACGCAGCTGGAACCCACAGCCACCACCTCCAAATCCAATGTCCCCACCAAACCCACCAAAAAGAAACCCAAAATGGCTACTCAGGGAATTGAGTCCCCTGAGGATGCTCCTGCACCACAAACGCAGGATATATCCACTAGTCCAAACCCCTAGTGGATACCATGACTCCTCCAGCCACAGCCGCTCAGGCTTCCTCTCAACAGGAGCCTGCAGCAACCCAAGGGGCACCTACTTATCTGGGATCTTCCTCACTTGAGGAGATTGCCATTGAAGAGCACCATCCACCCCAGGTGCACACTGCTTCTACCCCTGTACCCCAAACAACCGCCCCTCACAGCCCAACTTTAATATTGCACAAGTGCTGACTCAATTGCACTCCTCACCCCCTCCCCAGAAACCACTTCCAACTGGGAATACCTCTACAATTGAGGGGGAGGAACACAGTGCACTTGAGAACCCACAGCACAGGGGTTTCCCAATCTATCTCCTGGTGTAGAGAAGGAGCTTAGAATATCTAGTGAGGCTGCCACCTCCTCTGACTCAGCACATGACCAGAGTGAGGCTGGTAACATTGCTAAGACCTCCCTAGAGGCAACAGCTGATGATGGACATTGTCCTGAGGCTGGAAGTCCCCAGTACCAAGCACAAGGGGCACATGCACCAACTGGTCTACACCCAGCGCATGTAAATCCTGCTCTAAGCAGGAGGTCAGGTGATTCAGTATCAACTGATGATGACCTGAGCTTCTTCTTCGATGTAGTTGCTCAAAACCCATTCTAGAGGATGAGGTTAGCAGACTCAAAGAGCTGCTGGCCAAGATTCTCAGGATGCAAGTCCATCTGCCACCCTCATACACCCACAGATGGCACCTTCCCTTGAAGGTTTCCCAAACACAGAGCCACCCCAAAATCAACCACCCGCCTCTGCTTCAGGCCCTACTTCTCAGGAACAGAACCCTCTGAGCAAATAGGTGCTATCCTCCGAACTCCCTCCCTCTCATCACCCCTATAATCACTGATATAGTGATCAAAGCCCTTGATGAGAGGCTTTCCTCAACATTACAGCCCCTGGTTGATGCTGCTGTCCACAAGACTCTTTCTGCGGTACCAACCCCTTCCTCCAATGCAACCAAAAAGGGGGGGACTGCAGTGAAAGATAGAAAGAGGAAGAGATCTGAGGAAGAGGAGAAACAAGAAAAACAACCTCTGCTCACTACAAGCAAAGAGAAGTGCTGATGATCATACTGCTGAAGAAAAATCCTTGGAGGAGCTGGTCAAAAGCTGACACCACACACAGCCGCTCCATGGATAAGATATTGACCAACTATTCAGGCAGGGGTTTGACACAGCTACACTGGATAGTGAGATCAGAAGGTTAGAGGTACAAGAGATACAACCCGATGGGCAGGGTACGATGCTCTTGAGAAAGAGAGGTTGGAATAATGATCCGCTTTATTGCCAAATACTTGGGAAGATCATTAATGGAGATCCGCGCATGGTCCAGGGACAGCATTCTGGCTATAGCCACCAGAATCTGTCTGTCTGAGCAATTCAACAAAGGATCATTGTGGAAGCCCTTGATGAGGCTGGGGCTGGCAAAAGGTTAGAGATGGCTAAACTTACAAAAGCAAAATTACTACAAGGATGCTAGATCAACCTTCCCTTCCACCCACTCAAACAGATCCTATCCCTCAAATCTCCCAACCAACCTCTAAGCCAAAATCCAACATCCTCTCTCTTCAAAACCAATCCCTTCACCAACCCAACCATCATCCAGTGATGTACCCCGTAGAAGGAGAAGGGTGCTGAGGATGGAAGAAGTAGAAGAAGAGGATGAGATGATAGTCTGCCACTCTCTGCTGTTCTGAAGCTACCAAAGCCCCAGAGTCAATCCATGATCACACCCGACTCTCAAAGGGAAATGGTCAGAGTCAAAATAGAAGAAGAAGAACAGCAGAAACAGCACGATGAGCAACTGTTGAAGATGGTTGACAAGGAATTTCCTCAGTCATCATCTATTCAAGCCATGAAAGGGCATGCTCAAAGGCTGTACACTCTCAGACACACCTTTCAGTATCAGAGGGAGAGAGTGAGAGTATGGCCAGACCCCAGGGTGAGTTCTAGAATCCATAAAAGAACTATCCCACACAGATACAACGGCCAAGTACGAAAAACAATAGAATCTACCATCATGTTGGCCGTTGTAGTCTCACCTTGGGAAATCATTGATGAATTCAAGAAAGCTCACCAAGCAAAGAAGACACCTCAAGCCTTACTAGAAAACAAGATGATTAAGAAGGGGTTGTTATACAAAAAGCTTGAAGACATCCAAAAGGAGCTCCAGTTACTCCTTGAAGGCAACCATCCGGATGAATTTGTGTACAGGGAGGTAACTACGGTGGAGCTGAAAATGGCAGGACCATGAAGTACTTATCAGAGTACTATGGTCCAGAGTTCTTCTTCGAAGGAGGAGCTGAAGAACTCTCTCAAGAGGAACAAATTGTTCTCCTTGAGGCCTATGTCCGTGAGTCATACAGACTCATTATGGGGAAGTGAATCTCATGAATGGGATAACAACTCTGTGTCCAGTTCCCCAAAACAGAGTTCCCATTCATACTCTGCCAAACAAATATTTGAGGTTCTTCCCAGGCCGGAGCGTACATGGGTCATCTTCTCCACTGATCAAGAAGGAAAAAGACCAACATTTTTGCCATCAATAAGTGGGAGTTTAAATAAGTTAGAGGTTTTGGCTGCATTGGTTCAGGGGGAGTTTGTTGGACCAAAAGAACCAATGAGCCAAGATCAGAAAACCTCTAAGTCCCACACGGTATCACAACAACTGCTGAAAGCCTCATCAGTAGTTTGACAAGTGCTGAAGACTTCAACAGCTGAAGATCAAGTGCTGAAGACCTTAACAGCTGAAGAACCAAAGTGCTGAAGTACAACAGCTGAAGAACACAAGTGCTGAAGCTGAAAGACCAAAGTACTGAAGTACAACAACTGAAGAGTACACAAGTGCTGAAGCTGAAAGACCAAAGTACTGAAGAACAACAGCTGAAGAGTTCACAAGTGCTGAAGATCAACAACTGATGTACAAAGTCTGAAGACAAAGACTGAAGACATCAGCTGATGATATCTACTGAAGTCATCAGCTGATGAAACGCCTGAAGGTCAGAGTCTGAAGACCAAGTACTGAAGCCTCAGTAGTTTGTCACAACTGCTGAAGAGTACTTCTTCAGTAGTTGTGATATCAGTAGTTTTATGTTTTATGTTTCAGTAGTTTTGTAAAACGACTGAAGAGCTTGTTCTTCAGTCGTTGTAGTTTCAGTAGTTTTTGTACTTAACTTGCTGATATGTTCTCAGTAGTTGTGAACACTTCAGTAGTTTGTTAAGATTTAGTTATTTCTGTATTGGATCTGCCAGTGTCACTTTCCGTGATAACAGCAGTGACTGTTGCACTCTATATAAGGAGTGACAACCCATTGTAATCATTGAGCGGATGAGCAATTGAATGGAATGATTATTGATTTGATTAGAAATATTCTACTCTATCTATAACATTCCTAGAAATCAGAAATTCTATTCTCTCCCTATAACCGTATGCGATCTTAACGCTTACATATATTGCTTGCTTGCTACAATTTGTCTAATTCGTGTGTGTATTCCGCTGCTTTACATTCTGATAAACATCAAACTTGTGATCACTGATCCTGTCAATAACATAAGACTAAGTCTGTGAAGTCTAAGAAGGAGGAAATGGTGGGTCACACGAACTCATCAAAAACAAGCTCTGGAGTGTCAAATGAACTGAAAACTTGAGCTTCAAATCAGAGACAGCTTGTTATGATGGTTCAGCATCTGTTGGGGAGAGTTAACCAACTTGAAACCCATGTGATCAAACCACAGAGAGGAATTCCAGGCCCAAATCCATTTCAGCACCATCTCCATCTTCATCAGCTGTTAATCATAAGAAACCAGCTATGGTTAAATCTGTTGATAAAATCAGTCCAAAACCAAAAGGTTTGGGTCTCCAAAGCTAACTAGTTTCTTATGATTGTGCAGGGTTCTTTAGCATGCCAAAGAAGCATCTGGTATGTGGACAGTGGAGGATCCATGCACATGACTGGGAGCAGCTCTCTTCTTCATGATTACTCTCAGGGAAAGAAGGGATTTGTCTCCTTTGGAATGATGCTAAAGGTTACATCATTGGAAAGGGATTTTTGTCTAATGGAGATATTAGATTTGATGATATCAACCATGTGGAGAATCTCAAATACAATCTGTTGAGTGTCAGTCAGATGTGTGACAAAGGACATGTTGCTCTTTTCACAAGCCAGAACTGTAGGATTCTGTCTTCCAAGGTTCTGAGCCTGATTGACAAAGTACTGGATGATAATACTCTCCTGAAGGCTAACAGGATAGGAAGAGTATATGCCTTGGATCTGTCAAAGAAAATTGAGTTAAGAGGCCATCCATGCTTGTTCTCCAAGGCCTCTCTCCAAGAATCTAACTGTGGCATAGAAGGCTGGGTCATGTTAATCTCAAAAACATGAATCAGCTGATCCACAAGAGTTTAGTGAGAGGTCTTCCAATAAAGGAGTTCAATTGTGATGAAATCTGCACTGCATGCTTAAAAGGGAAACAACATAAAGTTTCATTGCCAACCATAGAAGAATCCAAGTCTAATGCTTGCCTACAACTACTGCACATGGATCTTTTTGGTCCTGTGAAGGTAATGAGTATGGCAAAGAAGAAATACTGTCTAGTAATTGTGGATGATTACTCTAGATATGTATGGACCTTCTTCTTGCATTCAAAGGATGAGGCTGCTCAGTCCATTATGAACTTTGTGTTACACGTTGAGAAGCAGTATTCCCTACCAGTTAAGTGTGTGAGGAGTGACAATGGTACTGAATTCAGAAACCACACTCTTGATGAGTTTTACTTATCAGAGGGAATCAAGAGGCAGTATAGCATCCCAAGGACTCCAGAGCAAAATGGAGTAGTGGAGAGAAAGAACAGGACCCTCATTGAAGCTGCAAGGTCCATGTTGGCTGATTCTGGTCTGCGACTGACCTTTTGGGCTGAAGCTGTCCATACAGCCTGCTATGTACAGAATAGAGCCTTAGTAAATCAGAGGTTGTTGAAAACTCCTTATGAAGTTTTACATCATTTAGCCCCTTGATTTCATTCTTTAGAGCATTGGGTGTCCATGTTACATTCTCAACACAAAGGATCAACTCCAAAAGTTTGATTCTAAGGTGGATGCAGGGTATTTTGTTGGGTATTCATCCACTTGCAAGGCTTATAGAGTATTCAACTGTCGGACAAAGATAGTTGAAGAAACCTTGCATGTGAAGTTCAATGAATCCCCTAAGGATACAATTCCACAAAACCCTATGCAATTGTTTGATCTGGACATTCTACAATATGTTCCTTATCAACCACCTGCTGTTGCAGATCATATGAATCCATCATCTTCTATAGCTAGTCATCCATCTGGTGTTACTAATGATGATGATGATATCAGTAATCACCTTTTCAAGTTTAGTGATCAACTGCCTGATTCAGATAGACATGATGTTCCTGTAGCTTCAGTAGCACAATCCACAACAAATGCTGATGAGATTTCTACAACTTCAACTTCCTTTGAATTACCATCTACTGATTGGTTTCAACAAAATGCTTCACCATCACCATCTGTTGCTGCTGAGCCTGCTACAAACACTTGCACAGATCTTATTGTGTACCAAGATCTGAAGAATCACCCTATGTCTCAAATCATTGGTGATATCAATGCTGGCGTTTCAACAAGAAGTCAATTGTCTAATTTCTGCTTCTATGCTCTCTTTATTAGTCAGCAAGAGCCAAAGAACTATCATATTGCTTTAAGGGACAATGGATGGGTGGAAGCCATGTAGCTTGAGCTTCTTCAGTTCAAGAAACAGCAACTGATGAAAATGGGCTTATTGTTAAGAACAAGGCCAGACTGGTTGTACAGGGGTTTTCACAAGAGGAAGGCATTGATTATAATGAAACCTTTGCCCCTCTAGCCAGACTGGAAGCAATTCGATTGTTTTTACCTTATGCTGCTTATCACAACCTTAAAGTTTTTCAAATGGATGTCAAAAGTGCATTTTTGTATGGCAAAATTAAAGAAGAGGTTTATGTATGTCAACCACCAGGTTTAGAGGACAATAAACATCCTAATTGGGTGTATAAGCTTGATAAGGCTCTCTATGGTTTGAAACAAGCTCCTAGAGCCTGGTATGAGACATTATCAAACTTTCTTCTGGAAAATAATTTCACTAGAGGCTCCATAGATAAGACTTTATTCATTAAGAAAGCTGGGCAGCAAAATCTCCTTGTTCAAATTTATGTAGATGATATTATTTTTGCATCCTCTGATCCACAGTTGTGTGATGCCTTTACAAAGTTGATGAAACAGAAGTTTGAGATGAGTGCCATGGGAGAATTACAGTTCTTTCTGGTTTGCAAATCAAACAAAAGGCTAATGGAATTTTCATTCATCAGTCCAAATACACAAAAGATCTTTTGGAAAAGTTTGATTTACAAAAGTGTAAGCCCTGTTCTACTCCCATGTGCAACACCACACAACTTGATACAGATCAAAAGGTAAAGTGGTTGATGAAACACTATACAGATGTATGATTGGGTCCTTGATGTACTTAACAGCTTCTAGACCAGATATTATGTTTGCTACATGTGTTTGTGCAAGATTTCAGGCTGCACCTAAGGAGTCTCATTTGATTGCAGTCAAGAGGATCTTTAGATATTGCAAGGCACTCCATCTCTAGGTTTATGGTATTCTACTAGACATTCTGGTAAATTGGTTGCTTTTTCTGACAGTGACTATGCAGGGTGTAAGTTGACAAGAAAGTCCACTTCGGAGGATGCCAATTCTTAGGCAACTGCTTGTTTTCTTGGCAGAGTAAGAAGCAGACCTTAGTTGCTACATCAACTGCTGAAGAAGAGTACATTGCTGCTGCAAGCTGTACATCTCAGGTACTCTGGCTTCAAAACCATTATTGGATTATGGCATAACAGAGACTAAGACCCTATTATTAATGGACAGCTCTTCAGCTCTTTGTATTGTCAAGAATCCTGTCCACCACTCTAGGACTAAACATATTGAGATCAGACAACATTTTATTAGAGATTGTTTTGAAAAAGGTTTGATTGATCCAAAATTTGTTCCTAGTGCTGATGAGCTTGCAGACATTTTCACTAAGCCCTTGGATAGCACAACTTTCCAAAACCTAGTGTCAAGGCTTGGTATGCTGCAGCTAGAATAAGTGACAACTACTGGTGATCTTAGCTCACAAGTACTGATGATCATTAGTTTATTATTGTCATATATATAAGTACTGACATTATTTTCTCTCCGGAAGTTTTCTTTAAACTACTAGAGCTTAACTTCTCAGTACTCAGGTACTTTATTTGTTAAAACATTGATGTAGTTACAACAGCTGATGTAGCTACAACTACTGTTGTCAGAAATACAAATACGTACTCATGTCCTATGAAACATCTGAAAACAGATGAAAACGTCTGATGAGTACGTGTTGAGGACAGTATGAAACAGCTCTAAAGCAATGAATTGACGATAACTACTAATGAGCCTTTTTGTCTTCAGTAGTTTCCCAACTGTTGTTTCTTTCTAAACAACTGAAGCAAAACCATGTCTTCAGTAGTTTCACAACTACTGATGACTAACACCAAGTCTTCAGTTGTTTCCAAGAATTGATGGTAAAACCAAAGTCTTCAGTAGTTTCCCAACTACTGATGACTAATATCAAGTCAGTTGTTTCATCACCTGAAGTCAAAACTGTCGTCAGTAGTTTTATAACTACTGATGACTAAATCTTCAGTAGTTTTATAACACTGATGACTAAATCTTCAGTAGTTTTATAACTACTGATGACTATATTAGAGACTTCAGCTGTTTCAACGTTTAACAGTTAAAAACCAAGTCTTTAGTTGTTTTATAACAACTGCTGATCACACCAATACGGTCAGTCATTCCAAACCACTGAAAGTTAATACCACGTCATCAGTAGTTTCAACAACTGATGACTAACACCAAAACTTCAGTCGTTTTCTAACCCTACCCTTTAAATACCTTATCCCACCTTCAAAGTTTTTACTTTCTTCTCTTCTCAAACCTAACATTCAAAAAAACTCTGTAACCTCTCTTCATCAATGGCGACCATGCAACTAAAACCTCGACACAACTATGTCACACATCTCACAAAATCGCCATACTGGACCAAGTTTCACAACGCCATTGATTTAATGGTTCAGTCACCTTACAAAACGGCTTTTCTATTAAATCCCACCATATATGCCGAATCTCTTAACCAATTCTGGACAAACGTCACTCTTTTCTCTGAGGAGAATGACACAGAGTCTCTTCAATCGTTTGTCCATCATCAAAAAGTGGTCATTACTCCAGACATTCTTCGCCAAACTCTCAAACTGGATGATGCCACTTTCCCAACTGGTTATCCAAATGGCACAATCGATCAATCATTTGCCCAGCATGGATACCAGGGTAACCTGAGTGCATCTACCATATTGAAGAAACATTTCCAGGATGCCGAACGTCTCATCTTTCACCTGGTAAATGTCTGCCTTGCCCCCAAGACTTCATCATGGGATCAAATGTCCACAAGGTGGCAACAGGTAATGTACTCCATCCTTGAGCAACAACCTTTAAATTTTTCTGAAATACTATTTTTAGAGCTCAAGGATATGGCCCAAAAACAACTTGCTAACCGTTGGATATTATATCCTTGGTTCATAATGGCCATAATTGAAAACCAACTTCAAGTTGAGGGACTTGTTGGCCTAGGAGTCCCTGCTACGGCTGTATTGCCTGAAGTATACTCCCGGAACAACTCTGACCAATCACTAAAAATGGCTGCCAAGCTGCGCAAACCCACACAGCTGGAACCCACAGCCACCACCTCCAAATCCAAAGTCCCCACCAAACCACTAAAATGAAGACAAAAAAGGCTACTCAGGGAAATGAGTCCCCTGAGGATGCCCCTGCAACACAAACACAGGCTATATCCACTGGTTATAACCCCCTAGTGGATACAAGGACTTCACCAGCCACAGCCGCTCAGGATTCCTCTCAAAAGGAGCCTGCAGCAACCAAAGAAGGGGTACCCACTAATCTGGGATCTTCCTCATTTGAGGAGATTGCCATTGAAGAGCACCATTCTCCCCAGGTGCATACTGCGTTTACCCCATCTTCCACTGCAACCGCCCACAAAGTCCTACTCTCATTATTGCAAACGTGCTGACTCAGCTGCATGCCTCTCCTCCTCCCCAACAAACACCAACAAAGGGGAAAACCACAACAATTGAGGAAGAGGATCAACATGCTCCTGACAGCCCACAGCACGAGGGTTTAACTGTTCTATCTCCTGGTGTGGATATGGAGACCAGAACATCTGGTGAGGCTGCCACCTCTTTTAAATCCGCACATGATCAGACTGAGGCTGGTAACATAGCTAAGACCTCACCAGAGGCAACAGCTGATGAAGGACATTGTCCTGAGGCTGGAAGTCCCCAGTTCCAAGAAAAAGGGGCACATGCTACAACTGGTCTACACCCAGTGCATGTACATCCTGCTACAAGCAGGAGGTCAGGTGATTCAGCATCTGCTGATGATGACCTGGGCTTCTTTTATGATGTTCTGGCCCAGAACACAATTCTTGAGGAAGAAGTCAGTAAACTACAAAGACTACTTGACCAATTCTCTCAAATAGCAAGTCCATCTGCCACCAACATAAACCCACAGATGGCACCTTCACCTGAAGGTCTCCCACACACTCAGCCACTCAAAACTTCCGAGCCACCAGCCTCTATTTCTGGCACAACTGCTATCTTTCAGCATTGTGATCAAAACCATGGATGAGAGGCTTCCCTCAATCATACAACCCCTGGTGGAGGAGATTGTGAGCACAAGGCTTTTTGCTACTCAAACCCTTGCAACCAATGCAACCAAAAAGGGGGAGAGTCAGTCAGTGAAAGCAAAGAGGAAGAGCATAGAGGGGAAGAAAGAAAAGGAGACTGAGAAGGAAGAGTAGTTTGTGAAGGGAGCTGACATTGATCAAGTGGGTGAAAGTCACAAACACTTTCATGTAACATATAAGAAGAGAAAGGTTGAAGGAAAAGAAAAAGAACTCGAACTCGATGAGATGATCAAAATGGCGGATGCTACACATAGTAAATCAATGGACTCCATTATTGATCAACTGTATAGACAGGGGTTCGATACTGCACAGCTTGACTCAGAGATTAGGAGACTTGAAGTTGAAGAAATTAACTCAAGATGGGCAAGTTATGATGCATTAGAAAGAGAAAGACTAGAGATCATGATCAGATTCATTGCAAAGTACCTTGGGAGATCATTTCTCGAGATTAAGTCATGGACCAGGGATAGTATCTTGGCAATAACCACCAAGATCTGTTCGTCTGAAGCATACACTAAGGGATTGGTGATTGAAGCACTAAATGAGGCAGGTGCTGGGAACAGAAAGGAACTAGCAAAACAATAAAAAGCCTCACTCACTACAAGAATGCTAGAACAACCTGCAAAACCTCCCACTTCAAAATCACCACTACCACAACCCTCTAAACCAACTCCTTTACCCTCAAAACCAACAGCCGATGATGCACCCAAGAAGAAGTACAGAAGGGTGTTGAGGCTAGAAGAAGAAGAAGAAGAGGATGATGAGGAAGAAGATAAGCTGCCTCTTTCTGCAGTCCTAACTTTTCCTAAAGCCAAATCCATGCCCATCACTCCCACCTCACAGATGGAAGCTGTGATAGTAAAGATAGAAGAAGAACAGCAGCAAAAGCTTCATGATGATGAGATGCTGAAAAGCATAGACAAAATTATGTTGCTTCTTCAACAATAATCAGTATGAAGAAGGAAGCTCTGAGATTGTACACCCTTGCTAACACATTTCAATATCAAAAGGAAAAGGTGAGAATATGGCCTGATCCTAGGGTGGCTCATAGAATTGTGAAGAAAGACATTCCTTCGAGATACAAGGGCCAAGTAAAAAGGATCGTAGATGAAGAGATCACAGTGGTCCTTGTAGTATCACCCTGGGAAATTGTAGAAGATTTCAAGAAGGCCTATGAACTAAACAGCCACCCCAAAACATGTTAGAGAACAGAGTAATTAAAAAGGGATTAGTCTACAAGAGGCTTGAGAACTTCAAACAAAATGAGTTCAGTCTGTTACTTGAAGGGACTCACCCAGATGAGTTTGCATACAGACAGATCACAACAGTTGAGCTCAAAAATGGCAAACAGGCTAAGTACATTTCAGAGCTGTATGGGCGTGAAGGATTGTTTGATGGTGGAGCTGAAAATCTTACCATGGAAGAACAAATTATGTTTCTCAGAGCATACACCAGAGAATCTTACAGGCTTATACATGGGAAGTAGATTTCATGGATAGGACCACAGCCCTATGTCCAGTTCCCCAAAGTCAGGGCTCCTATCCATACCATGCCAACAAAATTTCAGAAATCTATTCCTAGGCCAGTGCTTAATTTGGTCATCTTCTTAGCTGATCAAGAAGGAAAAAGACCAATCTTATTGCCACCAATAAGTGGGACCTCAATAAAGTTAAGGTTTTGGCTGCATTGGTTCAAGGGGAGTTTGTTGGACCAAAAGAACCAATGAGCCGGATCAAAAAACCTTAAGTCCCACAGATGTCACAACAACTGCTGAAGTCCACAACAGCTAAAGACAAAAGTCTGAAGACACAAGTGTTGAAGACAAAGTCTGAAGACAAAAGTCTAAAGACACAAGTGCTGAAGACAAGTGCTGAAGACAAAGTCTGAAGACACAAGTGCTGAAGACAAAGTCTGAAGACAAGTGCTGAAGACCAAGTATCAGTCATTGTCACAACAGCTGAAGAGGTCTTCTTCAGTAGTTGTGATGGTTTTCTTTTAGTAGTATTATGTTTTCCTTTCTGTAGTTTTTTAAAACGACTGAAGAGCTTGTTCTTCAGTCGTTGTAGTTTAAGTAGTTTCGTATCAGTAGTTTTATGTTTTATACTTAGCACTCTGATATGTTCTCAGTAGTTGTGAACATTTCAGTAGTTTGTTAAGTTTTAGTTATTTTGTAACACATCTGCCAGATGTCACTATCCCGTGATATCAGCAGTGATTGCACTCTATATAAGGAGTGTCAACCTTACTGTAATTGTGAATGATTGAGCAGAAACATTTGATATTATTGAAACATTCCTTTTCACAGAAATATATTCTTTCTTTACAACCGTATTTGTTCATAATGCATACGAATATCAATTCTTGCTATAATTTGTCTAATTCTTGTTCTTATTCCGCTGCGTTACACTCTAATCCATCAAACTTGAGATCACTGATCCTGTCAGTACTCTGCTTCAGTTGGCATTGGAGAAGAGACATGGATGGCCATTTAGATCAATTTTCTTTGATAAGTCTAAGGTATATACTCTTCCAATCCTGTTGGCCTTCAGGAGAGTATATTCATCCAATATTTTGTCAATCACTCTCAAACATTGGAAGACAGAATCCGATAGTTCGCGCTGGTGAAAAGTGCAACATGCCCTTTATCACACATTTGACTGACACTCAACAAGTTGTACTTGAGATTCTCCACATGGTTAACATCATCAAATCTTATCTCACCATTAGACACAAAGCCTTTGCCGATGATGTAACCCTTAGCATCATTACCAAAAGATACAATTCCCTTCTTTCCTTGAGAGTAGTCATGAAGAAGAGAATTGCTCCCTGTCATATGCATAGATCCTCCATTGTCCGCATACCAGATGCTTCTATGGCATGCTGAAGAACCCTGCATTTGTCACAACAAACTAGTTAGCTTTGGAGACCCAAACCATTTTGATTTTGAGTCTGTTCTCATCAACAGATTTTATACTAACTGATTTGTCATGATTAACACCCTTTGAAGGTGGAGATGGTGCTGAAAAGGATTCCTTTGATTTTGGCATAGTTTTCCTTTTTAGTGGTTTAATCACATGTACATCTATTTGATTAACTCTCCCCAACAGATGCTGAACCATGATAACAAGTTTGTCTGATTGGTTGTTAAAGCCTTCAGTTCAGCAAACACATCAGTATTTGTTTTTGATTAGTTCCTGTGACTCACCATGTCCTCCTTTTTGAAAGACACAGACTTAGTCTGGTGTTTTGATACTCCTTAAGGAATACTTTGAGCTGTTTTATGATAAACCCCTTCCTTCTGTTTAGATTTTTGTGAAGACTTAGGGTTATCAGTTTGAGATGTTTGTGGCACAAACTTGGTTTCAAATTCATCTTTCATTTTATTAATTTTCTTTTTAATGATTTTATCTTTGTTAAATTTGGAACCCCTTGTGTACCAACATTCATGAGTGAGATGATTGAATAGATCACATATTTCACATGGCTTTTTCTTCATCTTCTGTTGTTCAACTGCTGAAGAAGATGAAACTACTGAAGGTGTGTTCTTCAGTACTTTCTTTCTCTCAGTGCTTATGTGAAGTACTGAAGGATTGTAACAACTGAAGACTTGTTCTTCAGAGGTTTTCTATCAGTACATTTGGATTTCGTGATAAACTCTTCAGCAGTTGTCAAACCATGTTTGTTTTCATTTGGTTTGAATGTTCTTCAGGTGTTGTTACTTGCTCTTCAATACTTTGAATACTTTGTGAGACAACACCTGAAGTGCTCAACTTTTCTTTGATCATGTGTTTATCAGCATTAAGACCATCAACAGATTGATTAGCCGAGGTACTATTAGTGAATTCATCCTCTGATTTTGCATTATCACTTGAGGATGAGACACGTGATGATGTGGTTTAGGAATTGATTTCACCTTCAGATTTTACTTCTGTCTTGGGCGTAAAATCTGTAGGAGGTACAATGTGATTATACCCAATCCCAACTTCACATTTGAAGCTGTTTTCTTACTGAGAAGCATTTCAAACCCTTGCAAGATGTTACCCAGCCTTCACACCCTGCCTGAGTAGCTACAAGTGTTTCTTTGAGATTCTTACGATTTTCTAAAATGACCTCTACCTTTGACTTTTCATTAGTGATTTGGCATTTTAATTTCTAAATCTCATCATCTTTTTCCTTTAAAACAGACCCAAACTCAGCTTTTCTTTTGGAAATCACTTTCTCTAGGTCAAGATTTTTATTAATTAAAGCTACTTTTGCTTCTCTAATTGCAGCAAAAGCAGCTATGCATGACTCAGAACACAACTTGGCCTTAGCCTCAGAAGATACATGTGGTACCTGTGATGATGAAGCATTTGAGCATGAACCATTAGTAGACTCCAGGGCCATAAGAGCAAGATTTCCAAAAGGATTTTCACAACCATGTTGACCAGCACGACAAAACACTTTTCAGAATAACCAGAAAGATCATCTGGTGAGCTACTCCAGTCAACAACTCCAGGAGTGAAAAAGCTTTGATGTGATTGAGATTGAGATTGTTGACTTGATTAAGATGGTTGAGGCTCAAGTAGGGCATGTGATTGTTGAGCTATGGGTACTGGAACCTGATTGGATTGAGGCATGTAAAAACTGGGATAAGGATATGGCATTTGACCTTGAGGAACAAAATATGTAGGAGATGATTGAATTTGTGAATGATGACCAGAACTGGTAGAATGTTACCCTTTATTTTGTGAACTATTGCGTGGAAAGGTCACAAAGGGTGCAGAAGAGTTAGATCCAAATGATCTACACTATCTTGCAAAATGTCCAAGTCTATGGCACTTGTGACACCTCAACTTGCTCTTGTCAAAACCAACTTTGGTTTTTCCAGAGAGACCAGGAAATTTTCTACCTGTCCTTTTGTAAAATTTTTGAGATCTAATATTGACTAATGCCATTTGGCTGAAAATATCCATCTCTTCCAAATCAACATCAGCAATTCCTTTCAAATCATCCATCAAAAGCACAAATTATCACTATTACACCCTGAATTACTATCAACACCAACAAAAGCAGGATCTCCACCTGTTGAAGAGAAATCTATATGCTCATCATAAGAATTTTTTGATGCAGCATATTCTGACTCATGACCAACCAGAGCAGTATTCCCTAGTACAAAATCATCAGTGAGCTTCCCAGATGAAGCCAATTTCCTTTTCTGTTCTATCTCTCTTTCAAATGTTAGCAGTTTCCCATGAAGTTGGGTGAGAGATAGATTGTCCAGATTTGCACTGGAGCATAGGACAATACTATATGTGTCCCATCTCTCAGGCAGGGATCTGAGAAATCTGTTGTTCATCTGACTGTTTCTATATTCATGTTTAACCATTTTCAACTTAGATATCAAAGAGGAGAATCGCTCAAACTGTTAAGTCAGTGACTCACCCTTTCTATGAGAGAATGTCTCATATTGCTAGGTAAGGATCTCTCTATTGTTTGCCAAGACCTCATCAGTTCCTCCAAATTGTTCTTTTAGAGCAACCCAGAGGTCATGAGCAGTTTCATGATGCATAAGTCTAGAATAGATTCATTAGGCAGTGCCATGGCTAGAATTCCATGGGCTTTAGCATCAATTTCAAATAGTTTCAGATCTTCATCTGAGTATTGCTCTTTCTTCTTTCGAACCATCTCATTGGTTTGTAGATTACTCACCATAGGCTTATATGGTCCATGAACCACAAATTTCCAATAACCGGAACTGTTGACAGACAGGTGATGAAGCATTCGGCGTTGCCATATGTTATACTCACTCCTAACAAGCATCGGAGGCTTTGTTGCGGAGCCAGTATTGTGAGGATAATTGATTGATGTAGCCATTTTCACCAATTCATACAGGTTCAATGAGATTTTAACAGATCTAGCTCAAAAACTCAACAACACCATTCAAAACAAGACGAATCTCAAATAATTCACCGGAAGCAGCAGAAAAACAAACTCTATAACCAATTTTTGCAAATTTGCTAATTCGATCAAACTTAGATATCAAAAGAGCAGTTTCAATGATCAATTGTTAAATCGATCAATGATTAACCGGCTTTGATACCATTTGTAAGGGATCGAGATCTAGTTTGATCAATTAGATTAGGATTTGCAGTGGAGTAGCACACGAATTAGACGAAATTTTAGCAAGAATAATATGAATATTCAATCAAATAATAACAATTATAGAGAGAGAAAGTTTTCTGCAAAAAGAATGTTTTCATTCACGCACATGCTTCTCGTACAAGGAAATTAGGTCAACATTCCTTTTATAAAGGAAGGTGACATCAGCTGACGTCACTTGATAGTGACAGCTAACTGATTTATACAAACAACTGAAAGTAAACTAAACTATTAAAGTTACAACATCTGAAGTGTAAGAACTTCAGATGTTTTACATAATATAAACTACTGATTACAAACTACTGATTACAAGCTACTGAAATGTAAACCATCACAACTACTGAAGAGAACTACTTCAGCTGTTTTGACAACTTCTGAGAACTTTGTCTTCAGACTTTGTCTTCAGCTGTTGTCTTCAGACTTTGTCTTCAGACTTTGTCTTCAGCTGTTGTCTTCAGACTTTGTCTTCAGACTTTATCTTCAGACTTTGTCTTCAGACTTTGTCTTCAGCTGTTGTCTTCAGACTTTATCTTTAGACTTTGTCTTCAGCTGTTGTCTTCAGACTTTGTCTTCAGCTGTTATAGACCACTTCAGTTGTTTTGATGTCTGTGGGACTTAAAGGTTTTTCTAATCTGGCTTATTGGTTCTTTTGTTCCAACAAACTTCCTAGGTCAAAGCCTACATTACTCCTTTTTCTCCAAAAAAGTCAGAATTTTTCTAAGTGTTCATCCGCATTTGCTATAGTCATCCGCATTTCCTACGGTTCATCCGCATTGACTATAGTTCATCCGCATTGGCTATAGTTCATCCGCATTTGCCATCCGCATTTCTATACTTAGTCAATGCTCATCCACATTGACTCACTTCATCCATATTGACTTACTTTGCTCATCCGCATTTCCCAGACTCAGGCAAATGCTCATCCGCATTTCCTGCACTTAGTCAATGTTCATCTGCATTTACTTACTTTGCTCATCCGCATTTCTCAGACTTAGGCAAATGCTCATCCTCATTTCCTGCACTTAGTCAATGTTAATCCGCATTGACTTACCCATTGGTTAATCTTCATCCGCATTAACCCTTTTTATCCGCATTTGCTTACAAACACTTAAGCAGATTTAAAGACTTATCAAGTGGGTCTAAAACAACATAATCAATTTCCATGCACCATTCATCAGGATCTAGGCTTAAATGTTACCCTCTAAGCCTTATAACACAATCATACATTCTCAAGCATGAACATAGTCACAAATCACATCATACCATCATCATACACACATTCAAGCATAGGGGTCCGAAACCCAGTTAAATAAAAACATACATTCATGCATGTCCAGCCACAAAATTAGTTAAAAACCAGTAAAAGAGGGGTCCTAGAACTCACCTTTGCAGCTTTTGAGTATGGCTTCCTCCAAACTCGTTGCAAATTGAATTCAGCTGCTTAGAACCCGCTAAAAACATACCCGAACACATACAAACATGCATAAGCATAAACCCGAGGATATGACCAGTTAAGAACACCATAAAAGCATGAATTATTACCTTGAATTCGAATTCTTTCTTGTTGTTCTTCTTCAAAGCCGAGAATTTGCTGCTCCCAACTACTCTCTCTCTAAAACCCGAAAATCAATGTGCAGGTGACATATTGGCGACCATACCACCTTTTACACCCACTTTTCAAACATTTTGTCCTTTTGGACACATTTTACCCCTAGACATGGGTTTTATTTCTCTTCCTTCTTTTATTTACTTATTTTTCTTTCTTCGACCATAAAAATAACCAGGTGTTACAAGTCCACCCCCCTTAAATAGGTTTCTTCCTCGAAACCTATTATTCCTCAAAGAATTGAGGGTAATGCTATCTCATCTCTTCTTCAGTCTCCCACATAGACTCGGATCCTTTCTTGTGCTTCCACTGCACACGCATAAGGGGAACCACTTTATTCCTCAACCTCTTTTCCTTTCGATCAATGATTGCCACTGGTTGCTCCACACAATTGAGTCGTTCATCTACCTCGATATCCTCTAGTGGAAAAATCATGCCTTCACCGGCTAAGCACTTTCTTAGATGAGATACATGGAATGTTGGGTGAATTCCACTTAACTCGTCGGGTAACTCAAATCTATTGGCTACCTCTCCTACTCGAGCGATGATTCGGAAAGGGCCTATGTACCTCAGGCTCAACTTGCCCCGCTTTCCGAAATGAATAATACCCTTCCAATGTGAGACCTTCAACATAACCCGATCACCCACCTGGAACTCAATCGGTCTACGTCGTTTATCGGCATACGACTTCTGTCTAACTTTGGCTACCTTCCTGAAGGCCTTGATCTTCTCAAGCTTCTCAGTCGTAGCCTCGATTACCTCGACGCTTCCCAACTCTTTCTGACCAATGTCACCCCAACAAACAGGTGTTTTGCATCTCCTACGGTATAGCATCTCGTATGGTGGCATACCAACGCTGGCATGATAGCTATTGTTGTACGAGAATTCAGCTAACGGTAAGTGGTCATCCCACTTCCACCAAAATCAATTACACATGCCCGAAGCATGTTCTCCAATGTTTGAATAGTCCTTTTTGACTAACCATAAGTTTGGGTATGATAAGCTGTACTAATATGTAACCTCGTCCCGATAGCCTCATGGAAATTCTTCCAAAATTTAGATGTAAACCAGGTGTCACAATGAGACACAATAGACACTGGCACACTGTGACGAGTTACGACCTCCTTGATGAACACGTCAGCCAACCTCTCGGATGAATATGTCTCGCGAATCGGTAGGAAGTGAGCACTCTTCGTTAAACGATCCACAATCACCCATATGACATCATACCCTTTCGGAGTACGTGGCAACTTCGTAATGAAATCCATGGTGATATGCTCCCACTTCCATTTCGGGATATCCAAAGGTTGGATCTTCCCATATGGCTTTTGATGCTCGACCTTCACTTGCAAGAAAGTAAGGCACTTACTCACATACTCCACCACGTCGCGCTTCATACCCGGCCACCAATAATCTTTCATCATGTCTTGGTACATCCTTGTGGCACCGGGATGGATAGATTATCGGGTCTTGTGAGCTTCATCCATAATCTTTACCCGTAGAACCCCAAAACGAGGAATCCACACACGGTCAAATCGGGTTCTAACACCGAGTGTGTTTTCACCCAATTCCCTGACCAGACCTCTCATTCTTTTAGAGTTAAGTTGGTCTTCTTTTAGTCCCTCGTCTTGAAACTCTTTGACTTGTTTCATCACATCAGATGTCATGATTAGCTGATATGCTTTCACCCGAATCGGCTCGAGTCTCTCCTTTCGGCTCAGGGCATCCGCCACGACATTGGCTTTTCCTGGATGGTAGTGGATCTCACAATCATAGTCTTTTATGAGCTCCAACCATCTCCTCTGCCTCATGTTCAGATCCTTTTGCTCGATGAAGTACTTCAAGCTCTCGTGGTCAGTGAAAATGGTGCACTTCGTACCGTAAAGATAGTGCCTCCAAATCTTTAGTGCAAAGACCACGGCTGCTAGCTCCAAGTCATGAGTAGGGTAGTTGACCTCATCGACCTTCAACTGTCGGGACGCATAGGCTTTAACCTTCCCTCTCTGCATTAACACACACCCCAAACCCGAGTAGGAGGCATGAGAATAAACCACCAATTCTTCGCTCCCATCGGGTAATGATAGAATAGGAGCTTGAGTCAATCTCACCTTCAATTCTTCAAATGCGTTCTCTTGAGCTTGACCCCATACGGAATTCACATCATTTCACGTCAACTTAGTTAGTGGAGAAGCGATCTTGGAAAAGTCTTGAATGAATCTTCTATAGTAGCCCGCCAAACCCAAGAAGCTACAAGTCTTAGATGGCGTCTTCAGTGACTTCCATTGCATAATCGCCTCCACCTTTGCCGGGTCCAGCATAATCCCATCGGGATTCACCACATGACCCAAGAACTGAACTTCACGCAACCAGAACGTGCACTTGGAGAATTTTGCATATAACTTCTCCCTCCTCAACGTCTCTAAAACCTCCCGAATGTGACCGGAATGCTCAATCTCACTTTTCGAATAAATCAAGATATCATCAATGAACACAATTACTGATTTATCAGACATCGGCCGACACACATGGTTCATCACATACATAAAAGCAGTTGGCGCATTGGTCAAACCAAAGGACATGACAAGAAACTCGTAATGACCATAGCACATGCGAAAAGCTGTTTTAGGGATATCTGACTCCTTCACTTTAAGCTAATGATAGCCCGATCGAAGGTTGATCCTTGAAAGCCAACAAGCACCTTGAAGCTGCTTGAACAAATCATCTATTCTCGGTAAGGGGTATTGGTTCTTCACTGTCAACTTATTCAACTCACGATAGTCAATACACATCCTCATACTACCGTCTTTCTTCATCACGAACAAGACCGGAGCACCCCAAGGAGAGATACTCGGTCTGATAAACCCCTTGTCAAGCAGCTCTTGCAATTGCTCCATCAACTCCTTCATCTCTGTCAGGGCCAATCGATACGGTACCTAGGCAACAGGTTGGGCACCCGGTATCAAGTCAATCTGGAACTCGATCTCTCGGTCAGGTGGCACTCCTGGTAAGACTTCTTGGAATACGTCTGGAAAGTCACACACAACGGGTACATCGAATAGTTGTGGTGTTGACGTATCACATCCTTTTCATAGGCCAATTAGGCGCTACATCCATGCCTCATACACTTTCCCGCCACCGCCATTGAAATCACTTTCGGAATTATCGTAACTCGATCACCATAAACCGTTATCGAACTCCCGTCAAGCGCTGATAGGTGAATCATCTTCTTGCGACACACAATGTTCGCCTTGAAATCCACCAACCAATCCATCCCAAGAACCAAACCAAAACTACCCAAGGTCATCACGAACGGTCTAACAGGAAACCTATGACCTTCTAGCTCCATATAACAGCCCTCTAACATCTCAGAAATCCTGGTGGACTTACCTATTGCAGTTTCTACATCGAAGGGCGCATCAATACGTCTACTACTAACAGGCAACTTAGCACAGAAAGTAGCAAAAATAAAACTCTTACTCGCACCCGAATCGAATAACACAGAAGCTAAAGTTTGGTTCACGAGAAACGTACTGGTGTCAGGATCAGTGATCACAAGTTTGATGTAATTGAGCGTAGCACAACGGAATAAGAACAAGAATTAGACAAATTGTAGCAAGAGTTTGATACTTGTATGCATTAAGAACAAATACGGTTATAACGAGAGAATATATTTCTGTAACAAGGAATGTTTCAATAATATGAATATTTATGATCAAATCATTCATTTATTACATGAGGTCGACACTCCTTATATAGAGTGCAATTGCTGCTGTTATCACGGTAAGTGACAACTGGCAGATCTATTACAAAAATAACTAACTCTTAACAAACTACTGAAATGTTCGCAACTACTGAGAACATATCAGAGTGTTAAGTACAAAACTGATAAGAAACTACTGAAACTACAACGACTGAAGAACAAGCTCTTCAGTCGTTTTACAAAACTACTGATAAATATAAAACTACTGATGAGCACAACAACTGAAGAAGTATTCTTCAGCTGTTGTGTCAAACTACTGAAAAGATAAAACATAAAACTACTGAAAGGTAAACCGTCACAACTACTAAAGAAGACCTCTTCAGCTATTGTGACAACGTCTGATACTTTGGTCTTCAGCACTTGTATCTTCAGACTTTGTCTTCAGCACTTGTGTCTTCAGACTTTGTCTTCAGCACTTGTGTCTTCAGACTTGTCTTCAGCACTTGTCTTCAGACTTTGTAATCAGCTATTGTCTTCAGCTGTTGTGGTCTTCAGTAGTTGTTGTGACGTCTGTGGGACTTAAAGGTTTTTTTGATCCGGCTCATTGGTTCTTTTGGTCCAACAAACTCCCCCTGAACCAATGCAGCCAAAACCTTTAACTTTATTGAGGTCCCACTTATTGTTGGCAGAATGGTTGGTCTTTTTCCTTCTTGATCAGTTGAGAAGATGACCCATATAAGCACTGGCCTGGAAATGAGTCTCTGATGATTTGGTTGGCAATGTATGGATGGGAGCTCTGTATTGGGGAATTGGACACTGAGCTGTTCCCCCATCCATGAGACTCACTTCCCATGTATAAAGTGTAGGATTCTCTGGTGTATGCTGTGTGAAACATAATTTGTTCTTCCATGGTCAGGTTCTCGGCTTCACCATCAAACAATCCTTCACGCCCATACAGCTCTGAGATGTACTTGGCCTGTTTACCATTTTTGAGCTCAACTGTTGTAATCTGTCTGTATGCAAACTCATCAGGATGAGTCCCTTCAAGTAACAGACTGAGCTCATTTTGTTTGAAGTTCTCAAGCCTCTTGTAGACTAACCCCTTTTAATAATTCTATTCTCTAACATCTTTTGGGGTGGTTGTTTAGTCTCATATGCCTTCTTGAAATCTTCTACAATCTCCCAGGGTGATACTACAAGGACCACTGTGATCTTCATCTACGATCCTTTTGACTTGGCCCTTGTATCTCGAAGGAATGTCTTTCTTTACAATCCTGTGAGCCACCCTAGGATCAGGCCATACTCTCACCTTTTCCTTCTGATATTGAAATGTGTAGGCAAGGGTGTACAACCTTAGAGCTTCTTCTTCATACTTATTATTGATGATGAAGCAGCATAAGTTTTGTCGATGCTTTTCAGCATTTCATTATCAAGAAGCCTTTGCTGCTGGTCTTCTTCAATCTTTACTCTCACAGCTTCCATCTTTGAGGTGGGAGTGATGGGCATGGGTTTGGCTTTAGCCAATGTTAGGACTGCAGACAGAGGCAGCCTATCTTCTTCCACATCATCCTCTTCTTCTTCTTCTTCTAGCCTCAACACCCTTCTCTTCCTCTTCTTAGGTGCATCATCAGCTATTGGTTTAGATGGTAAGGGAGTTGGTTTTGTGGGTTGTGGTTGTGGTTGTTTTGGAGAGGAAATGTTGACAGGCTGAGTTAGCATTTTGGAGGTGAGTGTTGCTTTTGAGTATTTGGCTAGCTCAGTCCTGCTCCCTGCTCCTGCTTCATTCAAAGCTTCGACTACTAACCCCTTAGTGTATGCCTCAGACAAACAGATTTTGGAGGTTATGGCCAAGATGTTGTCCCTGGTCCATGATTTTACTTCGATCAATGATCTCCCAAGGTATTTGCTGATGAATCTGATCATGATATCAAGTCTATCTCTATCCATAGTGCTGTAGTTGGCCCATCTTTATTGGATCTCTTCGATCTCTAATCTTCTTATTTGAGAATCTAGCTTTTCAGTGTCGAAACCTTGCCTAAACAGCTGATCAATGATATTGTCCATTGATCTGTTATGTTCAGCATCAGCCTCTTTAACCATTTCGTTCAAGTTCTTCTCTTTCTCAGCACTCTTCTTTTTCTTGTATGTGACATGAAAATCCTTTTGACTTTCATGTACTTTTTCAATTTCAGCTCCCTTCTCAATCACATTCTACTTCTCTTTTTTGGCCACATACACACAATCCTTCTCTTTTTCCACCTCTTTATCTTTCTCTTTCTCTCTCTCCTTCTCCATCCTCATTCTTTTAGCTTTCATTGCTGAACTCTCCGCTTTTTTGGTGCAATGGTTGCAAGGGATTGAGTAGCAGAAAGTGTTGGCGCAGTACATCCTCCACCAGAGGTTGTAAGACAGTAGAAAGTCTCTCATCAACAGTTTTAATAACAAATTCGGTTAGCTATGGTGTGATGAGAGATAGGGGATTTTGAGGGATAACATCCATTTGCTCATGGGGGTTTTGGTCCTGAGATATGGTGCCAGAAACAGAGGCAGGTGGCTGAGAATTTTGTAGTGGCTGTGTGTTTAAGGGACCTTCAGAGGAAGGTGCCATCTGTTGGGTGAATGTGGTGGCAGATGGTCTCTCTCCTTGAGAGAGTTGGTCAAGTAGTTTTTGCAGCCTACTGACTTCCTCCTCTAGGATTGTGTTCTGGGCAAGAACATCATAAAAGAAGCCCAGGTCATCATCAGCAGACGCTGAATCACCTGACCTCCTGCTTGTAGCAGGATGTACATGCACTGGGTGTAGACCAGTTGTACCATGTGCCCCTTTGTCTTGGAACTGGGGACTTCTAGCCTCAGGACTTTGTCCTTCATCAGTGTTGCCTCTAGTGAGGTCTTAGGAAGGTTACCAGCCGCAGTCTGATCATATGCTGATTCAGAAGAGGTGGCAGCCTCACCAGATGCTCTGGTCTCCATATCCACACCAGGAGATAGAACATTTAAACCCCGGTGCTGTGGGTTGTCAGAAGCATGGTGATCCTCGTCCTCAATAGTTGTGGTTCTCCCCTTTGTTGGTGGTTGGTGGGGAGGAGGAGAGGCATGCAGCTGAGTCAGCACGTTTGCAATGATAAGGGTGGGACTTTGGGGGGCGGTTGCATGGGGAGTTGGGATAAAAGCAGTGTGCACCTGGGGAGAATGGTGCTCTTCAATGGCAATCTCCTCAAATGAGGAAGATCCCAGATTTGTGGGTACCCCTTCTGTGGTTGCTGCAGGCTCGTTTTGAGAGGAATCCTGAGTGGCTGTGGCTGGGAGAGTCCTTATATCCACTAGGGGGTTATAACCAGTTGATATAGCCTGCGTTTGTGTTGCAGGGGCATCCTCAGGAGACTCATTTCCCTGAGTAGCCTTTTTGGTTTTCTTTTTAGTGGGTTTGGTGGAGACTCTTGATTTGGAGGTGATGGCTGTGGGTTCCAGCTGCGTGGGTTTGCGCAGCTTGGCAGCCATTTTGAGTGATTGGTAAAAGTTGTGCCGAGAGTATACTTCAGACAGTACAGCCATAGCAGGGACTCCCAGGCCAACAAGTCCCTCAGCTTGAAGCTGGTTTTCAATTATGGCCATTATGAACCGAGGATATAATATCCAACGGTTAGCAGTTTGTTTTTGAGCCATATCCTTGAGCTCTGAAAATAGTATTTCCGAAAAATTTAAAGGTTGTTGCTCAAGGATGGAGTACATTACCTGTTGCCACCTTGCGGACATTTGATCCCATGATGAGGTCTTGGAGACAAAACATACATTTACCATATGAAATATGAGACGTTCGGCATCTAGGAAATGTTTCTTCAGTAAGGTAGATGCACTCAAGTCGCCCTGGTATCCATGGTGGGCAAATGATTGATCTGTTGTGCCCTTTGGATAACCAGTTGGGAAAGTGGCATAATCCAGATTAAGGGTTTGACGAAGAGTGTCTGTAGTGATGACCACTTTTTGGCCATGGACAAACGATTGAAGAGACTCTGTGTCGTTCTCCTCAGAGACCAAAGTGACGTTTGTCCAGAAGTGGTTAAGGGATGCGGCATATATGGTGTGATTTACAAGAAACGCCGTTTTGTAGGGTGATTGAACCATTAAATCAATGGCGTTGTGAAACTTGGTCCAGTATGGCGATTTGGTGAGATGTGCGACATAGTTGTGTCGTGGTTTTAATTGCATGGTCGCCATTGATGAAGAGAGGGTAGAGAGTTTTTGAACGTTAGGTTTGAGAAGAGAAGATAAAAACTCTGAAGGTGGGATAAGGTATTTAAAGGGTCGGGATAGAAAACGACTAAGGGTTTTGGTGTGAGTCATCAGTTGTTGAAACTACTGATGATGTGGTATTAACCGTCAGACGTTGAAACAGCTGAAGTCTCAGATTTAGTCATGAGTAGTTATAAAACTACTGAAGACAGTTTTGACTTCAGGTCATGAAACAACTGAAGACTTGGTATCAATCATCGGTAGTTGTGAAACTACCGAAGACATTGGTTTTGTCAGTAGTTGTAAACAGCTGAAGACTTGGTGTTAGTCTTCAGTAGTTGTAAACTACTGAGGGCATGGTTTTGGCTTCAGTTGTTTTGAAACAGCAGTTGTAGAAACAACTGAAGAGAAATTACTCATCAGCTATTTTCATCAATTCTTAGCTTTTCAGATGTTTCATACTGTCCTCAACACTTACTCATCAGACTTTGCATCTGCTGTTCAGGTGTTTCATAGGACGTCAGTACTTATCTGTTT
The DNA here is from genome assembly GCA_025506515.1 of Flaveria trinervia. NCBI lineage: Eukaryota > Viridiplantae > Streptophyta > Magnoliopsida > Asterales > Asteraceae > Flaveria > Flaveria trinervia. The sequence goes on from CM046442.1 coordinate 93,347,226, forward strand.
GTACTGATTTCAGTAGTTGTAACTACATCAGTAGTTGTAACTACATCAGTAGTTTAGAACAGATAAAGTACTTCAGTACTTGTGAGGCATTTAGCCTTCAGTAGTTATAAAAACTGCTAAGGGTGAAAGAACTCATCAGTACTTATACGTGACATGGTTACCAATGATCACCAGTACTTATTACTGAGATCATCAGTAGTTGTCACTTATTCTAGCTGCAACATACCAAGCCTTAACACCAGGTTGTGGAAAGTTGAACGATCCAAAGGCTTAGTAAATATATCTGCAAGCTCATCAGCACTAGGCACAAACATGGGATAATTAGACCCTTTTCAAAACAATCTCTTATAAAATGATGTCTAATTTCTATATGTTTGGTCCTAAAGTGCTGGACTGGATTTTTGACAATGCAAAGAGCTGAAGCACTATCCATTAATAACGGAGTCTTAGTCTCTGTAATGCCATAGTCCAAAAGTTAATTCTGAAGCCAGAGTACTTGGGATGTACAACTTGCAGCAGCAATGTACTCGGCTTCATCAGTGGATGTAGCAACAGATGTTTGTTTCTTACTCTGCCAAGAAATCAAACATTTGCCTAGGAATTGACATCCACCAGAAGTTGATTTCCTGGTCAACTTACACCCTGTATAGTCACTATCAGAGAAAGCAACTAATTTACAAGAGTGCCCAGTGGAATACCATAAACCTAGAGATTGTGTACCTTGCAAATATCTAAAGATCCTCTTGACTGCAATCAGATGAGACTCTTTAGGTGCAGCCTGAAATCTAGCACAAACACATGTAGCAAACATAATATCTGGTCTAGAAGGTGTTAAATACATGAAGGACCCAATCATACATGTGTAAAGTGTTTCATCAACCACTTTACCTTTCTGATCTGTATCCAGTTGTGTGGTGCTGCACATAGGGGTAGAACAGGGCTTACAGTTTTGTAAATCAAACTTTTCAAAAGATCTTTTGTGTATTTGGACTGATGAATGAAAATTCCATTAGCCTTTTGTTTGATTTGCAAACCCAGAAAGAACTGTAATTCTCCCATGGCACTCATTTCAAACTTCTGTTGCATCAACTTTGTAAAGGCATCACACAACTTAGGATCAGAGGATGCAAAAATAATATCATCAACATAAATTTGAACAAGTAGATTATGCTGCCCAGCTTTATTAATGAATAAAGTCTTATCAATGGAGCCTCTAGTGAAATCATTTTCCAGAAGAAAGTTTGATAATGTCTCATACCAGGCTCTAGGGGCTTGTTTCAACCCATAAAGAGCCTTATCAAGCTTATACACCCAATTAGGATGTTTATTGTCCTCAAAGCCTGGTGGTTGACATACATAAACCTCTTCTTTGATTTTCCCATACAAAAATGCACTTTTGACATCCATTTGAAAAACTTTAAGTTTGTGATAAGCAGCATAACCTAAAAACAATTGAATTGCTTCCAGTCTGGCTACAGGGGCAAAGGTTTCATCATAATCAATATCTTATTCTTGTGCAAACCCCTGAACAACCAGTCTGGCCTTGTTCTTAACAATAAGCCCATTTTCATCAGTTTTGTTCCTAAACACCCATTTAGTGCCTATTGCACACTTACCTGGAGGTAGAGGAACCAGTTCCCACACTTACTGTTTCTTGAATGAAGAAGCTCAAGCTGCATGGCATCAACCCATCCATTGTCATTTAAAGCAATGTGATAATTCTTTGGTTCTTGCTGACTGATGAATAGAGCATAGAAGCAGAAATTTGACAATTGACCTCTTGTTGATACGCCAGTAGTGATATCACCAATGATTTGAGACATAGGGTGATTCTTCAGATCTTGATACACAATGAGATCTGTGCAAGTGTTTGCAGCAGGTTCAGCAGCAACAGATGGTGATGGTGAATCATTTCCTTGAATCCAATCAGTGGATGGTAATTCAAAGGAGGTTGAATTTGAAGAAATCTCATCAGCATTTGTTGTGGATGGTGCTACTGGAGCTACAGGAACATCAGGTCTAGCTGAATCAGGCAGTTGATCACTAAACCTGAAGAGGTGAGTACTGCTATCATCATCATCATCAGCACCAGCAGTACCACCAGGTGGTGAACTGTTGACAGGAGCAACAGCAGGAGTTTGATAAGGAACATATTGCAGTATGTCCAAATCAAATAGCTCCACAGGGCTTTGTGGAAATTGTCCATAGGAGATTCATTAAACTTAACATGTAGAGTCTCTTCAACCATCTTTGTTCTGCAGTTGAAGACTCTGTATGCTTTGCAAGTTGATGAATAACCAACAAAGTACCATGCATCCACCTTAGGATCAAATTTTTGGAGTTGATCCCGTGTGTTGAGAATGAAACAAGGACACCCAAATGCTCTGAAGAATGAAATTAGAGGGGCCAAATGATGAAGAACTTCATATGGAGTCTTCATCAACCTCTGATTTACTAGAACTCTATTCTGCACATAGCGAGCTGTATTGACAGCTTCAGCCCAAAAAGTCATTGGCAGTCCAGAATCAGCCAACATGGACCTTGCACCTTCAATAAGGGTCCTGTTCTTTGCTCAGGAGTTCTTGGGATGCTATACTGCCTCTTGATCCCTTTGATAAGTAAAACTAATCAAGTGTGTGGTTTCTAAATTCAGTACTATTATCACTCCTCACACACTTAACTGGTATGGAATACTGCTTCTCAACGTGTAACACAAAGTTCATAATGGACTGTGCAGCCTCATCCTTTGAATGCAAGAAGAAAGTCCATACAAATCTGGAGTAATCATCCATAATTACCAGACAGTATTTCTTCTTAGCCATACTCATCACTTTCACAGGACCAAAGAGATCCATGTGAAGAAGCTGTAAGCAGGCAGTGGACTTAGGTTCTTCTGTGGAGGGAAATGAAGCTTTGTGCTGTTTTCCTTTTAAACAGGCAGTGCAGTTATCTTCACACTTGAACTCCTTCATTCGCAGTCCCCTTACTAAACCATGGTTTATCTACTGATTCATATTTTTGAGATTAACATGACCCAGCCTTCTATGCCATAGAATAGATTCTTGGGGGGAAGCCTTGGAAAATAGGCAAGGATGGCCTTTGAGATTTATTTTCTAGGAAAGATCTAAGGCATACACTCTTCCTGTCTTGTTGGCCTTTAGGAGAGTGTGTTCATCCAACGCCTTATCAATCAAATTTAGAACTTTGGATGACAGAATCCGACAGTTCTGACTGGTGAAAAGAGCAACATGGCCTTTGTCACACATTTGACTGACACTCAAGAGGTTGTACTTGAGATTTTCCACATGGTTAACATCATCAAACATTATTTCCACATTGGAAACAAAGCCTTTTCCAATGATGTAACCTTTTGCATCATTGCCAAATGACACAAACCCCTTGCTTCCTTGAGAGTAGTCATTAAGAAGTGATCTGTTTCCTGTCATATGCATGGATCCTCCACTGTCTACATACCAGATGCCTCTGAGGTATGTTGAAGAACCCTGCAAGATACAACAAATTAGTTAGATTTTGAGACCCAAACCTTTTTGGTCTTGGGCCTGTTCTTATCAATAGATGGTAAACTAACATGTTTGTTGGAAACAACAGCCTGAGAGGAAGAAGCTGGTGAAGAAAAGGAATCCTTTGGCTTGGACCTCCTTTTCTGTGGTTTCCACATAAGAACATCTAATTGGTTAACTCTTCCTAATAGATGTTGAACCATCATAACCAGCTGTGTCTCATTTTGGGATAAGGCTTTCAGCTCTTCAGACACATTGGCATTGGAGTTTGATAAGTTCCGATGTTGCACCTTCTTCTTTTGAGCAATCTCAGTTGTTACCTGTTTAACCCCTTCCTTTTTGGATTTCTGTTTGGACTTGAGGGTTACAAGATTTGATGTTGCTGGTACAAATGTGGCTCCAAACTCAGTTATCATTTTAGCCATTTTCTCTTGAATTTCTTCTTTAAGTTTGAGTTTGGATCCCCTTTTGTACCAACAATCATCTGTAAGATGATTGAACAAACCACATACTTCACATGGTTTCTTTTCATCTTATGATGATCATCAACTAAAGAGGATGAAACTACTGAAGACTTGCTCTTCAGTACTTTAGAAGCATTATTTGCTTTCTTGACTTCCTCTTAGTAGTCTTCAAACTCTTTCTACTAACAGTTTTCTTCTCTTCAGTGCTGTCATTAGTTGGAGTTTGAACTTCAGGTGTTAAATCTTACTCTCTAGTCCTTTCAGGACTTTTAGAAATAACTACTGAGTTGATCATCTCTTTTATCATGTGAGTGTCAGCAGTAGAACCATCAACATCAGCTGATGGGTTCTGAGAAGGCTTAGTGCTGACTTCAACTTTTGATGATGCTCTATCAAAAGGTGAATCACATGATGAGGTGGATTGGTTATTGCTTTCTCCATCAGATTATACTTCTGCTCTTGAAGCAAAATCTGTAGGAGGAGCAGTGTGATTGTAACCAATACCAAACTTCACGTTGGAAGCAGATTGCTTACTAAGAAGCATTTCGAAACCTTTGCATGATTGTACCCATCGATCACACCCTACCTAGGTGACTGTAAGGGTTTCTTTTAGATTTCTCTGGTCATCCAGAATAACCTCTAGCTTAGCCTTTTCATCATTTAGTTGGCATCTAAGCTTATAAATCTCATCATTTTTACAATTAAGAGCAGACTCAAACTCACCTTTTCTTTTGGAAATGGTTTTCTCAAGCTCAATTTTTTGATTTATTAATGCTACATTTGCCTCTCTAATTGAGACAAAGGCAGCAATGCATGATTCAGAACATAACTTGGCTTTAGCCTCTGAAGATACCTGAGTTACCTGTGAAGATGATGCATTTGAGCAGGAACCTTCAGTAGACTCCAGGGCCATGAAGCCAGATTCCCAAAAGGACTGTCACCACCATGTTGACCAACACCTGTGAACAGTTGTTCATGACCAGACATGTCATCGGTAAACTGCTCCAGTCAACACCTCCAGGGGTGAAGAAGCTATGTTGTTGAGGTTGAGGAGGTTGATGAGATTGAGATGGTTGAGGTTCTGGTAGTGCATGAGGTTGTGGTACTATATGAACTTGAACTTGGTTTGACTGTGGCATGTAATAACAAGGGTAAGGATATGGCATTTGACCCTGAGGAACAAAATATGCACGAGATTGTGGTTGAGAATGATGACTAGAATTGACAGGATGTTGCCCTCTGTGTTGTGGACTATTGCCAGGGAAAGTCACAAATGTGCAGAGGAATATGATCTGCATTCTCTAGCAAAGTGTCCAAGCCTGTAGCATTTGTGACACTTCAACTTACTCTTGTCAAAACCAACTTTGGTTTTGCCAGAGAGTCCTGGGAACTTTCTTCCAGTTCTTTTGTAGAACTTCTGAGATCTGATATTTATCAAGACCATTTGTCTCAAAATATCCATCTCTTCTAAGTCATCATGAGCAATCCCCTTGAGATCATCCATGATGAAGCATAGATTGTCATTATTACATCCAGTAAACTGACTATAACACTCACAAATGCAGAATCAGAAGTGTTTGAAGAGAAGTCAATATGCTCATCATACTGGCATTCAGATGAAGCATATTCTAACTCATGACCAACCAAGGCAGTGTTGCCTAGTACAAAGTCCTCAGTGAGCTTTCCAGATGAAGACAATTTTCGTTTCTGTTCTATCTCTCTCTCAAATGTAAGCAATTTCCCATGGAGTTGGGTGAGAGATAGTTTGTCCAAATTTGCACTGGAGCGTAGGACAATAGTGTATGTGTCCCATCTCTCAGGCAGTGATCTGAGAAATCTGTTATTCATCTGGCTATTGGTGTACTCATGTTTGACCATTTTTAATTCAGAGATCAAACAAGAGAACCGCTCGAACTGTTGAGTCAGTGTCTCACCCTTCCTATGAGAGAATGTCTCATATTGTTGGGCAAGGATTTCTTTATTATTTGCCAAGACCTCATCTGTTCCTCCAAATTGTTCTTTCAAGGCATTCCAGAGGTCATGGGCAGTTTTATGATGCATTAGCCCAGAATAGATTTCATTAGGCAGTGCCATGCCCAGAATTCCATGGGCTTTTGCATCAATCTCAAACAACTTCTTATCCTCATCTGAGTATTGCTCCCTCCCCTTCGGAACCATTTGATTGGTTTCTGGGTTATTCACCATAGGCTTGTGTGGACCATGTACCACTGATGTCCAACAACCTGCGCTGTTAACAGGCAGGTGATGGAGCATTCGTCGTTGCCATATGTTATACTCATTCCTAACCAGCATTGGAGGCTTGGTTAAGGAACCAGTATTGTGAGGATCATTGGAAGGAGTAGTCATTTTGAGTCCAAATACAATTTAATTCAAGCTTTTAAATGTTTTTATAAAGACCACAACAGACTCAATGAAAACCAAGAGAAAATCTCAGGATGAATGACCAGAAAACACAGAAAATTCAATCTCTATAACTGTTTCTTGCAAAACACAAAAATGCTAATTCAGTCAAACTTGGATCTTGAATAGCAGTTTCAATGATCAATTATTAGATCGATCAATGATTAACCTGCTCTAATACCATTTGTCAGGATCAGTGACCACAAGTTTGATGTAATTGAGCGTAGCACAGCGGAATAAGAACAAGAATTAGACAAATTGAAGCAAGAGTTTGATACTTGTATGCATTAAGAACAAATACGGTTATAACGAGAGAATATATTTCTATAACAAGGAATGTTTCAATAATATCGAATATTTCTGATCAAATCATTAATTTATTACATTAGGTTGACACTCCTTATATAGAGTGCAATCGCTGCTGTTATCACGGGTAAGTGACAACTGGCAGATCTATTACAAAAATAACTAACTCTTAACAAACTACTGAAATGTTCACAACTACTAAGAACATATCAGAGTGTTATGTACAAAATAAGAAACTACTGATAAGAAACTACTGAAACTACAACGACTGAAGAACAAGCTCTTCAGTCGTTTTACAAAACTACTGATAAATATAAAACTACTGATGAGCACAACAACTGAAGAAGTATTCTTCAGCTGTTTTGTCAAACTACTGAAAAGATAAAACATAAAACTACTGAAAGGTAAACCGTCACAACTACTGAAGGAGACATCTTCAGTTGTTGTGACAACGTCTGATACTTTGGTCTTCAGCACTTGCGTCTTCAAACTTTGTCTTCAGCACTTGTGTCTTCAGACTTTGTCTTCAGCACTTGTGTCTTCAGACTTTGTCTTCAGTACTTGTCTTCAGACTTTGTAATGAGCTGTTGTCTTCAGTTGTTGTGGTCTTCAGTAGTTGTTGTGACGTCTGTGGGACTTAAAGGTTTTGTGATCCGCTCATTGGTTCTTTTGGTCCAACAACTGGACACAACATCAGGGTCCGTTCTAGCTTCCTCCTGTGTCATTGTGAATGCTCTGGCGTTCGCCCTTGGTTCTTCACCTCCATTTATCTTTACCCTAGAACCCTCAACTCCGGTCTACTTACACTCCCTGCCCATATGACCACCCCCCATAGTTGAAACAGTTCACACCTCAACAGTCTCTAGCCATATGAGCAGGCATCCCACACTTGAAACAAACATTCGACCCCTATCTACACTCGCCACCGTGCTCCTTCCCACACTTGCCAAAATTTTTCAACCCCGCACTTGATGTGTCCACATGGCGGTCATCCACTCGAGCCTTCTTATTACTCGTCGAGGCACCACCCCGACCAAACCTCTTCCTATTCTAGTTTCTATCACCTCCACCCTTTTGACTACCTCCAGTCAACACCACCACAGTCCTCTCATAATACAATCTCCCCGCTAGATCCACCGCTGACCTAAACGTGCTTGGTCGGGCGGTGATCATGTGCCTGCGAATGTCCGTCGGCAAACCCTGAATATACCTCTTGATGTTCCTGTTGAATTCTATATGCCCAAGACACGTAGAATATTGATGCGGTTAGTACGTTATGATCCAAGTCGGGTTATACCCAATAACAAGCTTTGCAAACACAAACAAGTATTTAATTGATGATATGATCATGCAATTAAATAATCACACCAAATTTAGAAAATAGGTTTTTTAAATATTTCATTTGTAGTGGAACAAATTATAAGGATATTTTGTTGATGAATTTTATTATTTGTATTGTTATTTAAATAGGTTTCAGTAACATTAAATAATAAAATGAAAGAGTCATTTAAATTTAAAGGGGTTTAATTTAAATAATGTACATGACCTTTTTAATGTGTGTTTATTTTAAAAATTTTGGGTGGGAAAACACCTTTTAGAAGGCTGAATTTCGGCCTCCCTATGGTCCAATGGGACCATTTTCTTTGTCTTGAAAACACACATTAGAAGGAGTGTGCATGTACCCTTTTACCATCATCATTTCAAACAAAAAACTCTCCCTCTCTCCTCAAACTCTCTCGGCCAGCAGCATCAATTTTAGAGGGTTTTGGATTCATCTTGGTGTTCTTCTCCCTAGCAAGAAGGTGTTTGCTATTGTGCTTGGGGTATACAAGCATGAGAGGACCTCCTTTTGGTGCCTTGGTCGTTTTCTTGGTCCATATCATCCTCCATATCCGCCCTTTCGCTGCTGGAAGGTAGTTCATGGCAGCTCCTTTATGGTTGTCCATATTGTATGTTTATGTGTTTCTATAGCTAGTTATATTCATATATAAAGATCCTTTGTTCCTGGGTTTGTTTGTAACTTTATAATATCAAAATAGAACTCGATTTTTCAGTTCATAAATTATGTTATAAAGTACATTTCCGCTGCGTTTTTCACAATGTTTAAATGATTAAACTATGTTTATGTTCTAACAAACCCAACATTGGCAACAAGAGCCGGTTATGTGGATAGCTAGCTTGTTTTGTCCTTGAAAAATTAGTTTTATGGGACTTTAAAACCCCTTTTAGGGGCTGCTATATTCATGTATTATGAATCCCCAAACTTTTAAAGTTATATCACACACGCTTGTGATTAAACATTGAAAGACATGTATGTTGTATTGTTTGTTTGTTTGGACAAGATAAAACCCGAAATTTCAGTTTGTGTTGGCTGAAATTTCGTGGGTTTTAGTGGGGATTCATTGTTGTTTTGGATGATATGATCAGCCCTTGACCTTGTGTTATTTCGATGATTGTAATGGTTGTATTTATTCATTCAATTGGGTTGTATAATCATTTATTTGTGCTTGGTTTAAAATGTAATTTATTTATTATTGGGATGTATAAATAGACTAGGTACTTTTCATTTTACTAGAAATCTTGTATTAGGATATAATATCTTGTAATATGAAGATGTACGCGTTAGAAGCACAAAGGAAAGACACAAGAAACATCAAACATTTGGATGCGCTTTCAAGTGGGAGGTTCATGGAAGCCTTTTGTGTTGTGTTTTGTCCCTTAGGAATGTCCTATGGACCACACTTTTGATGGCAAACTAGTGTGGCAACTTTAGATGCTATGTTTATGCACTATTATTTGTTTGATTATGGTATTGTGGTTGATTGCTTATATATGATTTTGCTTAACAATCCTTCAATGATCATAACAAACTATCTAAATGGGCATTAATCATTAAAAGGTAATAAAAGGTTATTAATATTGTTTAATGATTTCAAAGATTAAAAGGGTTTTAATCAATGTACCATAGGGTATCTTGTATTTGAAAGCATGCAAATATGAATACATAGAGTTTTCTAAACTAGAATTATAAAATCTCTAAATATTTTATAAATAAGATCAACACCGTCCTTTAACACAACACTTGAGTCACTCAGGACTCTTAGTGGGATAAAGGTCACCTAACCATTTTGAGGGAACTTGTAACTTGTGGTGAGAATTCCATATTCGTGGGAGAAACGTCAACAAACCGCTTTTTTTGGCAAACTCACACGTGTGTGTAAGTAGGGTGTCTTGATTTGAAAACCATGTCAAATGGATCACCTACGATATGGTTTCCAAATGGTGTTGATGGGATTAACATGCCGACTTTACATATGATGTTTCAACTCGATCCATACCTCTAGAAGTTGCAAATGGTTGCAATCGTCAATCGTTGACCACCTTATTAATTTAAATCGTGGGATAAAGGTCACCTAACCACTATTTAAATGTAATGTTGGGTTCTAGATTTTAATATGAAAATGACCTTAAAAGGAATTAGTTATTAAAATAACAATATCGAAAATACTAAAATTGATCTTTGTTAATATTTTGTAGATGGACACCAATAATAATGATAATCATGATAATTCATCCACGTCCGCCCAATCTTTACGAGCGATTCTCCAAAGTGAACGTCTAAATCATAACAATTTTATCGATTGGTATCGAAACTTGAGAATTGTTCTCAAGCAAGAAAACAATCATATGTTTTAGAGGACCCTATCCCCGATCAACACAGTGAGGATGATGAGGAGGCCTATAACGATTGGATGAAGTACACTGAGGACTCTGTCCAAGTGTCTTGCCTGATGTTGGCAAGCATGACTATAGATCTCCAGAAGGAGTATGAGAATCAGAGAGCTTATGACATGATAACCCAACTGAAGGAAACGTTCCAACAGCAAGCGAGGGTTGAGCGCTTCGAAACGGTTCGAGCACTCCATGCATGTCGTATGGATGACAACCAATCTGTTCATCTTATGTACTTAAGATGAAAAGTCACATTGACCGCCTTGAAAGGCTAAATGTCCCGTCTCAAAGGAATTGGCCACGGATTTGATCCTCAATGGCCTTACCAAAAGGTTCGAGACGTTCGTGTTGAACTACAACATGAATGCTTGGGACAAAAGCATTGGTGAGTTTCACTCTATGCTCAAAACGATCGAGGCGGCCATGGGTAAAAGGGTTTTACCCATTCTCACCATTAATGAAGGTGGGAACAAGAAGAGGCCTGGTCCCACACCCAAGGCAAGAGTTGCCAAGGGTAAGGGACCCGAATGGGGAAAGGGGAAAGGGGTGGCAAGAGTGCCACCCAAAGCACAAGAGAAGAAGCAAATGGTTGCTTCCAATGACCCATGCTTTAAGTGTAGGGAGATTGGACATTGGGCAAGAAATTGTCCTGTCCATCTCCAAGAGTTGATAGCAAAGAGGGATGCTGGGTAGACCTCAGGTACCATATACATGATCCATATTATTTTAAACATAATATCCTCTAACACATGGGTATTAGATACCGGATGTGGAACTGACATTTGCAATTTGTTGTAGGGGTTCAAAAGAAGTAGCAACTTCAACAAAGGGAATGTTAGCCTCTACATGGGCAATGGGGCTAAAGTTCAAGTTGAAGACCGTGGTGACTACATCTTGAAACTTCCAAATGGTTTGTAAGTAATTTTGTACAATGTTTTGTATGCTCCTAGTTTGACTAGAAACATTATTTCCGTAGCCCTGTTAAAACATTTTGGATATGTATTATCATTTATTGGAAATGAAATCCATGTTACTTTTAATGACATGTTTTACTTTAAAGCTATTCCAATCAATGGTATCTATGAATTGATTCTGAAAATACATTGAATGATAGCTTATTGTACCAAACTAGTACCTAGAAACTCCAATCAGATTTGAGTGATAGTTACCTTTGGCATTGTCGTCTTGGTCATATAAACAAGAAAAGAATACAAACACTACAAAAGAATGGTCTTTTAAAAACAAGTGAATGTGATTCATTTAATGTATGTGAGTCTTGTTTACAAGGTAAAATGACCAAGGCACCTTTTAGTGGCAAAGCCGAAATGGCAAAGGATTTATTAGGTGTCATACATTCGGATGTATGTGGTCCTTTTAAACCTATGACAAGGTACAATGAAAGGTAATTCATTTCCTTTACTGACAACTATAGTCGATATGGGTATGTGTACTTGTTAAGACACAAAGATGAAGCTTTTGAAATGTTCAAGATCTTTCAAAATGAAGTATAAAATCAACTCAATAAGTCAATTAAAATTCTCCCCATCGATAAAGGAGGTGAATAGCTGAATGATGCTTTTAGGGACCATCTTAGAAGTTGTGGGATTGTCTCACAATTATCTCCACCGGGAACACAACAACATAATGGCGTGTCCGAGCGGAGAAATCGAACTCTATTAGATATGGTTCGATCTATGATGGCTAGAAGCTAATTACCTCTATCATTTTAGGGTTTTGCTCTGCTCTCTGCGGGCCATATTTTGAATATGGCCCCAAACAAGAAAATGGAAAGACACCTTATGAAATATGGCATGGAAGGGTTCCATCATTTTCATATTTGAGGGTGTGGGGTGTGAGGCTTATGTGAAGACTCCACCTCAACAAGTTAGAAAGCCGTTCCACTAAGTGTATCTTTATTGGATATCTAAGAGATTCTATGGGATATTAATTCTATGATTCAATACAACAAAAGGAGTTTGTTGCCAAAAGGGTGAGTTCTTGGAAACCAAGGTCCTTATGGAAGGAACTGGTAGTAGAACTGTGGATCTTGAAGAGGATCAAGAACCGCAACCCGATACACATTTGGTTGACGCTAGCACTCAACATGAGAATGTTGAAGTGATCAATAATGGATCAATACACAGAAAACGTTTGTAGATCTGGTAGAACTAGTAATCCACCTGAAAGATATGGATTTTTCATTGATGGATGTTATGTGATAGATTCCGATGAACCAATTACATACCATGATGCGTTATCCAATTCGGATTGTGACAAATGGCTTGAGGCCATGAACGTTGAGATGCAATCCATGTATGACAACCAAGTATGGGACTTGGTTATACCACCTCTTAACTACAAAGTAGTTGGAAATAAGTGGGTTTTCAAGAAGAAAACCGATATGCATGGAAACTTGGATACTTATAAAGCTAGACTTGTAGCAAAGGGTTTCACTCAAACTCAAGGGGTTGACTATGATGAAACGTTCTCACCTGTTGTGATGCTAAAATCTATTAGGATATTGTTTGCCATAGCTACTCATTATGATTATGAAATTTGGCAATTGGATGTCAAAAGCGCTTTCCTAAATGGATATCTTGAGGAAGATGTTTATATGGTTCAACCTGAAGGTTTTATCAATCCAAAACCACCTAACAAGTATGCAAGTTAAAGAAATCAATCTATGGATAGAAACAAGCATGGAGAAGTTGGAATCACCATTTTGATTAAGAAGTAATTAAATTTGGATTCACGAAGAACACTGATAAAGCTTGTGTATATAAGAGAACTAGTGGAAGCATCATCACTTTCCTAGTATTGTATGTTGATGACATACTACTATTTGGAAATGTTGATACATGTATGTCCCTAGATCATGGTATGTGATGTAATAGATCTTGTTTGGTATGATTAATGGAATGATACTCATAGTCTGTTAGTTATAATGTTTAATAGTTCATTAATGAGTCGTGACTGAATTGATTGGGTTTATGATTTTTGAATGGTTGCACATATGTTATTAATTAACTAAAACATTCAAACTTAACTTAATGAAGTTCCCACGCGATGGCTCATGCGAATGAACCATACACATGAAGAACTTCACACGATTGACTCAGTCGCACGACTGAACCAGGAGACTGGATCAGTCGTACGACGTAACATAAGATTGGCTCAGTCGCACGACTAACACTAAGTCGTACGAATGAATCAACCGCATGGTTCAATCGCACGACTGAACCAAACTAGTGGTTCAGTCGCACGATTGAATAATAGCAAACTATAAATACAACTCAATTCGTGAAAAACAAGGACACTCGATCGATTACGTTCCAGACGAACCCTAGCCGTCTAGAAACCTTCCAAATTGTTCTCCAAGTTCATAGAACACATTAGATCGATTCCTTATCGATTTCTAACGTTAGTTCAATCCTTGATTGATTCTTCGTATGTTCTCACTGATTGGATCGCCAATCAAATAGGATTCCGCACTATTTGATCTGGTTTACACGTGATCCTAGGTATTTCCGTCAAATACCAGGTCCTAACAAGTGGTATCAGAGCTATTGGCTCTTGATTACGTGTTGATTCAATCAAGATTGCATAAAAGTTTGTGTTTTTGCACTAAAAACGCAATCTTTGGCATCAAAAGTGATCTGGAAGTTCCCTGCTCATCGACGTTTGGTTTCTACGGACTTAGGCGATTAGAACTTGTGAAATTTCGAATTTTTACGGCTGAAACCCGTCAACCTAGAAATTTTCGCAAAACAGCAGCTTCAGTCGCACGAGTGACTCATTCGCACGACTGGACTCCATTCGCATTGCTCATACGCACGATTGGACCTAGTCGCACCCTCATTCGGCCGACTGAACCGTTTGTTCGCATAGCTCATACGCACCAGATTCATTCGCACGACTGAACCAATCGCCCAGTTCATTCGCACGATTGAACCAATCGCAGAGCTTATACGCACGATTAGCTCATTCGCATCCTTTAGTCGCATCAGTGAAAGTTTGTTGATTAGATTATAAGTTGATTCGCCATGGAAGATCAGATGTCAGCCTTTACTGCTGGAAGGACTCAAGGATACAGAACCTGTTGTTGCTTGAGAGTGAGGTGGGGAATCACAATAAACCACCAAAGCTTTTGACTTTAGATGAGTTTCCCCACTGGAAACAACGTTTTGAGATCTACCTTAATGGAGTAGATCCTAATCTGTGGGAAGCCATTGAGATAGGGTATAGTACACCGGTGGGAGCTGATGGAGTTAAACTAACATTAAGCGGGATGACAGACGCACAGAAAGTAAAGTACAATGCAGAGAAAAGTTTATGCATTGATCACTCAGTCTATCCCCAAAGACATATTCCACCAGTATTCAGAGAACAAGCAGTCCAAGAAACTGTGGGATGCGCTAGAGAAGAGATATGATGGTAATGCATCATTGAAGGCAATCAAGGCAAAGGAGTTAAAAAGGAATTCGATAACTTCTCATCAATTGGTAATGAAAGTTTGGACGAAGTCATAGACAGATTCTATCACTTGATGAGCGAATTGCATACACATGGAGTGGCTACTACCATGGAAGAGAAAGTAAGCAACTTCGCAGACGGTTGCCTGATAAGTGGGCTACATTCGTGTCTAACCTGAGACAGAATGGAATCCTTGTAAAGCTGGATATAAATGACTTCATTCTTAAGTTGCGAGAAGAAGCACTAAGGATGAAGTATAGAGCTCAGAAGTCTTCGTACACACAAAATCCAGCTTTATACAACGCCACGCCTCAAGCTAAGACATCTGGAGCACCCCTCAAGACTGCTTTTGTGTCTAGCTCATCAGGTCCTTCACATGCTTCTCCTTCTGGATCAGACACGTCTGGGTCATCATGTACCCATCATATTGGATCAGAAGCAAATGCTACCAAACTGAAGATCGAGAACCTCGGTAATGTGACCGTGGAAGTAGCTCAAGAGCATATGGATCTTTTAGCAGCAGTGGTTCATTCATATGATGGACTTGTTGCCGGGAAGATTGGAAACTGCCATCTGGCAGATGAGCTACGAGCAGGTGGATGAGATGGAACTTGAAAGAATGGATATAATGTGGGCCTTAGCAAGTGTTGTCCGGAGGGCGAAGAAGTTTGTGAAAAAGACTGGACAGAACTTGGTTGCTACTAAGGTTGCTACTAAGGACACCACCTTTGGCTTCGACAAGAGTAAAATGACCTGCTTTAACTGTGGTGAGAAGGGGCACTTCAAAAGAGAATGTGTCAAGCCAAAGAAGACGGGGAATGGGAACCCGTTCTCATCCTTTACTCGCCAAGACAAGCAACCTCTAGTTCTACTTCATCAAACAAGGATCCAAAAGCCTTAACTGCTCATGATGATGAAGGACAGGATTGGAGTTTCAGGTTTGTCTCACCAGGAGAATCTAACATTGCCAGTGTTGAGATATGATGATGATTCTGCGAGTGAAGGTGATATAGCAGTTGATATAGCAATGTCACATAGTGAAGAAACAACTGCAGCCGAGGTCAGTTACAAACCAATTGAGGAAGTTTCACATGAGAGACAGAAAAGCCAGAATCACCAGAACCAGAATATCTGATGCTGCACTGATGGCTAACTCTTCTGAACCAACTCAGGTAAGTACCACTGACCAAATTTTTAATAACCATGCTTGTTCTGATTGTGACACTTTTAGAAATAGCATAGATGAAAATTTTACTAGGTTATTAGATCATAATGATAACTTAGTAAAAGATTTACGTCTGTGCACTGAGGCTATAATAGTACTAAAACAAAATGAGCATAGTTATAAAGAAAAGATAGACCTATTGACTAAACAACTTAGGGAAACCGAAGTAGTGGCTTTTAACCAAGCAAATGACATTAGGTACTATCTAAAATCCCTAGAAGACAAAAGAAACAAAAGGCAGTTCTAGAAGTCGAAGTTAATTCATTAAAACAGAAACTGCATAGTTGGACTAGTTCTTCACACATAGTTCAACACTTAGTGAGAGAAAGGAATAACAGGGAGGGATTAGGCTACAAAGTGGTTTCACCACCACCTGAGACCTTGATGAACACTAAGTCTAGACCAGTAAATAATAACCCCATCAAGGATCATGTGGTGACCACTCCTCTTGTTACTGATCCAGACACCTCATGTTCATCTACTGAATCTGGTCAGACAAAAGGAGTCCACTTCAAAGGCAAAGGTAAATTGCCTTGCGTTACTCTAGAAAATGAATTTGAAAAAGTTAACTTAAAGTCAGGGTCAAACAAAGTCAAATCAGAACCTAAAAGGGCTTCAAATGCTACTTTTTCACATGCTTCAAGTCAAAAACCAGTTAACCAAAAGTGAAACAGGTTAAAACAGTAAATTTTGTTAATCAGAGAAAACATCAAACATACAAGAGTCAAAACCTAAAGTGATTGATGTTACTAGAGTGTCACGTACCTCTCCACAAAGAAAGTTTAATCATAAAGTTGATAGCAGAGCGTGCTACAACTGTGGAGAATATGGACACATTGCTTCCTACTGTAATTTTTATCAGACACCCAGGAAGAAGATTGAACTTCAGGACTCAAAACCTAGTCTTCTAAGAGGATCTCTTTAACTCCACCTAGAAGAGCTAGTGAACCTAAAGTCCAACCTGTAAGCCAGACGACTGTTTATCATAAACAGGCATTGCACAAATCTGGCTTATGGAAAGAAAAGTCAACCCTCGGGTCTGATACTGATAACAAGAAGGAACCTGAGCTACCCTCACCCTCTAAGGGTCAATGGGTGGAGTTTATGATGTGTGATGCCTCTGGGAAACCCAAGACAGTCAAAGCTTGGGTTCCTAACCTAAACTGATTCATTTACTTTGTATGTGCAGGGTGTTCGATATAGTGCCGAGACTAACACGTGGATTATAGACAGCGGAGCATCCAGGCACATGACAGGAAAGAGCCCTTTTATCTAACGTCAAACAAATAAAAGGAGGGCATGTTTCCTTTGCAGGAAACAAAGGAGGCTATATCACAGCTCAGGGAGAAGTGGGAAATCAGAAAGTTAAGTTTGATAAAGTGAACTACGTTCAACAACTTCAGAACAACTTACTTTCTGTTTCTCAAATCTGTGATAAAGGATTTAAAGTCATCTTCGATAACCAGAAGTGTTACGTGCTGAAGAAAGAATATATGATCCCAGAGGACCAAGTTCTGATGACTGCTTCAAGATATAAAGACCTTATGTATTGGATCTGTCAATAGCTGCCACAACGGATCATGAGGTTCAGTGTTTTTATCTAAAGCTACTGAGAAGGATTCAATCTCATGGCATCGGAGAATGGGACACATTAGTCCAAGGAAGATGAATCATTTGATTCAGAAGGATTTAGTGAGAGGAGTGAATGTCAAGAACTTCCAACTTCCTGACTTTTGTGTAGTTTGCAAGAAAGGCAAACAGACAAAGAAGGCTCATAAGGAAAAGAAAGTTCATTCAATAGAACTTCCTCTTGAGCTTCTTCACATGGATCTGTTCGTCCAGTTAGTACAAGGAGCATTGCAGGCGACGTGTACTGTTTTGTGGTCACTGATGACTACTCAAGGTTCACTTGGGTAATGTTTCTGAAATCCAAATCAGAAACTTTGGAGACATTCAAGGAATTAGTAACCACACTGGAATCACTCTACAAGCTAAAAGTTCGACAAATACGCTCAGACAACGGGACAAATTCAAGAATCAAGGGATGGAGGCATACTGCAAGGAAAAGGGAATTGTGCATCAATTCACTTCTGCCTACACACCTCAGATGAATGGCGTTGCTGAGAGAAAGAACAGGAGTTTGATAGAGACAGCACGGACTATGCTGGCAGACTCGAAACTGCCTATCCAATTCTGGAATGAGGCAGTGGCAAATGCGTGTTATACACTGAATCGAGTCCTAATAGTCAAGCGCCACGGAAAGACATGTTATGAGCTAATTCAAAGACACAAACCGAATTTAGAGTATCTTGAACCTTTTGGCGCACCGTGTACACTTCTGAAGACACACGGAAGGAAAATTCAGCGAGAAGGCAGTTGAAGGAATTTTTCTAGGATACAACATACCGAACAAGCGAGTGTAGAATAACTCAACGGGTCTTGTAGAAGTGTGGTGTAATGTCGACGTTCAGAGATATACCACACCACCTACAGGCAAAGGACCTGCATACTTCTTCGACTATGATGGATTCTTCAAATCCTTCAACCTCCCTCTCTCTCCCTCGATGATGAGTTAGCTACTAGGATGATGTATGATATTCTAAATACACCATCTAGCACACAGGGAGAATCATCTACTCAGTCAGAAGGGGTAGTCGATGACAGTGACTCCTCTTCTGAAGATGGAACTGAAGCAGATGACCAGAACAGTCAGGAGGACCAGGTTCCAGTTCCTGAAAGTCCACAAGCATCCATAAGTGATGCACCCTCGACTTCGGAACCTCAAACTCCAATCTCCTCAGATGCAGAACAAAATGTTCACAATCTTGGTTCGGAGGTGACTATGCCGACTACTCCAGGATCACGACTAAACGTCTATCATCCCCTTGACAATGTTATTGGAGATGTTCGATCAGGAGTACAAACCCGAAATCAGCTATACTCAGCTGATTACGCCTCAGTTATCGAGAAGGGTTACATTCATGATGGTGCTTATCGATGTTTTGTTTCACAGGTTGAGCCAAAATATGTCAGTGAAGCACTAAATGATGAGGCGTGGGTGAGTGCCATGCAGAAGAACTTCTGCAGTTTAAGAAGTTAGGTGTATGGACTCTGGTTGACAGACCGAAAGGTGCTAAAGTCGAGGGGATTGACTATAATGAGGTGTTTTTGCACCCGTGGCAAGGATGGAAGCTATTCGTATCTTCCTTGCCTATGCATCGTACATGAAGATTAAAGTCTACCAATTAGATGTGAAGAGTACATTCCTTCATGGGGAAATCAGGGAACAGTCTATGTAAGTCAACCCGAGGGATTTGAAGACCCTTATCATCGGGATAGAGTTTACAAGCTTGACAAAGCTTTATATGGGTTTCATGAAGCTCCTCGAGCTTGGTATGAAAACTCTCGACTCATCTTGTGAAACACGGCTTTCGCAGGGGAGTCATTGACTGTACACTGTTTATTAACGAAAAGGATGGCGACCTACTGCTTGTACAGATATATGTTGATGACATAATCTTCGGGTCAAAGAACGAAGACTTATGCAAAGAGTTTGAAGCAGTGATGAAGAAAGAGTTTGAGATGAGTGTGATGGGGGAGATGAAGTTCTTTCTCGGGTTACAGGTGGATCAAACACCTAATGGGATCTTTCTACATCAGACCAAGTATGTAGGAGACATTCTCAGTCGCTTTGACATGGAGAATGCTTCTGCTGCTGGGACTCCACTTGC
Organism: Flaveria trinervia; assembly: GCA_025506515.1. Classification (NCBI taxonomy): domain Eukaryota; kingdom Viridiplantae; phylum Streptophyta; class Magnoliopsida; order Asterales; family Asteraceae; genus Flaveria; species Flaveria trinervia. The sequence goes on from CM046442.1 coordinate 93,367,099, forward strand.
TACGAATCATGATATAGCACCTGATGAGAATGGAGATCTTGTAGATGCCACTATGTACCGAGGAATGATTGGATCCCTCATGTATCTCACTGCCTCAAGACCTGATATCATGTATGCTACATGTTATGTTCCAGATATCAGGCTAAACCTAAGGTCAATCATCTGATCGGGGTCAAAAGGATTTTTCGCTATCTAAAGGGTACACCCACACTGGGGTTGTGGTATCCTCATGATGACGATTTTGAGCTCACAGCGTATAGTGACTCGGACTATGGAGGCTGCAAATGAACTACAAGTCTACATCAGCAGGTGTCAATTCTTTAGGAGGAGATTAGTTACATGGCAGTGTAAGAAGCAGACATCGGTTGCATTGTCAACCTGTGAAGCCGAATATGTTGCTGCTGCAAGTTGCTGTTCACAAATCATTTGGATTCAACAGCAAATGCGGGATTACGGTTTAAAATTCTCATCTACTCTAATTTTTGTTGATAACTCTGCTGCAATTATAGTAACCAAAACCGGTTCAACGTCCTAAGACCAAACACATCGGTATTAAATACCACTTCATAAGAGACTGTTTGAAAAGAACTTAATTGATGTGGTTAAAATAATACTGATTTTCAACGCGCTGACCTCTATACTAAAGCCTTTGATAACCACGTTTTCAATATTGCTAGAGGTCAACGGCGTTAAAAAGAAAAGTGAGGTAATTCCTGATGAGAATAATGTGTAGTCCGATGTAGTTTCGTTAAGTTTATTTTATGTTATCTGTTTTTCTTTTTGTCTGTTATATTTAAACTCATGTTATTTTGCTGTTTATTAAAATCCAAAAATAATTAAATCCGAAATGATTTTAGTATTTTAGGGGGAGAATATGTCAGCAAGTTAACAAATAAAAAAATAAAAAAATTAAAAAAATGAGGGAGAAGGGGTAACTAGCTGAAATAAGGTAGATTGTGTCTGTGATACCGATTCAATACCTTTGGAAAATGATAGTACACAGGAACAAATCAAGAGGGACTCTAAAATTTAAGTTTGAAAAGATGCAAAAGTTCAAAGTATAAGTCTGTGTAGTCTAAGCAATATAAAAGGGAAGATGATAGAAAACTGGCAACTCCTAAGGTGACACAGAGAAAGTAGACTTAGAGGCTGCTAGACCACAAATGATATGTTGGTAGATTCAACACAATAGACAATTAGACCTGATTGGTGATCTCAAGATCAAACTAAGTTGTTCAACTGACTGTGGGATTCCATCTTATCACTGGTTAACACAATCAAATATATTCCAATAAGGGGTATTGAGCATTTAAATGCCACAAAAGTGTGCGGATGACCCTAATAGAGCAAAGCAAGAAAAAAATGAAAGACAAATGCAATAAAGCTAATGACTTATGTTGTTGGTGCATATTGTGTAAAATAAATAGCTGCTCTAACAAGGAGATGTTGTGTGCCTCTCTGCTGTGCGATGCACTGACCTGAGGATAAGCATAACCTAGATATTCTAGAATTCATTGTTGTTTGCCACCTCTCTGCTGTGCGATGGCACTGACCTGAGGACAGGCTTCTCTTTGAAAGCTCTAAGAATAGTCTCTTCTTGTAACAATACCCGTAGACCGCTCAAAACCTCTGAGGAGTGTTGATTACCATATAAGTGTGGGATCCACAAATGTTAGCTGAAATAATTAAACCTAAATCTGTCACCAGTCTGCGTCAAAAGTCTGTGTATGGATTTAAGTGGACAAACATACTGACAATACTAGTGGCTACATTCTCAAGAGTTCAAATCAATGTGAAAATCTAAGAGTTTCAGTATGATTTCCTTAAGTTGCTAACGACTCTGGATGAACACCGAGAATTTAAGCATCAAAAAGTTTTAATAACTAGTCCAAATGATTTGATGTTCCTGTATGATTCCAAAATTGATTGGTCCAGATATGATCAATCTAAGTTGAAGCTGTCTACTCCCAAACCAAATCCCTAGATTTCCATCTTAGGGTTTTATCTCTCACAAAAAGTCCAAAAATAAACTTTAGTTGTGTAGTTAGTTTAAGTTTCTATGTTTATCTTTTAATTTGTGTGTCTGTCGGACTACATCAGGGAAATCAGAAGGGAATTAACTTACCTAAAAAGGGTCATGTCTGAGATGGCCACATGTTTTTCAAAATTTAAAAGGTCACGTCTGAAGTGACTGAATTGGTTAAGAGCTTACAATGTATTATCAAAAGTGAAAAGGGTCTTAATAGTAAATGTTCAAAATGACTATAAACTCACAAAGTGTGACCCATTTGCAAGTGGATCATGGTTATCGACCAACTATGCAAATGGCTTCCAATCGGCCGAATGGACATGAAAATGATCCATTCGACCGAATAGAAGGGGGAGAATGAAACAGTAGACCGACTGAGGCTCAGTCGGTCAACTAAAGAGGCGAATGAAGGAGACCGAATGAGTCAGTCGACCGACTGAGACTCAGTCGCCCGATTGAACTGAGCGAATGAGGCCAGTCGGCCGAATGAACCTAGGTTCAGTATTTAAGGGCCTCAGTCGATCACATCTCACTCATCATTCCCAATAGCACCCCAAATCGCGTTCTTTACCGTTACTCTGTCAAAATTGCCACAGATTCTGATTTACATTGCTGTTAAGTTTCGTACATTCGAGTGACGTTTTACAGGTACACTACTCTTTGAATCCTACCAAAATCAGCACATTACCGACCTACAATAAAGACACCCGATTGAATCAAGAACCGAACTGAGAAATGACCTAATCACCTATGTAAATTAAGCAAAATGTTAAAATTGAGTTTAATAGGTTATTAGTGACAAGTAGACGAGGCTAATGGACCATTAAACACTGTTAAATGACTTAGATTGGTAAAGATTCGACCCACAGGCGATCGAACAGTGGGGCAAGCGACTGGTCGTTCGAATGAACTCCAATCGCACGATTGAACCATACGATTGGATCATTCGACCGAATGAACCCCCCGAATGAGTCTAGTCGGCCGATTGAACTCAATCGCATGTCTCAATCGACCCATTGAACTCAATCGCATGTCTCAATCAGCCGATTGAACTCAATCGCATGTTCAAACAACCGAATGACTCCGTCGCATGACTCATTCGCATGAATGAATCTGAATGGAAGTGAAACACTACACTTAGAACTGAATTCCAATGTATTATGTACTAATGATCAGGTGTTTTGTGTTTCAGGAAAAATGGCTGAACGATGGTCTCTTAATCCAAAGCACAACATATGTGCCCATTTGGACCACACGACACGGAACGGGGCCAAGTTCTCCAATATTATAGCCTTCCTCAAACGTTCACGGATACATAAGGCTATATCTACGCCCTGCACACCTTACAAATCACTACACCAGGCATTCTGGGAGAATGCCTCAGTGGATCGTTCTCGTGAGCCATACAGCATCAGAAGCACCATTTGGGTCAAGCTATCGAAATTACCGCCACTGACATTCAAAGAATCCTTGAGTTTGGGGATGACTCTACTCACCCCACTAAGTTACATCCATTGACTGTGAGAGGGTGTTTTCCGAATCAAGTATGCGGGGGACATTAACTCGGGGTGCTAAATAAGAGCAACCTGTGCCCACAATACAAATATCTGGAACATGTGATTCTTAAGTGCATCGCTTCGAGAAGGGGTGGTTTCGATGACCTATCAGATCAGATACAGAATGCCTTCGTGGCTCTGGTGCTGAACCACCCTTTCAGCTTCTCTAATATGATCTTTGCTTATTGGTAGAGAACATTGAAACAAAAGGGAAAGAAGGTTTTTGTATGTATCCACGATTTCTTCAGATGATATTCAATGAGAAGCTGCCTCAGCTCCCCAAGGAAAGTCACGATGCAGTGACTTTGGAACTTATGGATGACACTACTTTGGGTAGGATGGTGGTGTACCGGGGCAAGCAAGTTAAGCCCCAGGAAAAGAGGCTGATTGGCCACTTAGCAGATGAAAGTTATGTGGCACTGGGGAGACGCCAATGGCGTCACGAGGACAGTGACTCCGACGTGGAGCCAATTGTCCTCCCTACTGATGATTCAGAGGAGGATGGCAGTGGGATGATGCTATTCCATCCAGAGGCACTGTGTCTGATTCTGTTCCCTCTGTGTCTGTCTCACCTGCTGAAGTAACTGAGTCAGCAGGATTTCATCAAGATTTTGTTCTTAACGAGGGAGATGAGGATGAACCTGATGAGGACCCACGGACCCGAACTGTGGGAGGAATTTGTTCCCACAGAACATGGGTAAGGGTTGTTGGTGAAACCGAGAGGCTCCGGAGATACAGAAGCTGACCCAACTTATGCTCCGGGGTCCTCAGGCGGGATTGTAGGGGGAGCATCCACCTCGAAGGGAACGAGGAGAAAACGGATGGCTCAACCCCATGGGCAGAAACCTAAGAAGAAGCGTAGGGTAACCTTTATCACAACCACATCCACCATACCTTCCATCACTACCACCACTTCACACACCATCCACCACCACACCTTCACCACAGCACCGCTTCCCTCCACCACACCATTCTTCACTCCTCTCACACCGACCACCACAAGACAGACCCCAGCCACCACTACATCATTCACCCCACACTCACCACCACTATCATCCCGACCTGACCCGATATTCTCACCACCACCACCACCACTAGCCACCAAACCGAGCCCTCAGCCTTTCCTCACACACCTATAGATCTCCTCTACCTCCAATCGGGGTAGAGGAACAGCTGTCGGCGTTAAATAGAATGGTGTTGCGATTGCTGGCGGCTGATGAGGAAGAGAGACGACTCAGATCCGCCAGCTTACCGACTTGACTGCTGCACAATCGCATAAAATTGCAGAGCAGGATCGAGTAATTGAGGAGCAGGCCTAGCAATTGGCTGCTCAGAACACTCAGATGGACCAACTCCGAGCTCAAAGTGTCGAGCAGGTAAGCAAATAGAGGAGTTGGAAAAAGCTAAGAGGACCATTTTGCTAAAATTGAAAGGATCAAAGGAGGAACCTTTAAAGATAAGGATGGAGAGCCAGAGATAATGAAGATGATGATGATGATGATGATGATGATGAGAGTGATACTGATGAAGAAAAACCGAAGAGTGGTGTGCAGATGAAGACACTGAAGAAGGAGAAGCAGCTGAATCTGTCTCAGCCCCAGGGCAAGAGAAGAGAACAAAGAACAGACAAGATCAGTCAGCTTCTGCTTCTACACCTTCACATGAAGAGTCTAGCATTCAGGATAAAAGTAAATAGTAGATGTTTATGTATTTATTTACTTTTGTATTCTGTATTGAAAAACCATGTACTAAATGTTTATATTAAGTTAATGCATTTTGTTTGATAAATTACTAATGATTTGAGTGTGAAATGTGTAAATCAAACACATCCAAAGTACCACAGAGATGAATTTGATATTGCTCCCCTTCAACAGGTCAAGTCTCAACTCACAATGATTCTTGATCTGCAAGGGATTGTCAGAAGGTCAATGAGTTATACCCCTGAAGAAGGTGAAATAATTCACGACCTATCTAACGAGCAACTGGCAGAGATGTTCAGACTCAATCCTGATGACATTGTCAAGGATGCTCCAACAGTTGATTCAACCAGTGACGACGAACTACATGACGTTGATGAAGTTGAGGTTGAAGATATCGCTGCTGAAGAGTACCCTCAGTACGCTGACAACGAGGGTAATGTGGTCCCCAATCTGGGTGAGTCCCTAGTCAGTGATATGTTTGAGGTACTAGACAAGATGGAACAGGAAGCAGGAAAGACCGAAGGAACAGCCCAAGCCTCAAACGATGACGTATACATTCGAAAGGCTGAGTGGGCTGAATGTTTTAAATAAGTCAAAGCCCAACGTGCTGCACCGAAGAGGGATGCCTACACCAAGTTCTACAGCGTCAAGAAACATCTTACGGTGTCAGGCAGGATTATAGCATGGGCATATTTTGATGATCTTAACGTTTATGCCGTTAAGAGGGAAAAGGGCATAGAGTACTTTAGATTTCCACATGATCTAAAGACTCTACCAGGATTTGAGCTCAACCAGCTGGCCAAATTGAAACTGTTGTATGCTGACCCGAGAAAGATGTCAGGCTGGTTTGAGGCTGCCCTAAAGAAAGAGTACCACACCAGGTGGATTAACTTAGACCTCAACAACCTACAAGGTATATTAGAAGGTCTGAGATGGATGCCATTACTGGAAAACCAAAGATTGTGTTGAAGTGGAATCCTCCGCGCACAATGTCAAGAATCCCATTTGGGAAATGACAAAGGATTTCACTCCACACTTCAAATGGTGGTACTATGATTGGAGAACTGCTGAAGCTGTCATAGTTCTGAACAAAGGGGACCAAATGGATACCATTAGGGTATTCGACCCAATGTGGCTAACCAACTTGTCTGCTAATGATGTCTATACATTATACAAGTGGCCATTGTTCTATGACACACAAGACATTGTACAAGCCCTCCAGTTCAAAACGTTATACGACTTTGCTTCGCGTTTGATATTCACGCAGGAGTCACACAAGAGGACAAGTACAAGAAATATGAGGAGGTAATGAAGAAAACAAGACATTAGAGAGATCTAGGTCCAAGGGGAGTTTGTTGATACATGTATGTCCCTAGATCAGGTATGTGATGTAATAGATAGTTTGTTTGGTATGATTAATGAAATGATACTCATAGTGTTAGTTATAATGTTTAATAGTTCATTAATGAGTCGTGACTGAATTGATTGGGTTTATGATTATTTGAATGGTTGCACATATGTTATATTAATTAACTAAAACATTCAAACTTAACTTAATGAAGTTCCCACATGAATGGCTCATGCGAATGAACCATAATTAACACATGAAGAACATCACACTGAATCAGTCGCACAGACTGGATCAGCCGTACGACTGTAACATAAGATTGGCTCAGTCGCACGACTGAACACCTCAGTCGTACGAATGAATCAACCGCATGGTTCAATCGCACGACTGAACCAAACTAATGGTTCAGTCGCACGATTGAATATAGCAACCTATAAATACAACTCAATTCGTGAAGAACAACGACACTCGATCGATTACAGTTCCAGACGAACCCTAGCCGTCCAGGAAACTTCCAAATCGTTCTCCAAGTTCATAGAACACATTAGATCGATTCCTTATCGATTTCTAACGTTAGTTTCAATCCTTGATTGATTCTTCGTGTGTTCTCACTGATTGGATCGCCAATCAAATAGGATTCCGCACTATTTGATCTGGTTTACACGTGATCTCTAGGTATTTCCGTCAAATACCAGGTCCTAACAGGAAATGACATTCCAACCTTGGAAGGTGTAAAAACCTGGCATGGAAGTTGTTTTTCCATCAAGGATCTTGGTGAGGCTGCCTATATTCTGGGAATAAAGATCTATAGGGATAGATCAAGGTAGTTGATTGGTTTAAATCAAAGTGCATACACTGATAAGATCTTGAAAAGGTTCAAGATGGAAAACTCTAAGAAAGGTACGGTACCTATCAAAGAGGAACGATATTGAGTACGATTCAATGTCCAAGCTCAAAGGATAAGCAAGATAAAATGAAGGCAATCCTATACGCATCTTCTATGGATCCATCATGTATGCAATGATATGCACTCGGCTGGAAGTTTCATGCGCCTTAAGCATGACAAGACGGTACCAGCAAAATCCTGGAAGCAGTTATTGGATGGCTACTAAGAACATACTTAAGTACCTAAGGAGGACTAAAGATATGTTTCTAATCTTTGGATCTGGTGATGAGAAAATCGTTGTAAAAGGTTACACGGACGCGAGTTTTCAAACCGATGGTGTTGATTCATGATCACAATCGGTATCATTTTCGTTCTATATGGAGGAGCTGTCTCTTGGAAGAGCTCTAAACAGGATGTGGTGGCTTTATCAACTACGAAATTTGAATACGTCGCCGCCTCATTGGCAGCTCAAGAAGCTGCATGGTTGAAGAAATTCATTGCTGATCTAGGGGTTGTCCTTTCCATTCAGGACCCCCTAGAGATCTTTTGTGATAACGAGGGTCCAATTGCTCAAATCAAAGAACCTCGTGCTCATCAAAACACTAGGCACATTGAGCGGAGATTCAACTACATACGAGATGAAGTTCAGAAGGAAAGATATGTATTCGCAAAGTTCACACATATCAAAATATTGGGGATCCTCTTACGAAGCTCCTAGAAAAGGCAAAGCAAGAAGGTCATACCTGTGCCATGGGACTTCGATATTCTAGTGATTGGATTTGATCTGTAATTTTGTATTGGATATTTGGAAGTCCTTTACTACTTGACTATGACTAAATTAATTGGTCATAATATTTCAATGAATGTTCCAATTAGCATGTTTAATCCATGGGTAAATTGTTTACTCTACTAAATGTCGTAGTCGTTCATACATGTGGGAACAAGTATAAGGGTAAGATTACTATGAATTTGGATTGGTGGATATTCATAAGGAATGAATATAGAGCAATTGGTTGCTGCCAAAGTTCATAGATATTTTAGGGATACAAATATTGGACTGACCCGCATCTCAAATTTTACTACATGGAATCTTCTAGATTGATCATAAGTATATTTGAGTAAAGGCGAATATCATTGGTATCCTTAGACCTCAGATACAGATTGGGTTTTGATATTCACCAAGTGTAATACCTTGAGCTAGTTCTTCACTGCCCTGAAATATGGACAGTACATAAGGCTATGTTCAGGCATGACACGAGGTGTTTGTGAGAAACGTATGTAGTCAAGATGGAATTTGTTCCTCTTATTCGTTCAGAGCAAGATGTCTAAGGCCTGATTAAGTTAAATCAACAAGGAATGATCATTCTGTGTCCTGGATTTAACATGGCATCTGTAACAAAAGGATAAATGATTAATTCACCTAATATGATACTTGAATAGGATGATGTTAATGAATGGCTATAAGTCATGCGTATTAAGGGTAGTAACTATTGTTAGGCGGTATTTACTGCTTGCATCAATTTCTATTAATCTTGTGCAAGTGGGAGATTGTTGGATTCGATATGCCCAAGACACGTGAAATATTGATGCGGTTAGTACGTTATGATCCAAGTCGGGTTATACCCAATAACAAGCTTTGCAAAAACAACAAACAATTATTAATTGATGATATGATCATGCAATTAAAAAATCACACCAAATTTAGAAAATAGGTTTTCTAAATATTGCATTTGTAGTGGAACAAATTATAAGGATATTGTGTGATGAATTTTAGATTTGTATTGTTATTTAATAGGTTTAAGTAACATAAATAATAAAATGAAGAATCATTTAAATTAAAAGGGGTTTAATTTCAATAATGTACATGACCTTTTTGATGTGTGTTTTTTAAAAAGTTTTGGGTGGGAAAACACCTTCTAGAAGGCTGAATTTTAGCCTCCCTATGAATTTTTTTTGGCTTGAAAACACACATTAGAAGGAGTGTGCACGTGACCCTTTTACCATCATCATTTCACACAAAAAAACTCTCCCTCTCTCCTCAAACTCTCTCGGCCAGCAGCATCAACTTTAGAGGGTTTTGGATTGATCTTGGTGTTCTTTTCCCTAGAAAGAAGGTGTTTGCTATTGTGCTTGGGGTATACAAGTTTGAGAGGACCGCCTTTTGGTGCCTTAGTCGTTTTCTTGGTCTATATCACCCCCGATATCCGCCCTTTCGCTGCTGGAAGGTAGTTCATGGCAGCTCCTTTATGGCTGTCTGTATTGTATGTTTATGTGTTTCTATAGCTATTTATATTCACATATAAAGATCCTTTGTTCCTGGGTTTGTTTGTAATATTATAATATCAAAATAGAACTTGATTTTTCAGTTCATAAATTATGTTATAAAGTACAGTTCCACTGCATTTTTCACAATGTTTAAAGTTAAACTATGTTTATGTTCTAACAAACCCAACACTTCGGTGATAGAGGTGTCACCTGATCCGGCACCAGATGTGCCATTTCATTGAACTTTGTCGTGTACTCTTGGTGTGTCATCATTCCCGCCTCCAGTTGCAGAAACTCCCTCTCGACCTTATCCTTTCCCGATGAGGACAAAACTCCACCATCACCAACTTCTTTAGTTCGGACCATCTCATTCTTCCAATGGCCCTGCTGCCTTCAGCTTGGACAATATTGTCCCACCAGCATAGAGCTGAGTCCACAAAAGAGTGGTTAGCGAACTTAACTTTCTGGTCCTCTTGGCACTCGCTGATATCAAGTACATCCTCCATTTCCCTCACCCACCGGTGAGCAGCATCAGCAGTGCCATTTCCATCAAAAGTAGGGGGCTTGCATCTCATGAATACCTCGTAGTTACAGCCTCGCACTGCCTCCCGCGCAGGCTCTGCTTCTTCCTCTTCTTCTTCATCATCAGACGGTACTGTCTCAGTCTCGGGCTGTCTTCTTTCACCCGTAGGTCTACTCATTTCCCTTCTCTCCCCCTCTCTAACTGCCATTATCACTTTGGTCACCATAGACGGTAGGATCGCCTGCATGACTTGATGCACTTCTGCCACAACTACCTCCTTCACTGAGGCCCTCAAGTTAGCACTCTCATCTCCGCCCTCTGGATGAGGGGTTTCTGGTTCTTCATGAACCACTTTTCCGCCCTAGTCCTCTCCTCTCTAAACCCGTGTTTCAGCACCACTTCAACCACCACGCGAAGCTTAGATGATCTAACCGGCCATCCTCTAACTCAAGCTGAAAGATTTAAACACTAATACGGTTATTCAAGGAAACGGCTCAGTTTATAGCAAGTATAGTAAGTCCCCAATTACAGTGGCCAGTTGTCATTAGCCACTTACTTTACTTTTCATACTCCGAGCATTAACTATCCTAACTACATTAGTATTTAAATCTACATACAACACATAACCACATACCATGTGCACATAAAACCAGTTATCTTTACGAAAATACCTTATGGCACGCAGCTACTCAGATTGGCATCCCATTCCCTTCCGTCCCATTCTTAGTTTAAGTTAAGGTTTATTTTGAAAATTTACCTATTTCACTTAAACTTTGGCTCTCATACCAACTTGTAAGGCCCTGTTCCCGGGACGCTTACAGCTCGTAATTCATTACACATAAAACATATACTTTGCATTTAATCATCAAACCATTGTAGCGGAAACATAGAACAAATGGCATTTCATTTCATCAGAAAAACTTTTGCAAAATAATGCATCGTTTTGGGTTACAAAATTTCATTGTTGTATTACATCACAAAAGCCTTAAATAAATGGATGCCATCCAAAAGAGCTGAGTAGCCGCCTCGTGCCATCCTCAGTAATGCTTACCTGCCAACTCGAAAATTCATAAAAGTCAGCGTTGCTGAGTGAGTTCTAGTTTTATAACAAAACTTACCTTCTATCATAAAACCATCCTTTCTCATAAAACATAATATACTTCACATTCGTTCGGGTCATACATCTTACGTACATACAGATAATATCATTATTATCTTCGTCGTTCTTTTGTTCATTCTTTCATTCATTCATCATTACTTCTGGTGACATGTACATTACCCCGAACATTGTCCACGAAGCGGGTAACTAGGCCTGAGCTATCTCAAAGACCTCGAACATTGTGCACGAAGCTGACTCTAGTATCTAGGGCAAGTATATTTAGCATTTACCTTTCCTCTTACATTCCGGATCACTGCCATATGCTATACCCGGAACATTGTGCACGAAGCGTGTAACTAGGCCTGAGGTCTCTCATAGACCTCGAACATTATGCACGAAGCTGACTCTAATACCTAGGGCAAGTGGCAAGGATCCCATACGTATGGTTAATCACAAGGATTAGACCCCAGTGTGCATCCTTCTAGGGTAGCTAACCCGCACACAGTTGAGCTAACACCCTTCATTGGGTGTGAACCTCCATTCATTTGCTTGCAAGCCTTTCTTACATTCATTCATTCATTAATGCATGCATTCATTCGTCATGTTCCTTTTTCATTATCTTTCACATTACCTTACATAATACTTCGTTCATTCTTTCATTATCATAACACGTAAAGTCATAGGAAAGATAATCATACAACATCACAAGGAACATAAACATATCATTCATACATCATCATGTAGGGCATCATACATACATACATACGTCATGCATAACCATGCAACATCATCATCATGCATAAACATCAATCACAATACATTACATGCCCAACATACCATCGTTGACCTTAAAAGTCAACTTTCATAACCCCCAGGAACTTCCTAGGTCAAAACCTACACTACTCCTTTTTCTCCCAAAAAGTCAGAATGACTATAGTTCATCCGCATTGACTATAGTTCATCCGCATTGGCTATAGTTCATCCGCATTTCTATACTTAGTCAATACTCATCCGCATTGACTCACTTCATCTGCATTGACTTACTTTGCTCATCCGCATTTCCTGCACTTAGTCAATGTTCATCCGCATTGACTTACTTTGTTCATCCACATTGGCTAACTTTGCTCATCCGCATTTCTCAGACTTAGGCAAATGCTCATCCGCATTTCCTGCACTTAGTCAATGTTCATCCGCATTGACTTACCCATTGGTTAATGTTCATCCTCATTAACCCTTTTCATCTGCATTTACTTCCAAACACTTATGTAGATTTAAAGACTTATCAAGCGGGTCTAAAACATCATAATCAATTTCCATGCACCATCCACGAGGTTCTAAGCTTAAATCTTACCCTCTAAGACTTAGAACATGATCATACATCATCAAGCATGAACATAGTCACACATCACATCATCCATCATTGTACACACATTCAAGCATACGGGTCCAAAACCCAGTTAAATAAAAACATACATTCATGCATTTCCAGCCCCAAAATTAGTTAAAATCCAGTAAAAGAGGGGTCGTAGAACTCACCTTTGCAGCTTTTGAGTATGGCTTCCTCCAAACTCGTTTGCTAATTGAATTCAGCTGCTTAGAACCCGCTAAAAACATACCCAAACACATACAAACACACATATGCATAAAACCGAGGATATGACCTCTTAAGAACACTATAAAAGCATGAATTCTTACCTTGAATTCAAATTCTTTCTTCCTGTTCTTCTTCAAAGCCGAGAATTTGTTGCTCCCAGCTACTCTCTCTCTCTAAAACCCGAAAATCAGTTTGTAGATGACATATGGGCTGCCATACCACCTTTCACACCCACTTTTCAAACATTTTGTCCTTTTGGACACTTTTTACCCCTAGACTTGGGTTTTATTTCTTTTCCTTCTTTTCTTTACTTATTTTTCTTTCTTCGACCTTAAAATAACGAGGTGTTACATATTTAATAGTGAAACACTCATCATAAAGTACAGGTTATCTGAGTTCATGTGTGTGTAGTAACCTAAACACACCAGGTAATGATACTTTATGAATCTCTTTCACCTTCATCCAGTTTCATCTTTGTTTTGCTGAGCAAAGACCTGATGAAAGATGCATATAGTGCAGATATACTTATCCAAAAGATTCCTAATGAGGAACACATACAAAATTGGATGAATATACAAAAGCAATACATTCCAAGTGAATGAACAAAAGAATCCTATAATGGATCACCTTCCAAAGTGAAGTGAAAAGAATCAAAATGTGGATCATCATGAAAGGGATTAAAGAAAAAGAATCCCAATGGGGTTCAGTGAAAAGAGTTCTCATAACTTAAGTAACCTCGTAAGGAAAGTTGTGAAAATTTCTACCATGCATTGTATAAGGAGGGTTGATCATTCCATGCTTGTGTGTGTGAGGTACAAATTGAATAATTAAATCAACCAAAAACATGATAACATCATTTGCATTAAAATATCAACCTCGTATGAGTTTAAGAGGACAAACATACCATCAATCATCAAGTTCATAAACATATCCATTTTATCATAAAGGAGTCATATGTGTAATGTAAGATTTATATGATCACAACAAAAGATATCTTTCTCTTTATTATAAATAATCTAAATTATATTCAAAAGTTTTTTAAATCTTTAAAGTTTCTATCCAGATGTGGATATAAACTTTAGGGGAGTAATTTTGAAATGTTTGATCAAATCTATATAGATTGTTAATAGCATAAATTACTTTTTTAAGAATTAAAAACAATACAAAAAAATGCATGTGTTGGTGCAGAAGTTATACCATAGTATCTCAGCCTATGCAGATTCTTGGAAGCATGAAAAGTCCAATATCAGTGAAACAATGGGAAACTTGTATCACTTTTGACATACAAGTCAATCCAAGCAATAATTGACAAAATCAACAGCAAACAACTTCATAAGACATAAATTCAATCAAAGACACCTTTCATAACAAGAAAAATCAAAAGCAGAAAACATTAAGTTTTGAATAAGTTCAAAATTTAATGCAGGTAAGTGCATTGGTTAATACGGGTGAAGGTAACCCATGCTTATAACCAATGCACGTAACTTTTTATTTCCAAGTAAAACTAATACGGACAAAGATTGTACTCTACCGCATTAGTGTGTTAAAAGTATACATGATCAAGTAAATGTGGATTTCATTCTATCGCATTTGCTACAGCGAGCAATGTTGAACAAGCTTTGTCAACCGCATTTGCTACAGTGAGCAAATGCTAACAAAGTTAGATCAGCCGCATTTGCTACAATGAGCAAATGCTGACAAAGTTTGTTTAGCCGCATTTGCTACAATGAGCAATGCTGAACAAGTTTTGTCAAGCACATTTGTTATAGTGAACAAATGCTGATGAACTACGTTCTTCTGCATTTGCCACAGTGCACAGATGCGGATAGAAGAAAACTAAAGTAACAAAACTTCCGCATTTGCTATAGTGTGTAAATGCGGATGCCGAAAATCACAAGTTAAAACTCTTCCGCATTTACAACAGTAAAGAAATACGGATGTATAAAAACGATCCGCATTTGCTATAGTGAATTAAAAACACAAGTTACAACTCTTCTGCATTTACAATGGTAAACAAATATGGATGTTGAAAAACAATCCTTATTTGCTACAGTGAATAAAAAAAATCCAACCCAAGCAGCACCTTTTATGCCTCCACAAGACCCGGTACAATCTTCACAACCTCAATAACCACCCAAACATTGAAAAACATAGGCTGTATGATCCTTAGGGGGAGTATTGTTGGACCCTGAAAGGACCATACATGCCTATTCAATTGGTGAGTTGATGGTTGTTTTGTTGGGGTTCTCACAAGTCTAAGATCCAATGGATGAAGATTCTGCTATATAGAAGAAATGCGGACAAGTGTTTGTTCTACCTTATTAACTAATGCGGATGGCTTAGAAGAAATGCAGACAAGTGTTTGTTCATCCACATTTGTCAATGCGGATGAATGTGGATGACACAGAACAAATGTGAACAAGTGTTTGTTCATCCGCATTTGTCAATGCGGATGACCAGAGAACAAATGCAGACAAGTGTTTATTCATACACATTTGTCAATGCGGAAGACCATGTGACGAAACGCTTATCAAGTTAACTCGTCCGCATTTGCCAATGCAGATGACGAGACACGAATGAAGACATAGACTAATTCCGATGTAATAATTCAGGGAGAGTTTAGTCATTTTGTAAAAGGCAACTTGTCTCCCTATAAATAGAATATACAACCTCGTATATGAGATGACCTAAATGATAGAAAAGACAGAATATAGAAAATCAAAATATTCTTTGTATCTCCTTGGTGCTTTATTACTTTTCTTGCTAAACCCTAGCAACCATTGTAATCAATCACTTCATCAATATAGAAAGCATTTATGAATATATCTTTTGCATCTAATGTTTCTTTATTGAATGATTCTGCCATTCAATCACTAACTCAATCATCATATTGAATCAATATTCAATCACTAACTCGATCATCATATTCGATCTGCATTTGGTCTTTGGCATTGACAAATGCAGATGAACAAACACTTGTCCGCATTTGTTCTCTGTTCATCCGCATTGACAAATGCGGAAGAACAAACATTTGTCCGCATTTGTTCTCTGGTCATCCACATTGACAAATGCGGATGAATACACAGTTTTCCGCATTTCTTCTAAGCCATCCACATTAGTTAATACGGTAGAACAAACTTGAATTGGTCGCTATGTTAGGTTTAATATCATTTCAAAACTGTTTTTCCTTCAAACTATTTTATGTATATATTGTTTATACTTCTCTTTTTATTTTCTTCCTTTTTTCTTCGTTCTGTTCGCTCCATTGTTCATCATAATTTTTCACATAAAAATATTATTAAATAATAATAATAATAATAATAATAATAATAATATATATATATAATAAATAAATAAACAAATATATATATATATATATATATAATGACATATAGTCTAGTAAGAAATTTCTACATCTTGCTTGTTTGTAGAAATTTCGAGGGATAATATATTAATGTTCTTCTTGTTTTTCTTTGCAGAATAAAATGAGAAGCCTGAACGATGTAAAAGAAGTTGATAGTATTGTGTGGCATATGCTTAATTGGTTGAGCCAGAATGCGAAGTAAACAGTAAACTCATAGCTTAACTAATAGAGCAAGAAACATGATGACTCAGATAATCCCCTAGATATTTTTGGCGTTCACAAAGATTCAAGTACTTTTTAAAAAACGGTTGAGAATGTGATATCTCTCTTTTGAGTTATTCTTATTTAAAGTATCTTTGTGTCAAATCATTCCACCCAATCTCAAAAGCTATACGCTTTTTCATCTTTGTACATAAGATGCTCCCTGCTATATTCGTTTATTTGCTTATCTCCTCTGCTATGTGCGAACATTGACCTCGAGTGATGATCTCCTCTGCTATACGATAGTACTGACCTGGTGCTGTCATCGGCAAAATTTGATGGTCTTCATTGTTATACGTAAGCATAGACCTGAAGCTCTTATTTGTAAGACTCAATTGATCAACTCCTTTGTTATACGTAAGTATAGACCTTGAGCTCTCATCATTTGATCTTTATAAGGCTTTGCTTCTTATGAAATAAGACCTATGATGCTTCTAAGATGAAAAGTCATCCAGAGCATGTCATTTGTTCAATACATCATGAGGACATGATAAGTTTCTTTTCCAAATGTCTATGGGGACAGGTCATTCAATGTTTTCTTTAAAAAAATCAAAACATGATAATACGTGAAGATTGATTTTGTTTTAACAAAATTATACGT